>BSUD01000040.1:232286-277256 GCA_033239045.1 Fagopyrum esculentum | reverse complement strand
GCTAGCTAGTTCTTATGGAGTTTTTTTTTCAGTTTCCCTTACTTTCAAAGAGTGCTCGATTACAAAAACTTGTAGCAACTGCAATTGCGGAGAGCAAGGATGAGATATCCATCCAGGATATACCGGGAGGAGTTGCCGCCTTTGAGATATGTGCAAAGTTCTGCTATGGTATGACAGTCACATTGAACGCGTACAATGTAGTAGCTGCACGCTGTGCAGCTGAATACCTTGAGATGTACGAAACCATAGACAAGGGAAATCTCGTCTACAAGATTGACGTCTTCCTCAATTCTAGTCTGTTCAGAGGATGGAAAGACTCCATCATAGTTCTGCAGACTACCAAGTCTCTATTACAATGGTCTGAGGAGCTCAAACTGATAAGTCGTTGCCTTGATGCTATAGCATCCAAGGCTTCTGTTGAGACCGGGAAAGTCGAGTGGTCTTACACTTATAACAGAAAGAAGTTGTCTTCTGAGAATGAACAGGACTGGAATGGGGTGATCAAGCAGCAGTCTGTTCCGAAAGACTGGTGGGTTGAGGACTTGTGTGATCTCGATATTGACTTGTACAAGCGAATTGTATCAACCATCAAGTCGAAAGGCGTAGTTTCTAGTAATGTCATTGGTGAGGCTTTGAAAGCTTATGCTATGAAACGGGTGCCTGGGTTCAGTAAAGGTATGGTTCGAGGTGATGATGTTGGGAAAAACCGAGTGTTGATCGAGACGATCATACGACTGCTACCTGAAGAGACCGGGAGCGTGTCGTGTGGTTTCCTACTTATGTTGCTGAAAGCAGCTTTAGTTTTGGGGTGTGTTGAGGCTGTAAGAAAACTGCTTATGGGAAGAATTGCAAGGCATTTGGACGAGGCTTCGGTTTCTGACTTATTGATTCGAGCATCGGATACGGTTTATGATGCTGATGTTGTATGCGAGTTAGTGAATGAGTTTGTTTCACAACATGAGAACGAACCGGATTTGATCATCACTGAGACCTCTAAAGGAAGGGTGGCAAAGCTGGTTGATTGCTACTTAGCTGAGGTTTCCAGAGATCCAAGTCTGTCATTTTCGAGTTTCATGAGTCTCGCGGAACTCGTCTCTGGATTCCCTAGACCGACTCACGACGGGCTCTATCGCGCTATAGACATGTTCCTTAAGGTGAGGCCAACCTTTACCAACTGCAAATCCTTTGTTTACATTATAAAATTTTGAATGTTAAAAAATTTGGGTTAATTAGTTTTTTTTTTATATAGATTTTTGTTTTGTAGATTCCTCTAATTTTACTCTTGCATCACATTATCGGATTTGGATTTGATGCAGGAGCATCCGGGTGTCAGTAAGAGCGAACGGAAGAGAATATGCAGATTGATGGACTGCAGGAAGTTATCAACAGAGGCATGCGGGCATGCCGTACAGAACGAAAGGCTCCCTCTACGTGTTGTAGTACAAGTGCTCTTCTTCGAACAATCCCGGGTTTCGACGTCTGGCCAAGGCAAGTCATTACAACTCCCTGACGTGAGCTCGAGGTCAGGTACAACGAACACGGAGGAGGATTGGGAGGAGATAAAGGCCTTGAAAGGCGAGCTGGCCGGGCTCCGCTTAGGAGGGAGCCAAGGAACGAGCAGTAGTGACAGAAGCTCAAGTGATGCCGGGAAGGTGAAAGGAGTTATGATGTCAAAGAGACTGTTTTCGAAGATGTGGTCGAGCAAGGAACGAGATGGAGAGAATAGTAACAGCTCTGATACGTCGGAGAGCCCGGTGTCGACTAATGCAGACGAAACCAGATCGACTCCTTCGAGAAGTATGAGACGATGAGCTTCATAAGTGGATACAAGTTACTTTCTGAAGAAATTAGAATGAACTAACGTTGAATATGTTGTCGAATCTTGTTTGATCCTCGGAGGAATCTGGTTTTGTGTAGGGCGATTTTTAGGAAGTTTTGATGTTTGAGTACAATTGAGGAAAAAGGATGTAAGAGCATCTGAGAAACTTCACGCGAGTTTACCTGCAAATTCTTATCTAGACCTTAAGAGATTGATTTTGCTCACAACAAGCTACTGTAAATGCGTGATGGCTTTTGAAACTTTCTTCCAATGGCTACTGTATGCTTAGTAGGGGTGTAATACGAGTCCGAGCCTATACGAGTTTTAAAATGTGTTATATTCGGTTTGTTTAGAAAGTGAACGAGTTTGAGCTGAACTTTTCACGAGCCGAGCCTGAGTAACCCGGCTAAAATAATGCTCCTATAGTGTTATTTTAGCCGAACGATTTGAGCTTTACCTAAACGAGCCGAGCATTGGACTATATTTCATACAAGCTTTAACATGTGTTCATATTCCGCTCATTTATAAACTAAACAAGTTCGAGCCGAGCTTTTTACGAGACGAACGCGAGCGATCCTTAAAGACATATCAATCAAGCTAGAAAATAATAAATACCCAAATTTGTGCAACTCGGCTCATTGACATCCCCAATTTGATTTGTTATTATAATATTGCACCATCAGGCATCAACCTATTTATAGCTTTCTTATGGTCGGTTAATTACAAACCCTTCTCGGAAGTTACGAAAAAATTGGGAAACTACCTCGGGGTACCCATACTTCAGAAACGTGTGTCGAAAGATACCTTCTCGGAACTGCTTGATAAAATCAATCGGAAACTCAGTGGGTGGAGATGTAGTACCCTAAGCTTCGCAGGTAGGGTTACACTGACCAAATCAGTACTTAGCTCTATCCCCATATACTCCATGGCAACCTTGTCGCTGCCGACTAGCATATGTGCGAGCATAGATAAGTACTGCCGTAGCTTCATCTGGGGACACTCGGAGGGGAGAACAAGGATGCATACCGTGAAGTGGGAGGTTATGTGTCGACCTAAGAGCATGGGAGGCCTTGGTATCAGAAGAATGCAGGAAACCAACGTGGCATGCTTAGGAAAACTAGCATGGAGATTCCAGAAAGATCCACACAGCTACTGGGTGCGTGTACTGAGAAGTAAATACACCAGGAATAATCAGCACATGTTGAGAGGGTCTTCGCACGTCTGGCAAGGCATTAACAAGGGGATCAAACAGGTTGTTGAACAAGGGTCCTCTTGGAATCTAGGAGATGGAAGAACTATCCATTTCTGGAAGGATATCTGGTTGGATAAATCCGCTATTCTAAACCACACTCATCAGAACTTACAGCCTGAGGAACTCAACAGATCGGTACGAAGCTACTGGGACGATAATGGGGGTTGGGACTGGCAGGCCCTGGGTAGTCAGTTACCTATGGAGCTGATGCTCAAATTGGCTGCAATTTGCCCGTACAGAGAGGCAGAAATGGAGAGCCAAACAGGAAGCACGGATGTGTATAAAGACGAGCTTGGATGGAATTTTACACCCGACGGTAACTTTTCTATAGCGTCGGCATACAAGATGCTCATGAGCCCGACTGATATTCAACAAAGTGAAGGAGATATATTTCTTCATATGTGGAAGATGAGAGTTCAAGAGAGAGTGAAATACTTCCTATGGAAGGTACTCAATGGTGGTATCCTAAGCAATGAAGAGAGAAAACGCCGACACATAAGCCCCACTGATATCTGCACAATCTGTAATCAGGAAGTGGAAACTGTCATCCACATCTTTAGAGACTGCCCCAGTACGAAAAGAATATGGAAGGAGCTTAGGGTTGAGCGCTTCGATCAAGATTTTTTCAATACCCCCTTCGCTGGCTGGTGTAGAGGTAATCTCCTTTCTAATGCCTCGAATTATAATATATATATGTGGAGGGAGTTATTTGCTGTAGGTCTATGGGAAATCTGGAAATGGCGAAATGAGGTGGTGTTCAACAACAAACGCACTGAATCAAACAAGAGCCGGCAGATTCAAGTAAAGACCCAAGAGTATGTTCAACTATGGCAACAGAGAACCAAGGCTGCAGCAGGAAGGATTAGAGTCACAGTCAATGTGGTATGGACACCGCCTCCTCCTGATTTCGTCAAGGTCAATACCGACGGAGCAAAGAACAAAGACGGGCGCTCGAGTGCGGGAGGTGTGATTAGAAATAGCTCTGGGGTGTGGGTGAGTGGATTCGAGGCAAATTTAGGTATATGTACGGTACCTATGGCGGAGCTATGGGGTATGGTACATGGCTTAAATCTTGCCTGGGATCTTGGTTTTCGCTCAGTAATCATGGAGTCTGACTCTTTACTGGTGACCCAACTTCTCAATAAGAATCTAGCTCATCACCATCCTCTTGCTAGTCTGACACGAATGTGTCAAGACTTACTGAAAAGAAACTGGAATATCCAGGTTCGACATGCCTACCGCGAGGCGAATAGGGTTGCGGATTTTTTAGCTTCTTTTGCTTTAAACTTTCCTCTTGGATTGAATGTATTGAGTGACCCGCCGGAGGGTGTAGTTGATCTTTTACTGGATGATGTAAGGGGTCGGGCTATCCCCCGTGTGATGACTACTTAGCCTTCTTTCTAATCAATAAAAGCGCGGTCAGATGCGCCGGAGATCACCGAATCTCCTTCCCACCAAAAAAAAAAAAATTACAAACCCTTCACGACTTACTTCTCAGTCTCTCACAAACCTGTTCTTTCAGAAATGAAATCATTTATGAAATTTGTTTCTGCTCAATTGATATTAATTGTTCAGTGATAGAAAAATTGTTGAGCATGATCTTTATCTCAGTCAGGGACGAACGAAAGCCTACATTGAAAAAGGAAAGAGAGATTCTGTAGGCATAAAATCCCTAATTTTATTCTAATTAATTTAAATTGATAAAAGTAGTGACACGTAGACCAATCAAATGAATGGAGTAGACAATGCAATATAAATGGGCAATAGAGGATCCGGACTGATTAGTGTTAGCTTTATATTTTTTCATAATTCCGCATATTTGCATCTCATAAGTCACATAAATTGCACTCGGGAGGAAAAAATTATACTTACAAGTGTTATTAATTCTTAAAATTTCTATAAATATATTTGTATCTACTTTTTATTTATTATTTATATTTTTAAAATACTATTTTTTTTAATTCAATTTACAATACATCAAGACATACTATATCTTCTACTTTTAGTTTATCGAGAATCGGAGGAAGTATTATGTAAAAAGAGGCAATCGTAATTTGTTCTAAATCCACGTTTTGTTTCAAATTTCCACCAAATATCTTCCCAAGAGAAGGGTAAGTTGGAGAATAAAGCATGCCAAGGGTCCTTCCAGAATCAAAATTATGTACATTCATAATTCAGATTTCCTTCAAGACCAGCTGAATGAGTACAAAAATTACATCTGCAACCTTACACTTAAAGGTGCAGACTGAGGACGTATAATCGCGTTCAGCTCGTAAATGAAACTCTATTTCATAAATCTCAAGCCATGGAGCAGTCACCTAGCTCGCTTGCTCTCTGTTGGTGCACGTGTACAATGCATTTTATCTAGTACCCACAGATTCAAGGATGGGTAGTATTAATCCGTCATACAACTCTTCATATCAGGAAGTAATTTTCCTTAACTATCAAAATTTGAGCTCGAACCTAAACCAAACGAGCATGGTGATCATCATTATGTTATCCTGCATGTATACAAGAGACGGGTAGAGATTTTGCTGCAGAACCACCAAAAAGTCCACAGGATCAATCTCATTCTCATCATCACACCTTTCCATGGTACTGGTAGTTCAGCTTGTAGTCATGTCTCAAACTAGCTAGGATGCTTCTGCAAGGACCCTCTGCAAAATAGTAAATTTCCTAGTAAGCTATACGTCTGAAACCCTAATACGTTATTATATTACAGAATCAAGAGTTCAAGGTAAAATTTAATAGAATAAAAACTTTAAGGATAATCACCTCCAAACTCTGTGTGGAGACATTGAAGATTTTGTTCGGAACAAGCATCTATTAGTGCATAAACTCCTGGCCTCATGGCTTCATCTATTTCCCTATAGGTCAAATATTTAAGCCCGCGGTTAATCTATTGGGTATGGTTGTGCTACAGCTAGCAGTTGGAGAAACAGTTTGATACAAGATAGTGGGTCACTTACCTTTTAAGGCCCTTTCTCAAAGGACCAAATCCTGAGTAAACAGAAATGTAGTTTGACAGAAACTTCAGACAGTGCTCTTTAAACAGCTTCTGTTGTCTAATCTGCAAATAGCGAGTTTAAGAATCAAAGTTTCAACACTTGTAAAGATGCTGTTAAAATCAATAATGGAGGATCTAATTCCAGAAAGAGATGATGTGAGGAAAAAAATACAGTGCCCAAACAAGCCAGGCAAATTAGAAGAAAACAAAATAGGAAGTTGCTTTTTGGTTTCAACAAGAATCAGTTGGGAACTTTAGAAATCAAACTTGATATCAACCCTAACTTTCAAACAACAATTTTACACTATCATGTATGTTTCATGATGATTTTGGATGTGTCTGTTTTCAGGGGTGAGTAAACACACTAGGGAAGTTCTAATTGGTTTTTCTAATTGCAACTCTTGTGCAGTATATTGAGGATGTATTCGCAGATCCTAGAGACTTATTAAGCTAGTGGAGCTATTTATAGAGGACGAACAGCTATAGCAGTATAGCCATATTTCAATCAATTATAAACAGTGCAACAAACAAAAGTATGTTGCCCTGAAAAAAAAAAGAAGAAAGAAGCACAACAGCTGATAAACACAAACCTCCTCATAAACCCTTCGAAGATTACAAGCACATTTGATCCCCTCTTCTAGAGTCCACATGCAGTGACCATCCAATAAATCAGTACCCGCCATTTCTAGACAGTTAAGAAGGCCTTCAACTGAATATTGGAGCAAACCAGTTCTCTTCACAGCCTCGCTAAAAATAATAGAAAAGTAAGTGAACGGATGAGAATTTGAAAACATGGCCTAAAAGGGATAGATAATAAATATATAAATCAATTTGCAGGGAATACAATCGTGGAAAAATAAGTGGAATACATTGTTAAAGAGAACTATACGGGCATTAAATCATATTATATGAAGAATAAAAACACAGTACGAGCACACATTTATAGAAATAAGGGAAGGCATAAATACATGCGTTTGAAAAGGAAAACAGCAAGTCTTTATTTTACACGATGGATGAGGTTCAATGATTACGAAAGAATACTTACAACCCAAAACACCTCAAAAATTTGTATGAAAACCCTGCTTCGGAATGTTTCTCCATAGAAAGAAGCACGTAAGGTTTCCATGACCATCCCTAAATCCATCAAAACCTGATTGACCAGAAACTTGACCCTCTCGATACATAACTCAAATATATCAGCAACGAAACCCTGTGCCTAAACTACCTGACATTATTTACAGGACTACTCCCGGTAACCCACCCTATGTCACACCCGAAATTATTTACAAAATGTCACATGATTATCTGATCTTTACCTTGACTCATACCTATGCATTGAGCAAACCTTTAAACCCATACCCATGCTCCTAAGTAGCCATTGGCATCTACCACTCTCAGCATCTATTTACACCTAGATCATGCAATCATTACCATTATTCTTGTAGCTTATTCTAAACAGATAATAGAGAAGGAGAAGTTTAGTGTAGACAAAGGGCAACAGACAATGCAAGGAAGATACAGTGATGAGGTAGCAAATAACCCAGTACATGTCTGTCCCCATTAACATAAAGGAAGTTGCAAGTTCCAAGGGTAACACAGTTCTTTAAACCAAAGCAGGTCAATGTGCCATATTACAGATCTGAAACCAATAGAAGAGTATGTGCAGAAAAATTCCTTGCAAAGGGAAAATACTAACAAAAAAGGACATCACGAAACAGCAATTTCAAATTTCCGAGCAAAAAAAAGCAGCAATATCCAAGAACTATGGCATATATATCCTATGAGACGGCAAAAATCAGTTTATGGCACACCGTGTGATTCAGAGAAAGAGCTTAATGTAATATATAAATTTGAGCATACCTGTGGCGATGTTTAACAACAGTGCATAATAGTCTGCAACATGCGGCATATAGATCTATAGAGAATAGCTGATCAACCAAATGAACATCACTAACATTTGCAGCTGGAGTCATCCAACTAATAGGTGCAGGAGACTGGTTTTGAGCTAGAATATGGCAGAAGTCGTGAAATAAAGCAGCTGGTAACTTTAAAAACTGCCCTACATCAATTTTCTTCATATTTTTTGACCGACTACCCACATCAATTTGAAACAAAGTGTCTTTTCTCGAAACTCTGGTCAACACCTCAACACACATCAGAACTACAGCCCCTGGATCAGGATTAATATCTTTTTCACCACGGATGAGATTTCTGTAGAAAATAGAAGGACCTTGAAGATGGATAACAATGTTGAATAGAGAAGCTGTTAAATTATGTAGCTTCTCTTTCACTGGGCGTCGACCTGAAACAAAAGTAAGCCATCAACTAATTGTATAGAATGAACCTACCAGTGACACTCAGAACTGGAAACTGTATGTCAAGGATATCTTCTGCACATTTCTACTACGTTTTAGCCAAGTGGATTAAGATTTTTCGCAGAATATTCAACCAGTATTCTCACGAACAAAGAGACAGTGCAACACATTTATCGAAGACGTGATAATCATGGCAGAGAGAACAGTGAACAACTACTCTGTAACCAAAACAAAAATCCAAATTGGAACATCTTTATTTTTGTATACCCAAGATTAGGCTAGACCATTGCTGATTATCAAATGAAGCATGCAAATATAAGTATAAAGAATGATAAATGCACATAACTAGATCTTCCCGAAATTAGGTATGCCCCTGATATTCCCACTATTTCAGAACTTTCATTTCACCTTCACAGACTCTACCAGTTCAGCGGTTGGAATCAGAGAGATCATATGAACGTATAGCAATTAGCAAGTTAACAAGAGAACCAGTCAATAAAAGCAAAAAAAAACTCGCATTACAGAAACTGTTTATCAAGCTTTTAAGTATATATAGTTTTTCATGGAGCAGCCACAGAAAAATATAAACACAAGGGTTCAATTCTAAGAACAAAGAGAGAAAGATCTGTTACTATACAGGATATTCTGTTTTAAGAGAAACATATCTGACTAAAATAAATCGAACCAAATATTGTTTCATAAAAATAAGAAGATGAAATTATTGAACTCATCAGGCATGAGGAGATACCTTCAACACACTCAAGAATCAAGTCCAAACAGTCAATGCCAGCTGCAACAGCAGAAGAAACGATCCCTCCATCGCCTTTCCCTATTGCTATTTCATACATCATAGTACACCCTTCCTGTACACCAACTAGTGCTCTTTCTACAGCTTCTACAGCAGATTCCAGATGTAATGAATTCTTTATCAACATCTTGAAAGACATTCTTAGCCTAGCCTTGAGTTCTGCCACACAATAGACTGCGTGAGAATCAAGAAATCCAACCCCTTCCAACTGAGAGCTCTGTGTTTTTGTACTCGACTCCGTTTCATGAGAAGCTAATTTTGCAGCTTTCTGCTGTAAGGTAATGCATTTCCCAATAGCCTTGATGTGCAACCTTACCAGTTTGACAAGGTCATTTTCGGTCATAGTCAGATAACTCAATGCATATTGATGGCCTAATTCTTCCATAAATTGGAGAGCACAATCTAACACCAACCAAAATCCTGTTGGCACCTGATCCATGTTTGCAAACTCCAGCAATATTTCTTGCAAGATACCAAGCAAAAAGTTCATCAAACTTGATGATGGAGGAGAACATTTTGTTTGGCTAAGCAGCCTCAGAATAGCCGAAGAAGCAGAGAATAGTTCTCTTAAGAAAAACATGTACTCAACATTTTGACTGCCTAAAAACCCTTGAAGTAAGTTCTTCCACCTACCTCCTCCATTGGCTGAATCAAATGCGGGTAAAGCAAGTAAAACTTTTCCCATCTCTGAATCCAAATGTTCAGAGTTATTTTCATCAAAAGTGCAACTCTGTATTGATGACTCCACCCTAGAAAATCTTGTATTCCCCTCGGGTTGTTGAGCATCACATATGCTCTCAATCATATGCCCTTCATTAATCAGAAACTTCTTTAAGACATAATCCATAAAATCTAAGGTTGTTTCTATACATCGATTTATTTTGGAAATACTTTCACATTCACCACTCACTTCTATGATGCAGTTTCTTGTGTCAATGTCATTCAAGGTGCCAGCCAGACCCCACAGAAAACCCTGAATGGAGGACAACAGAGATGACATCATATTCAGATTAATCAATCCATAATTGTCTTCTGTGCATTCATTTTTAACAGCCTCATTCAACCGATCTCTCAGCAATTCAGCCATCATGTTTATAGTTCTGCATGCATTAACATCTTCAGTGGAGTTGCAGGTAGATGCATTATCCTTGCAGTCAAGACCGGAACAGTGAAGTTGAATAGAACAACTATAATAATACTTTCCTAGTATCATCATCACACCTGCAGTGTGATCCATCAATGAGAACAACATATTGTTGGCTTGGACATCACAGTTGTTGGAACGATTGTTCACTCCCTCAACTACCATATGCGTAGATTTCAATAACCATAGTGACAAATCTTCACCAAAAAGCAGGGTACCAAAGGATTCAATTGCTTTATTTTTCTCCTCGCTGAAAGCACTAATCCAGCATTTCAAGGCCCTACGGCAGCACACCAACAATCTGTAAAGCTCCCATTGGTCATGCAATTGCAAACTTGTATGGGTGATTATAATGCTCCTGACTATAACTCTGAAACCATAAACATTTGAAAATTCGGATCAAGTTAGCAGCAAATGCATACCAAAAAATAGCTTAAGGACAGTGGTGGAAAAGATGAAAAGTCGAAATGCTCAATCAATCAATAGCATCAATGAAACACAGGAAGAGATAAGACAAATGAAAAATAGTTTATCAATCATAACGAAAAGCTGTCATGGATATAAACACTTAAACAATTTAATGTTAACTATGAGCTGAACCAAGATAACTGAAAGCACTTGATAAGATAACATTAAAAAGGAGCATGATTTTCCAACTAAGATTTTCTTGAAATAGAAGAATAAAAATGCATTATACTACAAAAGCTGCAATAGATAAAACATGTTCTATGATTGGACTCGTCTTCTTGCAGTAACATTGAATTGAGATGCAAACAAGGATAATAAAAAAACACCATAATAAGTGGCATATCGTGCGAAAGTTTAAACTTGGAACCTTCACGAAAAGATGAGTAAATGGTTTCCCAATTGACATGATATGTAAGGGCATTTGTTTTTACAATGATGGTCAGCCTCAGTAGTAAACTAAGGGATAAGAGTAATTGGTAAAATGGTAGAGGGCGTACGAGAAATATAAAAAACCACTCTTGGTGATTCACACAGAGGAGATTAATTTTCAACAAAAAAAGGAAAAGAAAAGAAAAGGACAAGCATTTGCATTGATTGACACACAAGTAATAAGATAACAGGGACAGTGAGATTGAATACCTTTCAAGATTGAGCACAAATCTTGTGCAATGCAGTAAAGATTCAGTGTTTAATGATCGTTTAGGCATGTGAATCAAAAGATTGAGCAAATTCTGACAAACTGTGAACTGAAAACTTGTACGAGGAAACAATCCTCCACCTTTGAAGAATTCTTCAATCATGCAACAATCCGAAAAAGAGATAGCACCTTCTTCATCAACGTATGAGATTTTAAGAGTACTTAAGACCTCCACCCACTCAGGAAATGAATCGAATTTCAGAATAGCATGAAAAATGTTTGGTGCCAAATACCTGCGCACAAACTAGACAAAATAGAGATATAAACATCATCTCAAGCCACATCTGATAAAAGAAACTATTTTTCAGCAATAACGGGGGTGGGCGGGGGGAGTTCAAATGTCAAAAAGGATATATACAGAAACATGCAATTTAACGGCCAGAACATGAGGAGAATAATTATCAGCACGGATATACTTTCAACTTACAGTTAGCTCGTAGAAATTAGCATCTTGAAGGAGGTCTAACGAAATCTGTTGCATAGAGACACTGGCGTCAATGGCACCACTGATCGCAATCCCTTGTGAGGGGGGACATCCATCACGAAGAACACTGCGAATTAAAATTGATAGGAACAACTTCAACTTCTTCTCGGTAGCATGGCTGCACCAGACTGCAACGCTTTGACAAATATTCCACCATATTGCTGTTGGTAATGTTTTCTCATCTATTGAACAAAAACCCATATCCCAGGAATACTTTAAGGGTTGAGAATTGGGATCTTTTGAAACCTCCTCACTGGTAACAAATACTTCCTCCTGATCCACCAATGAAAGTGACTTCATCATAAAAGCAGTAAGCCTTGATGCTTCTTTCTCCAAATCTGACAACATTTGTTTCCATTTTTCCTCTTTCTTGTCAAAAAGTGCTAAACCATCATCATCAATCACCTTTCCCTGAGAAATACTACTAAATTCTTGCAATAGGTACTGAACAAAGCTTATATGCCTATTCAGATCAACAAGCCTTTGGACAACCATAGGATGTAACATATAAATCAGTGGAGAAGAATTTGTTGATCTTGCTTTATCAAGATTTTTTCTAATTGACTGGACTAAATCAAGAAGAGAATTAGGAGATTGCGAAATCCAAGAGAAATAGCCATCTTCTCTAAAATCGTGACTCTTCATCAAATCCATTCCTGAGTATCCTGTAAAACCATCCCTCATAACTGCAGATATTTTTAAAGATGAACGTTGAGGCATAAGGCTAATTGCCTGTCGAGATAAGCTTCTGCAAGACACATACAACCGGAAGAAAAACATGAATATCCAGTGACATGCATCAAGCATGTTAGATTTTAAGGTTAAACCCATCGACGGTATAACAAGGCCATGAGTTTTATACTGCTTCGAAGCAACTACAATACTCATGATAGGCTGCAGGACAGTGATAAGCCTATTTAGCGCATCTCCAATACTGCTACTATTTCCAGCTGTCAGGAAAATGGAATCAAGGACGAGGCTATAAATTTCTGCAAAAACCTTGCCCAAAAGGTCAGCGTGCATGCTGAACCGGTAAGAGCTCCATTCTCCAGGTTCAGGTCCGCTGATTGCTGAACATCCAACTTTTTTCCAGTCCAAGGATTCTGATATATCTATTATTAATCTATGAAAGCAATCACTTGCTTGCCCTTCAGGTATAGTTTTCAGTGCTTCATGGATAGTCATTCTAAACATTTGAGAGCGCATCAACAATTCTGCCGACTTCATAATCACTTCATTATGAAGTAACGACACGGACATCATTGTAGAAAACTTTGTCCCATCCCTGCTTTCAGGGATTGATAAATGTCTCAATCCTCTACACAATGCAAAAACAGCATGGCTTGCCTGCAAAAAAATTAAGTATGAGGAAAGGAACTTTAAGAACAACAATGAAAAAATAAATGATCATAAAGCATGTACAAGAGTCACACTAAGAAATACTATAATCGATTCAAGTACAAAAAGTTGTGCAGGCACTGAACCAACCAGTCATAAGATCAGTACATGACACTATACATTTGACTCACATTTATAATCATGATTGATTAAGCAATAAGAAGAAGAATGAAGCAACAAGAAACTGAACAAAACACTTGCACAAAAGGTGATGAGATACTGTTTATAAAGTTTACCACTGACCTCACGAAGCTCCTTGAATAGATTAACAAGTTGGCAACTTAACTCAGCTGTCCTCAAGATTAATACTGACTTCTTGTTAAAATACTGTTCTGCTGCCATTAACGCTAGAATCATAAGCCATAAATCAACCAAACCTTCTCCAATAACCTTATGTTCGATTTCCAAGATGTATCCCACTGCAACAACAAGCTCTTCGGCTAGGGAGGTCAAGCTGATCATCTGCTCTATCCCAACAGAACCACGTGAAGAAAGCAACAGTCCTATAACTTTGGCAGACAATGACATAATGAAGTCATAGATAACCTTAAAGAAATTAATGCAAGCACCTTCAGATATATCTTCTGTTCTAACATAAATCTTTTCACAAAGTACACCAGATAACATCTTATTTATAGATCTGAGTATGCTCTGAGCATTCTGAGGTGAAGTTTCCGGTCCAACATCAGACTGAAGGTAGAATTTTATCTCAAATAAAAGTGGCTCCATAATCTGCACAAGGAAATCAAAAATTGACTTCCGCACTGATAAGGTAGAACTATTATTTTTTTCTGAGGCTACACCACTTCGCGGAGAAGGTTCAAGTGGCACATGACTAGTAGATTTACCCTCCATGTGGCCTATAACTTGTACTTTAAACAACTCTCTCTTCTGGTTTTTCACTTGTTTAACAAACAGACGCAATAATTCTCCAGTGCCGACTAATGCCCACTCTTTCTTCTGAGAAACTATAACTACCAGTTTCTCAAAAAGATGTCTAAGATAACTCCTTATCTCAGTCTTTGACTCAATCGATTCTGCCCCTGCTGACGACCGGTACTTCTCCAGACCTTGTAAATTCAAGCATTCATCCATGTGAGATGGATGAAACAGGCCACATGAAATAATTTCTTCAATCAAATCGGACAAATTTTGACTACTGCTTCTGTTAGACTGATGATGCAATAAGCCTAAGAGATGGAGAAGTGGTTCAAGAAGATTATCCACAAAGTCACGGAATCCATTCTTGTGCCATCTCTGGAGCCTCAAAAACTTGGAGAATGGTTCAAGAATGGAGCATGATAAATCAATGAAGAAACTTCCTGCAAAACTCTCTAGGTCTTCTGCAAAGATTTTGGTGACAAGCTCAAGCACTGAACCAACAGCGGGCATCCAGGACTTCATGCTTCCCTGTAGTGCATCACTATGGAGAGAGAACATAGACCTTATGCATCTATAAACAGTTCTATAAAATACCAATTCACTTTCCCGACATCCCTTCAGATTCAAGGATGTGTCATTTAGGAAACACAAAGCATTCCTGGAAACAATATTGATTGCTCTCAGAAGATTTCCTGATAAGCTTAGTGAAACACCCAGTTTTGGAGACGCTTGCAAGCAATATATAAGAATTTCCCAACATCTACAATCCAAACAGAAAGTTGAGTCTTCAAACTGTGATATTTTGTCTTGATAGCTGATTTTGTCTTCTGGTGAATTTTTTTCTTTAAACAAAGTCTGAATCCAGCTACTGATTCTAACAATTACACGTGAAAATGAAACATTCTCGGCATGTCGGACTTGATCCATATCATGAATATCTTCAACAGGTATTGAATTCAAATAATTGTGAACTAACTCCACCTTCCTGTAGAAGAAATTTAGAAATTTGTCAACTTGACCAGGAAACTTAAAAATAGTCTGGCAGTCTGCACATAATTTCTTCATCTTTTCCCAAATTTTCACTTTTTTAATAGATACCTGATAATTAACAATATAGTCTCTTAGCTAAAACTAAACCTTTAAGCATTCTAAATTAATAGTATGCATCAAGTTAATAAAAACCTCTTCAAATACATCTACCATATAACAATCAAATTACAGATAGCTTCAAAATAATAGGAATGTTCATTCTGGTTGAACAAGAGTAACCAAAGTGACAGAGAAGAGAGAGAGGGTGTGTATATATACTAACTTTAGACCACTGAGATTTTTGTTTTCTATTGCTAAACTCAGCTCCAGGTTCCGCCATTGAAGACCATTGTGGATTATTTTACCCTCTTCCTCTCCCCCCTTGTTGGAGCAACATCCTCCGTGAGTAGCTGATTTGATAGGTCTGGTAGGTTCATCTTTGTAGGGTTTCCGTTTTCTCTTCATCTTCTTCGGTGAAAGCATCGGTGAATCTGGGATGGAAAATGATAATTGTTGCCTGCACAATGATAATTTGCAATGAGAAGGATGAACAAGCAGCTCGAGGCCATGAGTGGCATACTTCAGGAATAGATTATCCCGGAAATTTGAGACAATGAAATTTTTTGAGGTTTGCATTTGGAAAGCCAAGCAGTAATATGAAAGATTAAAAATTGACTTCAAGGCAAACAAATTGCATTGTGTCAATATGTATACACAACCATCCTTCCACCTCAAAATCAAACCTTCAAAGCAAAAACATCCCCAGTTTAAGATCAACAACAAGAAACAAAATGCAAAAGATCCCAGGAAACCAACCATCAACCAAACCAAATCCGCAACAAAAGAACTGACAAACGAATATCAACTATATAAACCAAGAGAAGCAAAACAAACCCAAAGCTTTCACCAAATCAAAAAAGCAGCAAAGGCATTAGAAATTGTTTTATTAGACCAAATTGAACCAAGAGTGACGTCTAGTAATAGTTTGCCCGTTGTAATTCAAACATTGTGTATGCAAGAGAGAGAAGAATTTCACCAAACACCTTGAGTGCATAGCCCACGACACAAAGACGGCGACGAGCAGGGTGTGGAGCCGAAGAAAGGCCGAATACTCAAAGGAGAGGCCGCGGGTGTGCGACTCGGTACGACTGAACTAGCGTGAAGGAAGGCGAGGGACTCGTAGATACTGTCACTTTCCCATTAAACCCTAATAAATCGTTTTATTAGACCAAAGTGAACCAAGAGTGACATCTAGTAATAGACTAATAGTTTGCCCGTCGTAATTCACACATTGTGTATGGATAATAAATTTGAAATAGGATCGTTGTAAATTTGTATTTGGAACATTTTGTATGTTGAGTCATATATATTGAGAGTTAAGAAAGAAAAGATTAATGTTCACACACTCTAAAAACGGTATCGGAAATGACAAACAAGAGGATGATTATTGTAACTTAAAAACAATAATTTTTAATTCTATTATGTTTCAATTAGGGTCTACCGAATTATTCGCGTGATAAATGATTGATTATACTATCATTTTTGAAATTCGCGGTTTCTTCCACTATTGCGAGACACTTGTTGATTGGGCTCGATTCATTGGAGTAACTATGAATATGGTGTTATTCACAAGTAGGTCATAAAAAAGTGTTCTTGTTTTATAACTAATAGATGATTGATGGATATAATTCAATCATAGAGTGACTGAAACCTAAATATATACAAGCAAACCAATATACAAAGTGATACCAATACACAATGTCAAAACAATACAAATTGTCAAACCGAAATACATGGCACTCTAATCAGCCTTGTCTGACCTACGATGCTCTAACCTGAGACGGCGCTATATGAGCATGATGTGCAAGTAACTCGTCATAAATCACTTGTAGGTCTGATATCGTCGGCTCACCGCCGACAATAAGATCTTTGATACGGGCCTGAATGATGGGTAAACGTTGTAATGAATTAGATATTTAACTTGCATAATAGACAAAAAATAGTAGACACATACCTAGGTATCTAATATCGTAGACATGTATAAAAAATGAAAGAGTTAATAAAGAGACTTTTAGCAATATAAACAATAAAACTACACAACAACTTAGTAAATGGAAATCAAACTTCTTATCACAAGAAGGTAGAAACATACTTATAAATCACAACCTAACTACTAAACCGTCTTTTACAATGCAAGGCTTTATGCTACCAATACATAGGATCAGTTTGATAACGAAAGATTACGTAAATAAAGATGAGGATGAATAATTAAGGGGATGAAATTGTTTAAGGGGATGAATGTGGATATAAGTGAAATGAGTGTTATGTAAATTTAATATGATTGTGGGTAAAATTACAAAAAATTACGTGTTATATTTTTTTTTATAGATGAAAAAGATGGAAAAAGGGGTAATAATCTTCATAATCCCTATCCCTATAATCAAAGTTTTGCAGGATTACAAAATTCTCATAATCTAATTCTCTTAATCTCCGTAATTTAACCCCTTTAATCTTCTTAATTCCCTTACCAAACAGGATTACGAGAATTATTTCTACCTTTTAATTCTCATAATCTTAATCTCCTTAATTTTTGCTCTTACCAAACGGAGCCAGAATTTGGATGAACTCGACAACACGTATAAAAATGCTTTTTTGAAAAATTATTGCTGAAGCAAATAATATATGAGTCAAAATTGTTAAAGAAAATACTTAAAAATATTAATATATTATAATATCATTTAAAAGACCATGCATGTCACCATGGCCGAAAGGACTAAAAAAGCCCACAAACCATATAAACTTACCTCTTGGTTTGCTTGTATTGAGTGATCCGCCGGAGGATATAGTTGATTTGCTTGCTGACGATGTTAGGGGTTGGGCTATCCCCCGTTTGCTGACTACTTAGCCCTTTTTCGTATTAATAAAAGCGCGTCTAGATGCGCCGGAAACCACTGACTCTCCTTCCCACAAAAAAAAAATAAAAAAATGCCATAAATATAACTAAAACAAAGAGGTCATGACTATTGCAAGGGTATAACCCTTGCTTATAATGTAATAAAAATAATTAATATTACAAAATTTTACTATATTTTACAAATTTAATGGTTCAAATTAGTTTCATTTTTTAAAAATTAAAAATATTGTAAAATATATTCTTACTCCCCGATAAATTTGTAGTCTTACCATCATTTAATTTCGTATAAAAAACATTGAAAATCATTTTTAAAATGATGGTTAAGAAAATCAATTTATAACATGAATTATAAACCCATACATCAACTTTAAATTACTCTTGAAGGACACATAAATTAATTTAACTTTAATATTTATAATAGATTTTATTGTGGGGTTGAGCAAAATTAATCATTAATCGGTAAATTGGTTCGTATTTTAGCCAACTCATTTATAATCATCTATTTCTGTGGATAATCCCAAATTTGGCGTTTCCAAATTAACAGAGGAAAGAAGGTAGCCATGGCTGCAGCCAGATCTTTGTCTACGACTTCCTCCTTGATCGAGAGCAGAGCTCCATGTCAGCCAGATCTTGTTCTCAAGCCGAAAGATTGCTAGGAATGTTGGTTCAATTGCGACAACAGGAGATGGGCCGCTGTTGACCATAGAAGAGGTACCGCCGCCGCCGCCACCACCGGCCTTTGTGAAGGAGGTCTCTTCAACTGAATTTCCAGTTGTGATCAAGACTATCCAAGAAGCTGTAAGCCATCTTACTTGTATTTTGTCCTCTTTGGGCGTGGCTGCTGTTGCACTCGCAGGCTCTGTTGGAATAATCAGTGTAGGTTTGTGGTTTAGTGGCTTTAAAACAGAATGATCGATGCTGCATATTTGAGTTTGGAATTGTTGTTGCAGGCAATATATAGGCTTCCCATGGAATTGTTGTTACCGGAATCTGCTGAAGAAACCTGACAGGTAAGAATTGTAAACTTTATGATCCATGTTTGTATAGGTTAGATTACGTGTGTGCACGCGATAGTATTGACTTGTAATGTCCTAGAACTAGCTTAGTTAGGATAAGGGTATCGACGTGTGTTTTAGCTGACTCATGATGTACTCGTTGCCGGTTCATTGGACCTTGGCGGCATGTACAGATTAGGAAGCTGATGCATGTGTTGTGTACTTATCTTGTGGATGTTGTGGTGGCTTAGTGGCATGAAATGGTGTCTGATGGGCAACAGGTTGTGGTGTTTTATTGGACCGGGTTCGCGGCGTTCAGATATGTTCTGAGATGTATTTTTGTATCGGTTCAGAACAGCTTAAATGAAACGCTGCGTTTGAAGCTATCAGGTGGAGGTATAAAAGCGAAGCTTGGCCTCCTCTAACCCTAAGCAAGTCTGCAGCCCTTTGCCGCTGTGAGAGAAAGAGAGCTTCTCAGAGTGAGAAAAAGAGAGTGCGATCGGAGAAGAAGAAAGGAGGTGGTTCACCAAGGTTTGAGACGCTCATCCTCACCTGCTCCTCTCCTGAAGAAGATCTTCGCATAGAAGATTGCAAAGCTTTGACAGAAAGCTTTGCGTAGCCACACAGGGGCTATTTCTGAACCTTTGTTCTTCGTATCTCTTGATTCTGACTTGTTTCTAGGTTTAGGGTTATTGCTTGTTGATCTTGCGTGCACCTTTGTAATCAAACCTATATTGTAATCGGTCTTGAATGCCTAGTGAAATACGGGATCGGACCTCCCCTCTTGAGGTTCCGCAGACGTAGGGTTTTAACACCCGAACTGCGTAATCATATCGTGTGTTGATCTCTCTCATTGGTATTAAAATCATATGAATGCATAATAAGAAATTCTACAAGAATCAAGAGGCTTGTGTTGATAATACCACATTGGATCAAGTATTGTTCCTCTTTATTTGGCAGTGATTTTATTTAGCATTTCAGTGAAGGAGATATACAACTAAATCTTGGGAAGCAGCTAAGCAGGGGCAAGGAGTAAATCATTTTAAGAATTTATCAAACTCGATCATCTGTCTTTTCTCCTTACCTGAATTTGATGCATTTGTTTGATACTAAAGAACACTTTGGAAATCAAATTCATCTACTGGAGATGAGTATGATTTTTATTGTGTGCATTGCACAGTTTAATTAAAGCACAAATAGTTGTTTCAAAACAAACAAGTAGAAAGTGAAAAGCAGTTGGCTTATTTGTACAACTCCATGACCCAGAAGTTGCAAATGTAGCATTCAAATCGGATGCCCGCAAAGCCTGCTGCCATGGCTAAGCCAAGGTACTCCTTCTTGGTCCTCTCCTTTCCTCCCGGGTTTTGAGTCAACATAACAATATCCAGAGTGCTCACTGCTTTGGCTACTGTGCTCGTCTCCGCCTCCTCCGGTACCACATATTCAACCACGATCACTTTCCCCGTTTGCGGGATTGCCCTGTAGCAGTTCTTAAGCAGCTTCAGGCAGTGCTCGTCGCTCCAGTCGTGAAGAATCCACTGCAGCAATCACCACTGTCAGTGTCAATTCATTTATAGTTAAGCAAGCAATTCAAAAGCAATGGATCTATGAATGACCTTCATGAAAATAGCATCTGCATTGGGAACATGCTCAATGATAGAATATGTAATTAGAGATAAATAGAGGGCTGCCTTTTGTAAATATGTAAAGTTGTTTATTATTAATATGAGCCGTCTGTTGACGGAAACCCCAAGGGGAATTATTTGGAGCTGGGTCGACATGGCTGGACGTTGTATTTGATGTGGGAGCAGCTGGAGCTGGAAGTGGGTTGTAGTTTGGATCAACTGACAATGGGCCATGGCGAGGTGGGCCAGGAAGAGGTGGGCTGGCAACAGGCGGGCCAGAGGCGGGAGGTAAAGCTGGGCCGTGGGCCGGACTGGAGGAGCTGGAAGTGGCAGGCGTAGGCCTGGAGTGGGCTGCAGGAAAAGGTGGGGAAGTGGGCCGGACTGGAGGAGCTGGGCTGGGAAGGTCTGCAGCAGATGGTGACATGGAGTCAGTAATCGACGTTGCAGGATCATTCAACTGAGATGCATTCCGGTAGGCCGAATTATATGGTGAAATATCCGGGTCTGAATCTAGGACCACCGAAGTGGGAGAAGATTTTGGAACGGACTTGGAAAAAGGAAAGACGGACTCATCAAAAGTAACATGCCTTGAAATGATAATGCGATTTGAACCTAAGTCTAGACATTTATACGAAATGGTACTTGGGTTCTTGTTCCTCGTCCTCCACGGACTAACATTGTGAGGTGTATGTGGATTTTTCGTCATAAGCTCCGATCTGATGGTTCCCTTGAGCGTTATAAAGCGCGACTCGTTGCTAATGGTTGTTCCCAGCAGGTTGGAATAGATTGTGATGAAACTTTTAGTCCAGTTGTCAAACCTGCCACTATCAGGACAGTTCTCAGTATTGCTGTGTCGCGTTCTTGGCCTATTCACCAACTGGACGTTAAGAATGCCTTTCTACATGGTCATCTCAACGAGACAGTATACATGTTTCAACCTCCAGGCTTCGTTGATTCTGCTCGCCCTTCTCATGTCTGTCTTTTGAAGAAATCACTATATGGTCTTAAACAGGCACCCCGGGCGTGGTATCAACGGTTTGCAGGATTTCTTCTCAGCATTGGATTTATCGGCAGTAAGTGTGATTCCTCTTTATTCATCTATAAACAGGGAAATCACCGTGCTTATCTTCTCTTGTATGTTGATGATATTATTCTGACCGCCTCATCTGACGACCTCCGCCTGACTCTCACTTCTTCCCTCAGCAAGGAGTTTGCTATGTCAGACCTAGGTCAATTATCTTATTTCTTGGGCATCTCTGTTCAGCGCTCTTCTTCAGGTCTCTTTTTATCCCAGGATAAATATGCTCGAGAAATTGTCGCAAGGGCAAAGATGACAAACTGTAAGCCTGCAGCTACACCTGCTGAACCCTCCATCAAGCTCAGCGCTTCTTCTGGACCACCCGTCAATGATCCAACATTATATCGAAGCTTAGCAGGGGCGCTTCAGTATCTTACCTTTACCAGGCCTGACATCAGTTTTGCGGTCCAGCAAATTTGCTTATTCATGCATGATCCGCGGGAACCACATTTTACTGCGCTTAAACGCATCATTCGTTACATATCAGGCACGTCTTCACTAGGCATCAACATTTCTCCCTCACCGAAATCAGATCTCATTGCCTATACAGATGCTGACTGGGCCGGATGTCCTGATACACGGCGATCTACATCAGGTTACTGTGTCTTCTTCAATGACACACTGATCTCATGGTCTGCAAAAAGACAATCCGTCGTTTCCCGTTCTAGTGCCGAAGCAGAATATAGAGGAGTTGCCAACGTAGTTTCTGAATGTTCATGGCTCCGCAATCTGTTACTTGAACTTCATTTCCCGCTTGCCAAGGCGTCCATCGTATATACTGACAACATATCTGCTACCTATCTTGCCAGCAATCCGGTTCAACACCAGCGGACTAAACACATTGAAATTGACATTCATTTCGTCCGAGACAAGGTTGCTCGGGGTCACGTTCGAGTTCTTCACGTCCCCTCGGCTTTTCAGTACGCAGACATTTTTACAAAAGGCCTCCCTAGACAACTATTTTTAGACTTTAGATCCAGTCTCACTGTTATTTCTCCTCCCGTTTCGACTGCGGGGGTATGATAGAATATGTAATTAGAGATAAATAGAGGGCTGCCTTTTGTAAATATGTAAAGTTGTTTATTATTAATATGAGCCGTCTGTTGACGGAAACCCCAAGGGGAATTATTCAGAATCTCACACTCAAACATGTCTCCTCCCACATGCTCCATCCCAGGGTGAGAAAGGCCATCCTTCAAGACATGGGGTAGGTCAAAGTTGATGCCCTTCATGTTAGGATACTTGGACAAGATGATCTTAAGGGTGAGCCCTAGACCACCACCAACATCTACAACCACATTCGTATTCTCCAAACCTTTGTAGGACTCCATAATCTTCCTCATGATGATTGATGTGTGGCCGAACATTGCGAGATTGAAGACCTCGTTGAACCTGGGATCTACACCTGGGTACTCGAAGGCGTTCATCCCATGGACCATGTTGAATGGAATACCTCCTTCTAACACACCATCTTTTAATTTGTACCTATAGTGTCGAACATTGTAAATTTTACTAGACTTATTCTAGTTTTGTGTTTAGTAAATGTACCCTCCTCAGAAGGGTGTGTAGAGTTTAAAAATAAATACAAAAGGTTGGGTATATTTACTTAATTGAAACATTAAAAAGCATAGTTACTACTCTAATTTCTCAAAAAGACCTAGTTTCCAAAATTGTCCAATTAATTTCCATAAAAAAAATTCATGAAATAACTAAGTTATAATAATATATATTAAAATACTTAAGGTTAAACAGAAGTGGGTTTAGAAAATTCAATTTTATCATATTTTTCAATGAATTCATAAATTACTTTATAATATTTTTATCGTATATAATTTTATATTTAATTTTGTTTTTCTTAATGAAAATTAACAAAATATTAATTATAACATGAACACAATATTTCCATTATTTTGCTATTATAGATTAAATTAAAATAGGGCACTAGATGGAAAAAACTAAACTTGATGGGCATCAAACAGAAAAAATAAATTTAGATAACACCAACCGTAAAAAACTAGACCTAAAGGACACCAAACAAAAAATAAATAAATCAAACACTGAAGTACACCAAACCAAAAAAAACAAACCTTGATGACACCAATTGAATAATCCTAAATTACTTGACTAATATTAAATTATTTAGATTTAAATATCATTATGTAATAAAAGTTGTTATATATTTTATTCATGTCTAATTTAATTAATAATATGTTATACAAAACCTTTATATATATATATATATATATATATATATATATATATATATATATATATATATATATATATATATATATATATATATATATATAACAAAACTCCACACATGAGTCAGTGAGTCACGTGACTAATATACCATTGGAGAAAAAACAGAAAACAAAAATAATATAATAGACAAGAACAGAAACACATGGGCTCCGTTTGGTAAACCTTAAAATTAAGGGGATTAAGATAATGAGAATTAAAACGGAGAAATAATTATCGTAATCTTGTTTGGTAAGGGAATTAAGGAGATTAAGTGCCCGTTTGGTTGGAGCGGTGGAATGGAAACGGAATGGAATCGGATAAGGGTTAGGAAAGGAAATGGAAATTATGGGATTACTTTAATGTGTTAAAAGACCTCTAACCAAACGTATTTTTTGATTGATTCGGAATCATTCCGTTACCGGGAATGATTCCTAGCGCTTCCAAACGGGCCCTTAAAGGTGTTGGATTATGGACATTAAGGGTCCGTTTGGTTTTAACTCCGGAATCGAAAACGGAATGGAAACGAATCTAGTCCATACGTATAACCTTGTTCATGAAAATTTTTTGAATCATTCTTTGTGGTTTGAAGTAGTTGGAGAGAGTTTGATTACTTTCAATACCTTATAGGTTAACAAAATGTAGGGAATCAAGTGCATTTTGCCTTCAACCATAATAAATGATTCCATACAATTTCATGAATAATGATATAGATATGGACTAAATTCGTTTCCATTCCGTTTTCGTTTCCGGAGTTGGAAACAAACGGGCCCTAAGAGTATCAAATTATGAGAATTTGTAATCTTCTAAAACTTAGGGGGTGTATTCAATCGAGACTTTTAAAAATTTTGACGGATTCTTAATAATCATAGGATTTGCAAATTATGTGGGAAATTTTAATTCTATATAGAGTCAATACAGATTCTGTGGAAATCTTATATGTTGGGGGAAGATTTCTATGGATTTTAGTTAGTTATAAAAGTAATGAAGAATCCTACAAAATCAATGAAATAATAGATTCTTTTAAAATCCACAAACTTTTAAATACCATACGAATTTTATGGAAAATTTTAAATCCTAATTGAATACCTAGAGATTTATATGGACTTTTAAAAATCTATATTCAATACCCATAGACTTTTAAACTCCAAAAAATTCCTATAGACTCTTAATTAAATACACCCCCTTAGATTATGAGAATTAATGAAGCTAAAATCTCACTTTTATCCCCTCTTTCTTTTTTAATCTCTTACATCTATAAAAATTTAACACTACTTTTTTTTTTTAATTTTATCCATAACCATATTAATTTCACCACACACTCATATCACTTATTTTCAAGATCATCTTCTTGAACAATTTCATTTCTTTAATTATTCATCTAAATAATTCTCTTCACCCTCATCTTCGTCTATGTAATCTTACCTTATCAAACTGACTCATAATCAACCTGAGAAAAGCATGAAGAAGGGGAAAAAATGGTCGAAGAGAAAGAAAACGGTAGACATGAGTACACATGAAACATCAGGATACTATGATAGAAACCTAAGATTTGAAAAGGGGTAGCTGGCTGGTTGAGCGGGGCGGTGGGCGATGAAGGTTTTTGCTGACGGAGACGGCGGAGAGAAACCATCAGAGGTAGGATCTGGGCTTGGGGAAAGGTGTTTTGATGGTGACGCAAAAATGGTTAGTTGGTTGAAGCCTGAGTGTTACAGTTAACGGACAAGTGAAAATAATAGAGTAGCAGAGGGAGTGGTTAATTAGTCAAAGTAATTTAATTGTTTACGTACAAATTATCATCTGGTTATCCATCCGATGCATTTCCTGCCAAGAAATGGAAATAATATTGATGAGGAAACACGAGAGTTAAACTAACCAGCTTTCCAAGAAGACTTTGTCGGTGATCAAACTCAAGAGTGGGCCCATCGATACTCCCTCTTCGTTCTTCACAAAGTACCTCCCCACCGGCGTCAGTCCGTACACCTTCCTCGTCTCTCCTCCACCCACGACTTTCACGGAGCTACTAACCACCGAGAATGCCGCCAGATGCCGGAGGATTCTCTCCACCGTCTCCTCCGCCTGCGGGTACTCCTTCGCCAACAGCTTTCCGACCACCTCCGCCGCCGTCTGTTGCTCGCCGGAGATGATTTCCAGGAGCCCCAGATCTATCGCCGCCCGCATTGTCATGGGCAACGTTATCGAGTTCACGATCACTCCCACCTGTGCCATAGTCTCGTCGTCGGTGGCTGCTGGGTGGACGTCATTCTTTTGACCGCCTTGCATTTTCTTATCTCCTTTCAGCTATTCGAATGCTCTAAGGTACACAAAGTAACAAAATATGTATGATGTATTTAACTATTTATATAAAATATAGGCAACCTACCCTCTTTATTAGGTAAGGACCGTAAGATGGAGGTGTGAGGTTCTCAATCCGAGAACATCAGAATATCTTACAGTTTTATCCGATCGGATATCCGATTCGTACATTTATTCTTATACTAGTCGGATATATTCGATCCGATTTTTTTTCCTCTAAACTCTGATCCGTATACGATTCGATAATCCGAAAATATGCCCTGATCGGATCGGACTCGGATCACTTAGATATAAAATCCGGATCGGATCTTCGGATTAGCGGATCAGATTAGTCGGATTGGATATTTTTGCTATGATTTATTATTTCCTTTTAAAAATTCCCTTCTTTTTATAATTTTTTTTGGTGGGACCCTTCTTTTTTAATCTGACCGACACTTTTAGTTTTCTAGTATTTATTTATTTTTACTATTTTTTAAACTTTTAGATATTTTAATTTAAATCATTTATATTATTGATTCATATACTTTTACAGTAAAAATTTATAATGGTTACTTTGTTTGTTCAAAATATTTATTCGATTAGTTCAAAAATTAAATATTATCAAGATAAGTATTTTTTTTATTATATTTATTAGTTAAGTATTTATATGTTCGAACTAATTAAATAATAAATTTAAATTAATAATGTAACAGTTCAAAATACATAATACTAACAAAAAAAAATTTATTAAAAACACAACTATCAAAGACTAGTAAAAAACACTTTGTGTTCCATGTTACATGAAAAGTATGAACTAATGATACAAAATGTTTTAACTAATTGAAGCTCTATACGAAGTACGAACTAATAATATAAAAGTTTTGAACTACTAAATATTATAATAAATGCTAATAAATTTATGCTCCATAAAGTTACTCGAGAATTGTAAAAAAAAAATGAACCAGCCGTTTAAAATATGTGATTTAAATTAACAAAAATGTAGAACTGCTTTGAACTAATACTATAACAACTATGATTTTCCTAAAAAAAGTATTCTAAAAAGTTATAAAACAATTTTTTTTTATTACAAGATCATCTTAGTTCATTTTTATACACCAACAATTCATTTTAGGTTAATTTATAAAAAAAATCTAAAGATTTAGTTCATTATTAATAAGTAACTATCCATGTTATACCAAAGTACTGTTCATTTGTCTGTAATTTCATACAAAAAGAAACTATTTTACTTGAAACACTACTAACCCTAATCAAATAAAAGAATACACATTATTTTTGAGATGTTTTGTTGGTACAATTGTGTTCCACATGCAAAATTGGAGGAGTTCTAAGTTTCGCATATATATACGAGCTAGCTAACTACTCCTATTATCGATTGATTTTAGGATATATTGAACCTCGTGGACTTGTATGTTGATTTAAAGAATCGAGCTCGAAGTGCATTTCCGCACAACGATTTGATATCAAAGCAAGTAGTTTGAGATTGACTTCACGGTGGCATCCGGCGTGTTAGCCTTTACTTGTTGCATGGTGGTCTCGGTTGCAAGAGTGAGTACATAGTGATCATGCTTGTCAAATAACGTATCTTGGTTGGAGGTTTCAATTCCACTAGACCACAAGGTGGTCGTGTAAGTTAAGGACATCTCTTTAGGGTTGGTGTGTTGCAATCCAAGTTTGTGAGGAAGTAACAATTGAGGGGAAGATTGTTGGTACAATTGTGTCCTACAATAAATAGTTAAGAGTTTCAAATCTAACATAGACGGTCATAAATTACTCCTACTATTATCAATTGATTTTACGGATAGAACTCCACATGTTTGTGTGTTGGGCTTCAACAAGGAATTGGATCTGAAGTGAATTTCTACACAACATGTTTAACAATTAAATTTGATAAATATCATTCTAAAACTTTTTAAAAAAATGATTTAGTGACTTTATATGTTAGATTTTTTATGTTTATAATTTATAATTGATGGTAGTTTTTTCTTTTTCACACGTCTCCTCAAGTACAATCGTTTGACTCGGTTAACACTCACTCGTACATATATCTGTCAATGACATTTAAAAACGCAATAAAAAGCCTTCTACAACGTTTTCGGAAGCCATTTTGTAACGTCGTGTTAAGGTACGTTGTCTTTTTAGCTTATATTTTATAGTGTGATGGAAGCCAACATTTCATGACGTTTAATAAAAGCCATGAAAGTGATTTTCTATGTTGTTCGTAAAACTTCATTAAAAAGACTATTCACGGTATTTTTCAAACGCCATGAAGGTGAATTTTTTATGTTTTTTCAAATATAATCGTTTTCAAGGCGTTTAAAATAGTCATGAAAGAGAAAATCCATGGCGTTTGATAAACGTCACAAAAGGTTGTGTATTATTAAAAATTGATTGAAATAACTCACTGAAAAATCAACACGTGAACCCTAATGACAACTTTTATATGAAAAAGATTTTTGAAAAACAGTTGTTACAACGATTTTCTGCAGCATAACCTCCACACCATTTGTCAACTTTATAGTGAAATCTAAAAACTTGTTCTTATCTTTGTCCAAGTCTTGTTTCTCTGCCTACAAACCCTCCATGGCGATGATCCAGCCCTAAAACCCTTACGTTTTCTCTATGATAGGACAAGAACCTACTCCAGAAGTGTACCATAATTCGTTGTAGCATTGAGTGTCGATTTCATAGGAATTGCGTCTAAATTGGATGTGACAATAGACAATTACGCTAAGCCAAGGTGGTTGGGAAATAGTAAGAGAAGAAATATCAAGTATTGAAAAAAAAAAGTAGGAAGTTGCAATTTAGTAACCAATGCAATACTAGCAATATTATAACAACCTCCATCAATGATCATATTACACACCTTTCCTTAGCAAGACATCTAGGATGAAAGAGATTTTCTCGTTGGGTATCTTCATTAGGAGAAAAATTAACATGCAAGGTTCTTCTAGCAATCAAAGATTCTCCATGCTCAAATTCACAACTCTCATCACTTTCACTAGCACTTTTATGGTCTTCTTCATTTTCATAATCCCCTTGTTGATTAATGATAAAACCTTATTATTAGGACAATCCTTTTTATAATGACTTCTACCTTGACATTTAAAACACACAATGTCTCTATAATGTAAAGTAGAGTTAGAAGTGCTCCCTTTAGGATCCTTTGAAGGCTCATTCAAAGGTTTAGAATGCGGGGAATTGGCCGGATGATGAAGCTCTCAATAATCCTTGGCTGTCATTCCTACTTCGATGCTCTCTCTGGGAGAAATCTTGATTAAAATCTCGACCGATATTTTCCTGACTGGCCCAAGATTTGTTTTGGTGCCATGAGTCCGTCTCCTGGTTCCGTCCTTTGAGCTTCTTCTCCACCCTGATAGTCAAATGTAGTAAGTTAGTCATATTATCATAAGGATATAAATCAATTTCATTAGCTAATGATGGATGCAAAATTCTTAAAAATCAAGCCATAGTGGACTCCTCATCCTCTTGGGCATTGACCTTAATCATCGTCATTTGCATGGTGGTGTAGACTTCTTCCACGCTTCGGGTGCCTTGTTGGAAGTTCTACAACCTTTGTCTGGTTTCCCTAGCTTAATATGGAGGTATGAATCTTGCTCTCATCAATGCCTTCATGTGCTCCCAAGTATGGATCTCCATTTCTAGTGTCCGTCTCCTTTCTTTGAGGAGGTGATCCCACCAAACTAGGGCATATCCTTGGAATTCCAACGCAGCAAGTTGGATGTAAAAGCTAGGATTTTCGAATCCTAATAAAGGATGTTTAAGGGTGAGTAAGTTAATCATCGATATTAATTGACCCATAAATCGCGAATAGTGTGTAGATGACGAGTATAAATTCCACCATTATGATTTTGGTGTAAATTTGGACTTATGGGGAAATTTTCACTTTTTCCTCCGGGGAATAATTTTTACCCTCTGGTATTATTTGGAGCATTTGGGAGCTTCAATTAATAAAATTGCAGTTGAGAGAAATGATCAGGACATTGGATATGTTCTAGATATGAAATAACATGGAAAGGCAAAATGGCCAAAAGAGCCGCTATTTCGTTTCTTAGCGGCTAAGAAAGACGGCTTAGGAATACGCGTTTTCCGAGAAAGTTGCGGAATAATTATCCACACAAAATGTCAGATTTATTATTCCAATTTCGAGAAGTTTGGAGAAGGGGCTCAAACCGCCTTCGGATCGATAAACGGATAATTATCGACTTTGCTAAAGGATAATTATCGTCTTCGCTATAAATAGCGGAAATTCATTTATTAATTCATTTCCTTTCACGTTTCCTCGTAAAAGCTCTGATTTCTCTCAACCTTCAAATTCAGATCTACTCTTCGTTTGTAATCCGATTTCAATTCCGTTTGAGTTTTCGGATTCCTCTCTTCGTCCTCTTCATTTTGGTACCGAGTTTTTGCGTTTCCGTTGAAGTTGTGGCCAGGTCGAGCATCCCCTTCTATGGTCAGTTCCGTCGCTCAGATTCCGGTGAATCTGATGGTGTCCGAGCGTAGCCTGCGTCGTTGTGATTCCGAATCTTCTTTCGGATCGTCAATCGGGTTAGTAACGAATAAGTTATGAATTTATTCGTTTTCAGTATTGCGATTTGGCCTAAATTGACCTTAGGCTTGTCAAAATGGATAATTGGAAATTCCATTATGCTCGTTACAATATTCTGGTGATTATGGGCTATTTGTTTGATGAGATCTGATGACAGTTGGGTTGAGAAACTGCCTGCGGGCAAAAGGTTATTCTGATGAATTTTAATTAATTAATTAAAGATTAATTAATTAAATTAAGAATCTAGAAAACGCTATAAGCTAATTAAATTCAAAGGAATGAATTTAATTGATGTTTGAAGCAAGAAGTTTAATACGAGGAATATGATATTCTCGACAGGTGGTGTTGAAGACGGTAGACTAACTATAGCTTAGTTGCTCAGTGAGCGTATCCAGGTAAGTCTTCGGACTTACTTAGCTTCGATCTGCAGAAACCGTGCCTGAGAGATTTATATCTCACTGTGTTGATATGTGTTGTTGTTTTGAAATGCCTTGTTGTGTTGAAATGTGAATGTTGCTGTGCATTGAGATGTGTTATGTGTGAAGCATGCTTGATGTGTTTATGATGAAAATGACGTTATGATGTGTAAAGCATGCTTAATGTTGTTGTGATTATTATCATGTCATAATTATGAGAAATGATTAAATGAACATGTGTTAGCCTATTGAGGCGTGCTATTGAATGACATGATAAGCTTGCTGAAACATGATAATGTATGAGATGATAAGCCTTTTGAGGCATGTGATATGATGATGACTTGTAAAGGTCAAGAGTATGTGAAGCGAGTATTTTGCAGTGAATACCGGAGCTCGGCCAAGCCCGGATCACTTGCGTTTGTATAAGAATGACACCGAGTCTGATGGACTTCAGGCTCGGGTCGCACACCTAATGAAAATGGTAAATGTTTGCATTAACATGAATGGCAAAATGTTGCATGTGGTTAGGAGTTAAGACCATAACTCACCACGAGAAAGCCTGGCCCGTAGACTTGATCAGTCTGGCTACGACCTAAGAGCAAATGTCTGAATTAACCTAATCTGTGCAATGGAGAGCTCACACCAAAGCCAGAACCGTATAAGCAATGGTTCCGGATTAATGGGTCCGGGATCGAAAATTGTAAATTTCATACTGCATTCACGTGCATCATTCATAAAAGCATGATATCATCTCATGAGCACGGTATATGGTATTTGAATATATTTGTTGTGTTGTGATGTGATGATATAATCTCTCGTGGATAGATTATGATCAGTAGCTAACGGTTTTAAACCGAATCTTTTTAGGTAATGCTGATCATAGGAACGCTTCAGGGATGTCAGCTGCAGGATGTGGACAGCCGGGGCAGTGTTAACCCGAGGGTTGGTTGAACTTGCTTTTGAAAATAATCGCTTGCAAGCGAGTCTTTTATTGGTTGTGTGCAACTGTGTACACATGTTGATTTCAGGCTGAAGTTTTAAGACACCTGTTCAGGTGTCATGCTTTGAAGTGTCGTTTTGGGATATACATACTAACTGCATGCATGGTTGTTATGTAAATGTTTTCAAAATGACAGGTTGAATGTTTTCATTATTTCTTTGTGCTTCTTGTTGCAAGGTCCTATTTGTGAAGTTGTTGTCAGGCTAACTGATGGGACCCACTGTGTGGTCCTTAGCCTAGTGACGTCTTGGGTTACTTAAAACTCAGGTCGTTACAGAATGGTATCAGAGCTTAGGTTGACAACAAGGGCACATGTGACTTGAGATGAGACATGATAGTTCAACCTAACTACAACCCAGTCCGGGTTGGTTTTGAAAGGACATTTAAGTTTTCAAAAGATTTTGGAAATTACTAACATATGGTTTTAATGAATTTAAAATCATATGCATAGTCGGGATTGTGGGTAAAGACACTGCCTTCCACTCCTCAGCGTGACTCCTTGTAAGTGTAGTTCTCTCTCTCTAACTTGTTAAGATCATAGTATTCTTATAGATATTACTATTGTTATAAGTAGTGGATATATATGAAGAGAGAACGATCGTGAATGTTCCGGTTTGTCGAAACCGTGATAAAGGCAACCGTAAGCGTTTTGATTAAGAGACAAGGAAGTTGCAGCTTCATTACGAGTATGTCAATGGGAGCACAATGTATAAGTGTGTTGATGGAAGTATGACAAACTAGAACTACATGAGAGTATAATGTTTAAAATAAGTGGTCAAGGTCAAGTACCTCTACCCATCGAGCTACATGAGATGAGAAGATGCAAGAATATAGCAATAGAAAGGGCTATTGCTACGATAGAAACGCAAGGGCAAGCACGAGTTGTTGAACCCCAAACACTAGAAGTTCCATATGAGGAACAAGAAGGTAGTGAACTTCATTAGAGAAGTGGCTAAGGCTATAAAAAGAAGAGATGTGTTAGTGTTTGCAAGAGCTTATGTAATGCAAGTTGATTGGCGGTTGAACCACATAAACATGACTTTTGGGGACATTGGAGAGGTAGAAAAGTATAAGATGAAACTTGCAGCAACCTTCATGCCGAACATTGATGCATATTGGTGGATGAGAAATTGTGCAATCATTGTGGATTACGAGACTTTCAAGAGTCGGATTTGGACTAACTTGTTAAAGTCTTTTCTGGAAGCAACATTTGGAGGTTCTCCTATGATGGAGATGAATTTCACGAGGAGTATACATCGTTGGATGAGAGTGCACCACTTTTTGAGCAATTGATAAGATTGTTTATGATAGGATGAAACGACCTCTTAGTTGGTGTTGTCACCATTTGAAGATATGACGTTATTGGATTATTAAGAGAAAGTACTAAAGCTTGAAGCAATACAAGACTTTAGGAAAGAGGTGGATTCTCGAACCGACGGAGGAAGGATGCAATAGTCTATTTCAAGTTTCTTGAACATGCGAGTACGAGACGTGTGAGTCAAGAAACAAGGCCTTCTCTCCAACCATGATCATAAGAGAAATTGGAGGGAAGAACATTTTAAATCGTGGAGACCTAAATTATTACAAGAAGGACTGATCAAAAAGTCCAACTACATGTTTCAAATGTAGTTAACCTAGAGATATGATAAAGTTGTGAAGCTAGGGGATAATGTTAACTCAAGGATCTTGTCCTAATGTGAAAGGAGGAGAAAGTCAAAGTTTACGTGGAAACTAGACAAGTAAAGTAGCCAACCGATATCCTTATTACCGGATTGGATAATGATGACGTGATTCTAGGCATCGATTGGATGATCAAGTATATGGATAAGATAGATGCGGAAATGCTAACAATAATGATGTTAGCCAAAGATGATACTTGTCATGTGTTCAAAGGAAGTGAGCTATAAGTCCCGTTAGTGATGATCTCTGCGATGAAAGCAAGTAAGCTGGTAAGGAAAGGATGTGAAGCATATTTATGTTATGCTTTGGAGAAAGAAGGAAAGATTCAATTGAAATACATTCCAGTTGCACGTGATTTTAAGGATGTTTTTCAAGATGAATTACCTGGATTGCCACCTACTAGGCAAGTTGACTTTAGAATCGATCTAGAGCCTGGAACTAGACCAATTTCTAAAGCTCCGTACAGAATGGCACATGTGGAAATGCTTGAGTTGAAGAAGCAATTGAAAAAAATTGGCAGATAAAGGATTTATTCGGCCAAGTGTATCACCATGGGGAGCGCAAGTATTGTTCCTGAAGAAAAATGGATGGTACAATGAGGCTATGTATTGACTATAGAGAACTGAATAAGATGACGATTAAGAACAAGTATCCACCGTCACGAATTGATGATTTGTTAGATCAGTTGCAAGGATCAAAGGTGTTCTCCAAGATAGACCTACGGTCAGGCTATCACAAGTTGAAGATTCAAGAAGATGATATCCATAAGACAACATTCAGGACTCGGTTTGTTGTGGTCTTTACCGATGACATATTTGCTTATTCACGAAGTAGTGAAGAGCATAAAACATTTAAAAGCAATTCTCCAAGTATTGATGAAAGAGAAGCTTTATGTCAAGTTGTCCAAGTGTGACTTCTGGATGAAAGAAGTAACATTCTTGGGACACATGATTACTGCAGATGGAGTCAAAGTTGACCCATCCAAGATCGAAACCGTGCTAGCATGGGAACCACCCAAGAACGTCAAAGAGATACGTAGTTTCCTAGGATTAGCAGGATACTATAGACGTTTTGTAAAAGGGTTTTCCATCATAGCAAGACCTATGACCAACTTACTTCAGAAGAAGGCAAAGTTTATATGGACTGACAAGTGTCAAGCAAGCTTTGAAGAGATAAATAAGAGGTTGACTACTGCACCTGTGTTAGCTCAGCCGAATGGAACGCTAGGGTTCATTGTTTATAGTGATGCATCTAAAATGGGCTTGGGATGCGTCTTGATGCAAAATGAAAGAGTCATCGCCTATGCATCAAGACAACTACGACAATATGAGCAGAACTACCCTACACATGACTTGGAGTTAGCAGCAGTAGTTCATGCACTTAAGATTTGGCGGCATTACCTATTTGGGACGACGTGTAAAATCATGACAGATCATAAGAGCCTGAAGTACATTTTCACTCAAAAAGAGTTGAATATGAGACAAAGAAGGTGGTTGGAGTTGATAAAGGATTATGACTTAGAGATACTATATCATCCTGGTAAAGCTAATGTGGTAGCTGATGCTTTGAGTAGGAAGTCAGCTCAAGAAAAAGCGATTGCTCGATTAACTGTACAAGTTGAAATACAAAAAGATATGATTTGTAGTGGCATTGAAATATGGGTTCAGAAAGAACAAGGGTATCTGTGTACCTTGGAGATAGTGCCCAATTGGTTGAAAGAAATATAACAAAAACAACTAAGTTGTCCTAGTTTAATCAAAATAAGGTCAGTGATCGGAAATGGTGAATCTTCAGATTTTCATATCGATACTGACAATATAATGAGATATCAGGGAAGAGTATGTGTTCCTCAAGATGAAGAGATTAGAAAAAGGATTCTTGTGGAAGCCCATGCAACACCATATTCCATACATCCAAGATCAAACAAGATGTATCGGGATATTAAACCTTACTTTTGGTGGCAAGGTATGAAGAAAGATATTGCTGAGTTTGTGTCACGGTGTCAAACATGTCAGCAAGTTAAAATTGAACACCAAAGGCCAGGAGGAGAACTTCAATCATTGGAGATACCAGAGTGGAAATGGGAACACATCACCATGGATTTTGTAACCAGTCTACGTAGTAGCAAAGGTTATGACTCCATATGGGTGGTGGTTGATCGATTAACAAAGACTGCAAGATTTATTCCTATCAAGGAAACTTGGACTGTGAACAAGTTAGCAGAGGAATTTGTGAATCAGATAGTCAGATTACATGGAGTTCCTAAGACCATAGTTTCAGATAGAGATGGACGATTTACTTCCCGATTCTGGATCCAGGTACAGACAGTAATGGGAACCAAGCTGAATTTTACAACAGCGTTTCATCCACAGTCAGATGGTCAGTCCGAACGGACTATTCAGACTTTAGAAGACTTGTTGAGGTCATGTGTGCTTGATTGGGGACCGATATGGCCAGATCAATTACCGTTGGTCGAGTTCACCTACAACAACAGTTGGCATGCATCCATTGGGATGGCACCATATGAAGCACTGTACGGAAGGAAATGTCGAACCCCATTATGTTGGGATGAGCCTGCCGATGTCTTTGATACGGCTCCAGACAAAGTTAAAAGTGATATTGAAAAAGTTGCTTTGATTCGAGAAAGGATGTTGGCTGCACAGAGTAGACAAAAATCGTATGCTGATAAGCGCCGACGTCCGCTAGAGTTTGAAACAGGGACACACGTTTGGCTGAAAGTTTCACCGACTCGTGGAGTCAAACGGTTTGGTATCAAGGGAAAGTTAAGTCCTCGGTATATTGGACCGTTTGAGATTTTGGAAAAAGTTGGTAAAGTAGCTTATCGTTTAGCATTACCGCCAACAATGGATGGAGTACATCCAGTGTTTCATGTATCACAACTAAGACAGTATCAACCAGATCCGAGCCATGTACTCAGCTATGATGCTATCGAGATAGAGCCTGATCAGACCTATGCCGAGTTCCCTATGGCCGTGTTAGATAGAAAGATAAAGAAGTTAAGGAATAAAGAGATTCCATTAGTGAAAATCCAGTGGTCCCGAAGGGGAACGGAAGAGGCTACATGGGAAACAATTGAGCACATGGAGAGAAATTATCCAGAGGTGTTTAGTTCTTTGATCGGTGATTGAGATAGAGGTATGAATTAGTACCTAACTTTTCCACTAACTAATGTGCCTATATGATTCTATGTTTATGTGATTTATGTGTGTGTGAATTGATTTGTGTTTGCTAACATAGGAAGTGATAGACTTCCCTAGTGTGAGCATGATGACCCCGCTAACGTGATAATAATCTATGCTTGCACGAAATGCAAAGATAGGTTAATTATGTGATTGACGGATTCAGTCTTCTGATGAGTTGTGTACTAAAGTTTCGGGACGAAACTTTTTCTTAAGGGGTGTGTGATGTAAAAGCTAGGATTTTCGAATCCTAATAAAGGATGTTTAAGGGTGAGTAAGTTAATCATCGATATTAATTGACCCATAAATCGCGAATAGTGTGTAGATGACGAGTATAAATTCCACCATTATGATTTTGGTGTAAATTTGGACTTATGGGGAAATTTTCACTTTTTCCTCCGGGGAATAATTTTTACCCTCTGGTATTATTTGGAGCATTTGGGAGCTTCAATTAATAAAATTGCAGTTGAGAGAAATGATCAGGACATTGGATATGTTCTAGATATGAAATAACATGGAAAGGCAAAATGGCCAAAAGAGCCGCTATTTCGTTTCTTAGCGGCTAAGAAAGACGGCTTAGGAATACGCGTTTTCCGAGAAAGTTGCGGAATAATTATCCACACAAAATGTCAGATTTATTATTCCAATTTCGAGAAGTTTGGAGAAGGGGCTCAAACCGCCTTCGGATCGATAAACGGATAATTATCGACTTTGCTAAAGGATAATTATCGTCTTCGCTATAAATAGCGGAAATCCATTTATTAATTCATTTCCTTTCACGTTTCCTCGTAAAAGCTCTGATTTCTCTCAACCTTCAAATTCAGATCTACTCTTCGTTTGTAATCCGATTTCAATTCCGTTTGAGTTTTCGGATTCCTCTCTTCGTCCTCTTCATTTTGGTACCGAGTTTCTGCGTTTCCGTTGAAGTTGTGGCCAGGTCGAGCATCCCCTTCTATGGTCAGTTCCGTCGCTCAGATTCCGGTGAATCTGATGGTGTCCGAGCGTAGCCTGCGTCGTTGTGATTCCGAATTTTCTTTCGGATCGTCAATCGGGTTAGTAACGAATAAGTTATGAATTTATTCGTTTACAGTATTGCGATTTGGCCTAAATTGACCTTAGGCTTGTCAAAATGGATAATTGGAAATTCCATTATGCTCGTTACAATATTCTGGTGATTATGGGCTATTTGTTTGATGAGATCTGATGACAGTTGGGTTGAGAAACTGCCTGCGGGCAAAAGGTTATTCTGATGAATTTTAATTAATTAATTAAAGATTAATTAATTAAATTAAGAATCTAGAAAACGCTATAAGCTAATTAAATTCAAAGGAATGAATTTAATTGATGTTTGAAGCAAGAAGTTTAATACGAGGAATATGATATTCTCGACAGGTGGTGTTGAAGACGGTAGACTAACTATAGCTTAGTTGCTCAGTGAGCGTATCCAGGTAAGTCTTCGGACTTACTTAGCTTCGATCTGCAGAAACCGTGCCTGAGAGATTTATATCTCACTGTGTTGATATGTGTTGTTGTTTTGAAATGCCTTGTTGTGTTGAAATGTGAATGTTGCTGTGCATTGAGATGTGTTATGTGTGAAGCATGCTTGATGTGTTTATGATGAAAATGACGTTATGATGTGTAAAGCATGCTTAATGTTGTTGTGATTATTATCATGTCATAATTATGAGAAATGATTAAATGAACATGTGTTAGCCTATTGAGGCGTGCTATTGAATGACATGATAAGCTTGCTGAAACATGATAATGTATGAGATGATAAGCCTTTTGAGGCATGTGATATGATGATGACTTGTAAAGGTCAAGAGTATGTGAAGCGAGTATTTTGCAGTGAATACCGGAGCTCGGCCAAGCCCGGATCACTTGCGTTTGTATAAGAATGACACCGAGTCTGATGGACTTCAGGCTCGGGTCGCACACCTAATGAAAATGGTAAATGTTTGCATTAACATGAATGGCAAAATGTTGCATGTGGTTAGGAGTTAAGACCATAACTCACCACGAGAAAGCCTGGCCCGTAGACTTGATCAGTCTGGCTACGACTTAAGAGCAAATGTCTGAATTAACCTAATCTGTGCAATGGTGAGCTCACACCAAAGCCAGAATCGTATAAGCAATGGTTCCGGATTAATGGGTCCGGGATCGAAAATTGTAAATTTCATACTGCATTCACGTGCATCATTCATAAAAGCATGATATCATCTCATGAGCACGGTATATGGTATTTGAATATATTTGTTGTGTTGTGATGTGATGATATAATCTCTCGTGGATAGATTATGATCAGTAGCTAACGGTTTTAAACCGAATCTTTTTAGGTAATGCTGATCATAGGAACGCTTCAGGGATGTCAGCTGCAGGATGTGGACAGCCGGGGCAGTGTTAACCCGAGGGTTGGTTGAACTTGCTTTTGAAAATAATCGCTTGCAAGCGAGTCTTTTGTTGGTTGTGTGCAACTATGTACACATGTTGATTTCAGGCTGAAGTTTTAAGACACCTGTTCAGGTGTCATGCTTTGAAGTGTCGTTTTGGGATATACATACTAACTGCATGCATGGTTGTTATGTAAATGTTTTCAAAATGACAGGTTGAATGTTTTCATTATTTCTTCGTGCTTCTTGTTGCAAGGTCCTATTTGTGAAGTTGTTGTCAGGCTAACTGATGGGACCCACTGTGTGGTCCTTAGCCTAGTGACGTCTTGGGTTACTTAAAACTCAGGTCGTTACATTGGACCTTCCTTTGCTCACTAAAAGTATGGCAAGACCAAATATGTTCAATTTTGGTATGTCATTCCATGTATACATTTGGATCTACGTTGCCCTCAAAACTAGGAATCTTAACCTTCACTTTGTCCATTTCATCGCTGTCTTGGTAAGGTCTACAAGGTTCCAAATCTTGACATCTCCTAAAACGAGGATTGCGTCTAGGGTAACCTTTCCACCTGTCGTCATCATTCTCCTCCTCCAATTCCTGAAACTCATAAACAACATTTGTAGTGTTAGGGGCATGGAAATTCGGATTTGGATAATGTGTAACTGACCCTTGAGGGTGTCTTGGATCTGGTGCTGGAGGTATGGGAGGGTTTCGTGAGCTTTCACCCATTCCATAGGAGAATCTCAGATAAAATCTCGGGTTGGGGTCGAGATTTTGGACCGAAACTTGTTCTTTGGGATGAGTTTCCAGTCGGTCCATCCGTTCAGCTATTTCCGAAACCATCTTCATGAGTTGGGAAAATTGGTCATTGGTTTCGGGATTAGTTAGGTCACCTCGTTGTGACCCTTGTGGGCTTTTAGACATCCTACACAAACATACAAAGTAACAAAAAACGCGTGAAGTTAGTGAAAACGTTGGTTTCTTACTTGTTTTCTCTCGCACTCGCACTCTGTTGTGATATCGCAAGCTGGTTTGACGTAGTTGTCTTGGATGGATTAAAGCTCATTTACCAATCGGTGCACTAGCTTCAACTAGAACTTTCTTGGATGCCTCAAGTAGTCAACTTAGTTCGGAGAAAGGTTCTTGTTTTGGAAGATAGTTAAGGAATGTCGTTGTATGTCTCTTCACACAATTGATCTCAAGATAGAAAGAGTATTGCAAGTATGACACAACTAGTATGATAGAAAATATAGATGCTAATTAACGCACCCAAAGAGTTGATTAAATGTGTTTAGAGTAGAAAGAGGCTAAGAAAAGGTACACAAGAGATTAAGAAGAGAGAAAGAACGTACCTTGAGTTTATGCAATTAGAAAGAGAGATAGTCGGGTTTGGTTTAGGGTATGGCTAAGAATCTTAATTGGGTCAAGGTTGGTACAAAAACTCTTCCTTCAATGTACTCTTGTACGGGGTGCACTTTGACTCTTCAAATTACGCCTCAAAATTTTCCCAAAAATTTGACAACAGTAGCCAATCTCGGGTGAAATCTCGGGCGAGATTCTTGATGCTTGGCTGAGATAGAAAATCTCGGATAAATTGACTAAAACCTGTTACGGACTTCAATCGCTTAGCTTTGATACCACTTTGATGCGGGGTGAAAGCCGCAGTTTCCCGATCTAGATTGAAAGTCCTCAATTCATAATAGATAGAAAATCTCGGATGAATTCAAAGGAAATATTGGATGATATTTCTCAAGAATAGGTCGAGATTTATGAAAACCCAGATTAATGTGGAATAATGAATGATATGAAAAGATAAGAAGATGATAATTTGGAATGATAAATGATAAATATAGGAAGATAGGACTATGTTAAGACTTGCAAAGAATCTTGAACTCAATTGGATCAAAACCTTTAACAAAGAATTACCTTTCACCCTTCCTTCTTTAACCTTACAAAAGCCTTCTAGATAAGACAAGTACAACGAGAGACCAATTTGACTTGTAGCACCAACCTTCAAAAAGATTAACACACACAAGGACAACCTAACAATGACTCACAACTTTTCAATCAAAAACTCTTTTTTTGATTGAATAGAAATGATAAAATGCAAACCCCGTGAGCGAAGTCATCTCATAATAATGTGGAATTCAATAATCACAACTAAGCTATTTAACAATCCCCCTCTAAGGCTATTTATAAGGGAGACATTCTATCTAAACTAAGAAAAGATATCTTTTAAAAGATAATCTAGGAAAAATATCTTTAAAAGATATAAAAATAACAATCCAACAATAAGATCAAAGAATAACAACTTTATTAAGATAGTTTGAGAATTTTAAAGAAATAAAATATAAAAGATAGTTGCGAAGATTAAAAGATCTTGACCGGATCTTCAAGGGCGCGTCAAAGACCAAATCTCGGACCATAATCTCGGCCGATTTTTCTGAGGCTCAACCGAGATTTCTTCTCTACAACTAGTTATTGATCTTCTTTGTTGGCCGTTCCTCTTGGATCCTTTTAGCCCTTGATCTTGTGATTGATCCTTGTATGAGTGGTGTCGAGGATGGTCCCACATCATTATGAACATCAATCAGCGGATATGTAGGTAAATGTCAAAAGTAGCATTTACCACTTCTTTGTGTATAAATACCGTGCTCAACTCAACCCAAATACGCTCTCGCAGTTGTAGAAGGTAAAAAAACAAGCCCATAAAGTACGTAGAAAACAATTAGAAACCCAAAATAGGTCACGCTCTTGTAGAAAACCAAAAAAGTTGTCCTCGAGGTTAAGGTAAATATCTCTCCCCAAGGTGTTGTTATGTGATACTTGTTGTATGGTTATATTTTTTTCATATTATGAATGAAAATCAACCAAGAATACAAGCCCTGCACTAACAGTCACGAAAGAGGAACCCATAACAATATTCCTTGAGCTACTTGGATGTCAAAGTTAGTATCGATCCAATAGAGCATTAGAATTTATTATAATAAGAATTTCATTACCTATTTTGTGATGTTTGGTGTAAGGAAAAATTTGTTCCAATATAAATGGACGAAAATTAAACCAGAAGGTTGAGAACGATCTGTGTAACACCCCAAATTCTAGGAACTCGGGATGCTACAAGTTAAAACCTCACAATGGGTGTTGAACCTTAGCTTGACAACATTTTCACTGGATCTTGCAACAACCCAAAACCCGTCCTATAATGTACGGGAACCCCAATTGACCACTCTTTCCAGATCACTCGACAACATCCTTAACCTACAAGGCATCTACACAACGGATAAACCGTTAGCTAACATTCTATGAATCCATATAACTATAACAACACAAACACACGTCAAGCATTAAAACACATAAACATGATCACACTCAAGTCGGATATTATCTTTCATTAGGTGATACACTTTTACTAATCCAATGCATCTCACCGTTTACCTGCTTGGACTAGTCGTAGAGAACCTCTCATTCTCCTGTAAAACTGGACAAGTTGTCACCGCGTGGTTATCATACACTTGGGCCAATCAACATAAAGGTCGTCCTAGCATGTTCTTAATATTAACATCTAGCACACACCACTATCACAGCTAAGCTAACACGCATAAGTCAACTAAGTAAGTCCAAGGGACTTACATGTCTCAAACATAATCCCAGCTCAAAGATTACACTCAGCTTCCCGCATGAAAGTCCTCTATGCCTGCTCAGACAAGGCACCCAAATCAGAAACTATCCGATATGCTAGAAGTCCTCAACTTCTAGCCTCATTGACCTCTACAAGGTCCTATAACATCATGCTAGAAGTTTCCAACTTTTAGTCTCAATGATCTTTGAAAGATCATATAACATTATACTAGGATACTCCAAATCCTAGTCTCAAGATCACAAGAGATCAACACTACAACCACAAGCCTTACGTCATCATCCAACTAACACAACACCTATGAATCCACAAACCACTATATGACATTCTCACTAGTTTTGCTAGGGTCCAACTTAACATGATATAACTCTAGGATCAACAATGAAGAGAGGAAGGAAGTGAGATAACACACAAATAGTACCAACTACAAGCAAGGCGCGACCGCGGGGAAATAGAGGCGTGATCGCGGTGACAAGCTCTGAGACGCCGTGACCACAGTGACACTGAGTCGTGGGGTGCGGGGATGCACAGGTGCGGGTGCGGCTAACTCCAAGGACGAATGTTGAAGGTCATGAGACAAGCAACAACCTCCTCCTAGGCCGGATCTGCTCTACTATGTGTTTCCCATACGAATACAATCACAACCAAAACCTGAATTCTCGCAACAACACCGGACACAAAGACAACACACAGAATCAAGGCTCGATCTTGATTCTTGGCCAAGAAGAATAATGAATGAAGAAGAAGAGACGATGAAGACGAAAGACGGAGAATATAAGACTTACTGTTTGATCTAGAGATTCCCCACAAAGTCCATAGTGTCTAACCCACTTGCAGAAGACTGCAACTTGCACACTTAGAGAAAGAAAGAACAAGGAGAAAAAAGAGGATGAAGAAGAGAATAATGAGGTTTACATTTGAGGAGAAGAATAAAGCGTCTGGAGAAGGATCCTAAAGGAATGCAACAACCCTAGGAGATCCGAAGATAGAAAAGAAAACGGAAACAAAAACTAATAGGACGAAGTTTACAAAAAGAACTCCCACGATCTATAGCAAAACTACACCTGTAGCTAGACCTTGCCGCGCCCGCGAGCTTTTAGGGCCGCGGGGCGGGAACTCCCTTTCGGCACCACTCTTGTGGTTCCAAAAAAAGTCCTAAAGGTCGATAACTAGAACAAAATTTGAGCTTGTTACAATTTGAGCACTACAACCTTGCAATCACAATCGTGAGAGAGGACCTTGAGGCACTATCCCCAAGGTTGCTCCGATGTCAAAGTTAATATCGATCTAAACGAACATTATGGTTATATATATGTAGCAAATTAATATCGATCAAAGAGAGCATTAGAGTTGATTATATTAAAAATTATATTACATATTATGTGATGTTTGGTGTAAGGACAAATTTCTCATGATATGAATGGACAAAAATTAAACCAAAAGGTGAAATGCAAATTTCTTATAATAGTCAAATTAATAATTTTTGTAAAAAAAAAATTGTATTAAAAAAAATACATAAACTAATTTATGGGGTAAAATTGATTTTAGAAAAATAAATTAATTTTGAATATAATACTTAAGTGTAATAAGGGTATATATATATA
>BSUD01000040.1:190178-231007 GCA_033239045.1 Fagopyrum esculentum | reverse complement strand
ATTTGTGGGTCACTCGCAATCCTTTTTTTTTTACATCATTAGTCCAGTATTAGTATCTTGTACACAAATATTCAAATTTATTTATATATTGATATTATAATTTTTTAGTGTGTTATTTTTTTTTTTGTAAGATGGGGTAAAGAAAATGTTAAGAGGCAGAAAGTTGGACATGTTAAGACAACTTGCAAGAACTAACTTAGATAACAATTAGAATGTGAAAAAGGAGCATGATAAGTTATAAAAAAGATGGATGTTTTGATTTTTGGTTAAGGTTATTGATTGTTTTTTTTAGAAAGCAACATGATCAAGCCAGTGAAATTCAAGACATAAGCTTGTTGCTCACGATGCATTTTATTGTATATAAGCTTATCCACACTTAACTAATTTTATGGTAATTAATTGCCTCTTGGATGGTATATTTAGTTTGGGTACATTTTATTAATGGAAAACATGAAAAAGCCTAGTTTCTACTATAGATTCTCAAAAAAGGCTAGTTACCTAATTTGCCCAAAAATTAATTCATATATAAAATTGATCAATAATATTGTTTATTAAATAGACCATGTTTGTGTACTACATCAGGTCTTGTAAGTATTTGTGAGACCTGACGTTAACACTTCAACCCTCATCAACTACGCACATACCGAGGTTTGCCCTCAGTGAGTGACCTCGGTCCAAAGTTTGCACTATCTAGGTTTGTTGGACCAAGATAGGCAAAAATGATGTTGAAATGATTTTTAAGCTTGATTTGTGGGGACTATGGTCCTAACAGTATAAATAGATTAGTCTCTAAATGGATCAACCGATGCTCATTTTACATATCAAATATCATAATTTTAGATTTGGACATGTACTACTTTTGGGGTGTTCTTAGAGAAAAACATTGAAGAACTCTTGAGAAAAATTGTTCTTTTTGTTTGGTAATATCTTTTTCTCTCATTTATTTTGCTTAAATCTTGTTTATCTCCTCATTATCTATATTTTATAATGCTGTATGTGAATTTTGACTCCATTTTCAAAACGGGTCACTAAACCCTTTTTATAGGATTATAGGTGAAAGCTCCAATCCATGGTTGCTTGACTTAGATTAGTGATTTTTCATGCACGTTATACATGAAAGTTTATGTTTTTTCTTCATATTCTAAGGATTTTCAACTTAGCATTTTAGCCTACATTTTTGGATTTTCACATGAATTGGTTTATGTTTGGTTTTTCCATGTTGTTTAATCTCGTGAATGCTTTATGCTTGAATGTGTGTTCTTATGTTAAATTTTTCATCTAGGTCTCAACTCTCAACGGAGAGGTAAACATCCAAATGAGTTGCATTGGCAAGAAACTAGATTATGAATTAGGAGTTGTCTAATGCGAAAACATTATTTAATCTCCTAATGTATTGCAATTCATCCACAACTCACTTTATTGAATTGATTTATGACTAGTGTGAGAGAATGATGCAATAAAATGATAGGGTTAAATATTTTAGTGCTTAGGTTCCTTTGATTAACGTTAACCATGACAATGCATATGTCGATTGATTGAATGATTCCATGATCTCACAAGGTGATGGAAATCTCTTGATGAAATCACCCAAACATAGCAATGTCTAATATGATTGAATGAATCGTATGAATGAGTCGAGAACCATGGATTGGTAGGACTAGCCACCAATCTTGTAACCTTTCTTTAATTATAGTCTTTTTCTTACTTATTTATCTTTCATCTCTTTTCCCCTCATGTCGAGTTAGATATCTTTTCTAGGATTGTGGATGAGAACTCAATCTATGGTTGAATTGTGATGATTTGATTGTGTTCATGAATGCTTGATGGATATATGCTTGGGTTTAGTTTTTCTATAGAGATGATGAACTTAAGTTTTGAACACTAAGTTGAGTTTGGATTTTCTTTGTTGATTGTAATGAGTGACAAACATTATCACGTTAATATTGAACCTTGATTTACTTGTTGAAAGTTCTAGGTATTCCTTATAGACCTCAACCGAGAAGTAAACATCTAGTTGTAATGCAATGTTGAAATGCTAGAGAAAGTGTTATGAATTATCAAAAGCAAGAGAACATGATTGCTTACTAATGTGTTGTATTTCATCCATGAGTGTTTGTTCGTGTTGTGAGATGTTCAATGCGATAACCCTCATTTCATTTATATGATGATGCCCTTAGTGCTCAAGGTTATGTTAATTGCATTAATCACGATAGTGCAGATGTTTATTAATTTGAATCATTTCACACACTCAAAAGGTGTGTGAAATTCTACCTAAATATGCTCATATACCATCTTTCATGATCGATTGCTTTCATTGATATTCAATCAAGAGTTGAGAGCTTATCTCTCAATCATATAGCCTTACCTATTATACTTTTTACTCTTCCCATTTGAATTACTTATCATGTTTATATCCGATATTTTCCTTTTTGCTTAAACTTCTAGGAGCTCAGTTACCAATGAAACAACCAAAGGTTGTGTTTGGCACACGGATACTACTAGTGTTTTTGATTGTTTTTTAGTGTATCTAGTTTTTACGAGTGTTTGGCACGGAGAGAAACAGTGGTGATTAGTGTTTCTCCGATTGTTTGTGAAACTCTTATCTGAGCAAGAGTTTTGGGGTTACACTAGGGTTTCTCCGTGCAAAATACCCAAACTATCCTCATCTATTAACAATATTTACGCATTAACCGGGTATATAATTAACACCCTCTCTCATCAAACCTTGCTATCTTCTTCCCCGATCTGGAGCAAGTACCCTGCGACGGCAACGGCAACGACGAAACTGACGGCGGCAAGGGGACGAGAAAAGGCGACGAGTTTGAGGTACGTTTCTGATTGCTGCATTACAGTACTATTCTCATCAAAACCCTTAAACCGTGTTTGTGATTGCTCAAATCTGGAGTTCGAGTTCCTGCATCTATTTCTTTCCAATTCGAATCTGAAGAGTGTTTAATTTTTATTGTTTGTGATTGCTCAAATCTGGAGTTCGAGTTCCTGCATCTATTTCTTTCCAATTCGAATCTGAAGAGTGTTTAATTTTTATTGTTTGTGATTGCTCAAATCTGGAGTTCGAGTTCCTGCATCTATTTCTTTCCAATTCGAATCTGAAGAGTGTTTAATTTTTATTGTTTGTGATTGCTCAAATCTGGAGTTCGAATAGTGTTCGTATAATGATGCTGAATTTACACTTGAATGTCATGTTTGCAGTGAGTTTATAATTTGAGTTCCTGCATCTATTTTGCTTTTCGAATCTGAGTTTTCTTGTTTGGCAGAATAACTTGGCTGCAGTGAGTTATTAGAATTTGTAGTTTAATCTGAGTCTTCCTGCATCTATTTTGCTTTTCGAATCTGAGTTTATAATTTGCAGTGAGTTATTGAATGCTCTGTTCGAATCTGAGTTCCTGTTTAATATAATGCTTCCATTTCGAATATGATACTAGCCATGTTGTTAAGGGTCAGTTTGTATACATGTTGTTATCATTAAAAAATGAATGTGGAAACTTGTGATACTAGCCATCGAATTATGTAAATTGGAGATTATATTATTCTATCTACTGAAATTGGTATGAATTATTCTTACCATAAGGTTGTAGTTGCTGCGTTTGCTTGATTGTTGAGCAATTGTGCTTCGGGTTGCTTCCTTTGTTACATTTTATTTCCAAACTGATCTAATTTACTATTCTCTTCAGAGTTGTAATTTTGTGACTATTGGCTTCTGTAATTTATGGGTTACAACTGTAATTTATGGGTTGCAATATGTCCATTTATAATCTTTGTTAAAGTTAGACTGTTGCTGAAACTTCTTCATACTCTTGCAATTGTGTCCATTTAAGCTCCATTTAATCTTTGTTCTTGTGTGGTCTGAGCTTTGTGGAACTGCTGCTAAACTTCAAGAGAGTGATCCTAGCATTTGTGGGTCGTTCGAATGAAAGTACCATCTGAACAAAAGTTACTAAGTCATATAGATCATCAAATAAACTGTTAGGTTTTATATTCATCGATAGTTTGAGATTGAAGTTGAAGAATTTATTGCTGCAGTTTTAGGTTTGTATGTATGATCCATCGATAGTTTGAGAAACTTCTCTGTTCTTATACCAATATAAAAATGGGGTCCTGATACCATTTTTTTAATATATGCTTGCAGTGTACCCAATTTGATTTTTAGAATGCTTCCATTGTACCCAATCTTATACATTATAATTTTTCATTTTGTGGTGTTTTGTTTGTACTAAACATATGTTATATTGTTTTGAGCTTGTAGATGGACAATAATAATCTCTCACAAAAGTGTAGGGGTCCAAATTTTCCTTGGACTTTTGAACTAGTTAAACTTCTAGTGTCAATTTTAAATGACTTTCAAAAGAAAAACGGAAGCAAGCAAACTTACAATTGGAAGGAGATCTCAGCTACATTTGTTAGTAAGGCTGGGAAGGAAGGAGTTAAGGATTTCTGTAAAAATAAATACGAGTCAACGAAAAAGGAATACAGGGCATGGAATCATCTTAGGAAATATGAGACTGGTCTAGGATGGGACGAGAAGACTCGAATGATTACGGCTTCCAATGAATGGTGGGATAGAAAGATAAAGGTAATTTATCAATGTCAGTATCTACGTTGTTACAGCTTCTACACATATTAATTTGTGATGTTTAATAATTTATTTAACTTGATGTGCTTTATGTATTGTAGGAAGACGTAAATTGTAAGAAGTATAAAAACAAGGGAATGGATGCGGACTATGAGGAGTTGCTGACTTCGTTGTTTGCTGGAAATGTAGCTACAGGTCGTCTAGCCATGTCAGCTGGAATGGTTCGTGAGGCAACACCTGAGCCTATCTCACTTGCAGATGATGAGGAATTAGGTATAGGTGAAGATGACGGTGATGGTGGTGATTTTTTCCGTAATTTTGTTGGCACTGTTAATGAAGGTGGCGCTTCTAGCTACTCTGGAGTTCAAGCAGACGCCAATGATGAACCGATTCAATCCACCGAACCAACACCGGCAACTAAGGGTAATAAAGATAAGGGTCCGATGAAGAGGAAAAGAAGACAATCAGTTGGCTCTTCCAAATTGGAAGCCTTTTTGGAACGTTCACAAGATAATAGTGACAGATTGCTTGTAGTACTCCAGGAAGAGGTAAATTCTAAGACAAGAGATGAAGAGAGAGTGACTCAGAAAGGGTTGGATGTAGTCAAAAGGATGGTCCAGAATAACTTGGTTGAAAATGGAAGTTCATTGTGGTGCTACATTATTGGGAGGACTAAAATTAGGAAGGATATGAACATACTACTGAACATGGATAATGATTAGGAGAGGTTGAGTTGGTTGACATGGGAGTATGAGCGGTCATTGATGTAATTTTCCGAGTGTTAGATTTATTTTATGAAAGTACTTTTATTAAGAAAAACATGTTGGATTGTGTGTATGTGTTGTTGGATTATTTATTTTGAAATTTCATGAAACTCATTTCCTTATTACCTACAAATAAGTTGCATCATAGTACATTCTTTTTATAGTAGTACTTATTTGCACAATTTTTTGTTCCAGGTTTTTAATGTCAAGTTCTAGTACTGATAGCAGTGACAGTGACGACAATGAGCTTAGACAAATTCGACGGTTCAACATCATTGAGTCACACCAAGAATTGCAAAGACAATATGCCGTTGCCGCTGATCACTACTACAAGCACATATACAAGGAGCCTTGTTACACTGAGTATGATCGGGGGAGACTTTGGATGGAGGAGATCTTGAATGGTCATCACATTCGGACAGTGAACATGTTCAGAATGGATGCTGAAGTTTTCCGACGTTTATGTAACGAGTTGGAGCAGAACTATGGCCTCACTTCTTCTATTGAAGTCTCGATAATTGAAAAGGTTGGTTTGTTCTTATACACCCTTGCACAAGGGTGCTCGGTTCGTGTTGTTGCTGAACACTTTCAAAGGTCAACCGAAACTGTACACCGCTCTTTCCATAGCGTTTTGAACTCTATTACCGGACGTGGACATGAAGGGTGTGGACTAGCAGGTGATATCATCCGTCCCCGGAACCCAAATTTTCCTAGAACACCATCCCACATCGCAGCTGACCCGAGGTACCAGGATTACTTTAAGGTAAACAAAATCATTTATAGTAGGTGATTTTCTTCATATAAAATATATATACAGTGGACTTATCTGAACTAACCAATTCAGGACTGCATTGGTTGTCTAGATGGTACGCACATTAGTGCATGCATTGGAGAAGTTGCTCAAGTTCCTTTTGTTGGAAGGAAACATACTGTCACTTTCAACGTCCTCGCCGTATGTGACTTTAATATGTTGTTCACATTTGTCTTGTCCGGTTGGGAAGGGTCGGCTCATGACGCCAAGGTTCTCGAAAATGCAATTTGCAACCCCGATCTCAAATTCCCGCTTCCACCACCAGATAAGTACTATCTTTGTGACAAGGGTTATGCTGATAGACCGGGGTTCCTAGTTCCATATTCAAAGACTCGATATCACCTAAATCAGTTTGACAATGAGCCTCCTAGCAATAAAAAGGAAGCGTTTAACAAAGCACATTCTTCGCTGAGAAGCTGCATTGAACGTTGCTTTGGAATCCTAAAGAAGAGATGGAAGTTATTATCTGCTATGCCTTGTTACCCGGACTACACCCAAGTTGACATTCATCTTGCTTGCTTTGCATTACACAATTTTATTCGTCTATACTCAGGGTACGATGACTTATCAGAAGATGAAGATGAGTTGCCAACAACTAATCAAGACGAGGTAGAAGAAGTGGAAGAGACCAATGACAATGGAAGAGGTATGGGTCATATTCGTGATCGTATTGCAACAACAATATGGAATGCAAGAAGGAATATGTAGTAATATATTTGATGTATAACCGACATTGTCCAACTTTTATTTATGTACTCTTTTATGAACATTTCTCATCAATCAGGATTTAAAACACTCCTTTATGTTGTTGCTGACACTATTTTTATAATTTGTAAACAACATTCTATTAGTACGTTTGAGTTATAAAAAGCAAAGACACAAGGCCAATAACATTAACCAAAGTAATACATTGTCGATTCTTGGGTAAGGACACCCTATTAGTACGTTACATAACAAGTAATTGAAACCCCGCAAAGTAAACCCCTAGTAGTACATTACATAAAAAGCAATTGCAACCCCACAAAGTAAACCCCAAGCAAATGATCGTACACAACTTTCAGTCCGAAGTTTATCGTTCAGTTGTCTCTCTTTTTTAAGTTCTCCCTTTAATGCATCAATCATGATAGCAGCATCAGTTTCTCACAAGCGCAATACTCGAACTTCATAATTCAATCTTCTCCTCTCTTCACGTAGTCCTTGCACTAAATCCCTCAAACTTGATGAACATCCACTATCATTGAATGCGTACGTTAGCATCTCATCTTCGATGGGATCATCATCTGACATGTGTATGTCGCTCTCAAAACCGGAGTAGTCGTCTATTGCTATCTAACACACAACACATTCAATAGATTAACAATCTGTCATTTAAGGAATATATAATTGATAAAGTAAATGTTTTGACACCAATCTCAACTTAGATAGAAGCAATAATTCCCCAAAACACCACAACACATTCAGACAGAAGCTACAGAGAAGCAAGAATAAACATGGCATGATAATTCTCAAAAAACTTTGCATCCATGGTTTTCCCTCTTGTGAATATGTGCCCCAGAAAGGAATGCAAAGATCAGCAATGTTGAAAAGAAACTAAGCAGTTGAAAAGAAACTAAGCAAGAATAAACTTTGCATCCATGGCTATCCTAGAAGATGATTCAGTCCAAGAAACTAAGCAGTTGTACATGTATACGAGGCCGAGATGAATGAGTCAATGTTGAAAAGATCAGCAAATAGTCCTTTTTTTTAGCATTTCATTATATGGATAAAAGGCAGTCTTACTGCCCTTCATTTTTATTTGTAGGATATGTTCAAAAATAGAGCCTCACTTCCTATTGCCAAGTCAAAAGATGCAATTTTGCAACTACTGAAGGAGAATAATGTTCTTGTTATTTGTGGGGAAACAGGTTCAGGGAAGACAACTCAGGTATAAAATGCATTGATGTTCATCTTATTTTCCCATGTGTTTGTTTGTGATAAAAAGAAGAGAATTGCCTTAGATGAATATACATACACTATACTAACGAACAATAACTATCTTATAGATGAATTGCCTTAGTTTCTTGGACTGAATCAGTAACCAATACTACCCTGCTGTATCTTCTAGATGAATTGCCTTATTTTGTTCATGAACTTTGCATAACCTGCTGTAATTAAATGAGAAGCATAATGTAGAGGCTATATATATATATATATATATATATATATATATATATATATATATATATATATATATATATATATATATATATATATATATATATATATATATATATATATATGATAAATTAGCTTCCAACTGCTTAAAATCAGATTGCCAACATTAAATCATATGCAAGACAATCGATAGAACAGAGCAGCAATGCAGGAAATTCAAAACTTCAGGAAATGTGAAACCAGTCATCAAAACTTCAACATACTTAGGAACTCTTGATTCAAACACTCAGATTGGAGTACTATGCAGGAAATGTGAAACCAGTCATCAAAACTTCAACCACATACCATAAAAATGTGAAACCAGTTATCACTATATGTACACAATTTCACCAGATTTCACCACATTCGAACAATCAGATTCGAAATCGATAGCTATGCAGGAAAAAGAATGGATGTAGGGATAGAAGATACGAAGAAACACACAAACCGAATCCAAAAATCAATTTCACCAACCCTAATATACCGGCTAACCTCGATGAATAGATGCAGGAACTGAAGAGGCGAAGAAACACACAACAAACCCTAATATACCGGCTAACCTCGATGGATGCTGAACGATGTTGACAAAGGGAACGACGGCCGATGTTGATGAGGGGGAACGATGCCCTGAGGACGACGACGGTGCTCTCGCCGAATCGCCCAAAAAATCGCCGCTATGGAGCACGAAGATGAATCAGTTTGGGAAATGCGAAAACCCAACAACAACCCTGAAAATCTGGCTACGAAACACTAGTGTTTCTGCCAAACACGGTTTAAGGGTTTCAGGACTCCTAACACTAGTGTTACTAGAAACAACCCCTATTAAACAGTATTGTTTCCTAACACCAATGTAAATGGCCGTGTGCCAAACACACCCAAAGTCTTTGTGGATACGGCCTTGATTCTTATCATATACTACACTACAATTACATTTACCGTGCACTTGTGGTATGTGTTGTCTTATTTAAGACGCATCAACCGCCGCCTAGCAACCCTGCTTCAAGTCCAAGTTTGAGGGGTCACAATTGTTCTCCGAACTTCCTACTTGTGTACTTTCTTCGACACGGACATTGTGTTTGCCACTCCCATTAATTTGATCATTCTCCTTTCCTTGAAAACCTCTTTTCTTCAGAGCTTCCTTGACGTTCTTTTGTTTATTTATTGAATTTTTTTTTATTTTGTTTTGTTTTTTCATGACATATGAATTTTTTCGACTTTTTGATCTATTAGAGGACGAGCTGTTAAGTGTATCAAACCAATTTTCATTTTTATAATATATTAGAGGATCTTATAACTATAATATGATATTTTTTATTAACAAACTCGGAAAAAGTAATAAGGCAGTTTACAATAATTTATAATTTTAGGGTTTGATTAATTGATTTCGTACTTTTGAAAATCAAATATTTTGTGGACAAGTTTTTGTTGCTTTTTATAATCCTTCCCTTCCACTGTTCCAATTCTTTGCCTTGTTAAATTCCTAATGTCCGAGTTCTCAATTTTACCCCTCCTCCCCATTTCTCCCGTGCGTTCCCAGTGGACAAAACTCAAAAAGTAGCGAAAGCCGAAAACGGAAGGAAACTCCACCTCCCACTCTCACCCAGCTTTGATAAAAGCCGATCTGACGGATAAACAACTAAAGGGGGCAAAGCATTTCAATATCTGTATGTTCTCGAGCTCACTCTTCTCTCTCATTAATGGCGTCTCCAATCGCCGAACGAGCCGAGCTTGCTAGGCTGTGCTGCTCTCGCAATTGGTCCAAGGCCATTCGCATCCTCGATTCACTCATTTCTCGCTCTTGCTCCACCCAAGACCTCTGGTTACCTCCTCTTTCACATTCTCTCCTCTCCTGCGTTTGATTTCGATTTTGTAGGGTTCGTTTAAGAGTTTTTCTCGTCGATCGATTGATTGGATTGTAATGGTCAATGCTTGGTTTGCTTCTGATGCTATATGTTTTGTTTTTCAGCAATCGAGCTTTTTGTTATAGTCAACTGGAGCTCCATAAACATGCAATCAAGGATTGTGATCAGGCGCTCCAGCGTGATTCCTCGGCCCTTCAAGCTTACATTCTCAAAGGTCGGGGGTTTCATTTTTAGCTTAAGTTCTTAAATTGAAATTGTGAGGGGTTTGGGATGGTAATGTTTTCGTGTTATAATGGAAATGATTGTTAGTAGTTGTGTCAACCCTGCTCTGTGTAGTATGGGGATTGTATATAATTGGTTTATATGAAATTGTGAATTTGCTAAAGAGCTGTGGTAATCATCGATCAAAACGCATGTGCTTAATAATGAGCTACTGTTTGTGCTATAGTTATTAACTACCAGTCCGTACATTGTAATCATAGTTTGTTCATATCCCATGGTTCTAAGAAATCAAGCCAGTGTGCCTAATGAAATGAATCAGCTCTTGTTCTGTCACTCTTTTTTAATAACTAGACTGGAGCTAAATGTAACATCTCTGTTGTGAATTTTAGCCTCAAGCATTGTATCTATTAAATGTTGGAAGATATAACTTCTGTTTCAAGCTATTGGATCTTAGGGTTACCTTCCTAAAATTTTCACTGAATTCAGGCCATGCATATTCTGCGTTGGGAAGGAGAGATGATGCTTTCCTAGTGTGGAAGCAAGGTTACGATCATGCTCTTTGTCAGTCTACTGACATAAATCAATTAGTGGAATTGGAAGAGCTGTTGACAAACACAAAGCAAAATGGAAATGCTTCTCATGACGATGAACATCGAATCACATCTAAAAATCCAACATCGGAGCCTGCCCTATCATCTGCTTCAACTGTTGAGGATACTCACAGTAGTAGTGAACGTGAAACTTGCAATGGCTCTGAACAAAGCAGTGATTCTGACCATGCATCTGAGGATCACACCAAGCAATTTTCATTGTCTCACTTGCCAAACAAGTCAGCAACTAAACTGAGTGAGAATAGAAAGTTCAGTAATAAAGACGGAAAATTGAGTGATGACCTGGCATTACGTGGTAAATTTGGAGATATTTCTGTCCCACAAGGCCATAGCGATGCCCCTAAACTTCCTATTAAGACAGATAACAAGTCTTCTGAAGAATTTGAGTGGACTGATGAGATAAAGAAGAACAATAAGTTTTGTGTTGCTAGGATTTCAAAGACAAAGTCCATAAATCTTGATTTCCGGCTGTCCAGGGGTATAGCAGAGGTATGTTCTCGTCCTGATTTTGAACTTGATTTGCTAACTACTTCTGTCTTGCCAAGTGAATTCCCTAACTGATGCCGCATTGTGTTTCCACTTCATTAGAAGCATAAGTATCAGAACTGCAGTTATTCCTGTTGATAAATACTCCTTGGACATTTATTTAGAACTTCATTTATTTTTCTTACGGTCTGGTAACACGGTGTTAATGAATTATTTGTAGGTTAATGATGGGAGGTATACATATGCAGTATCAATCTTTGATCAGGTTTAACATACATTTTTTTTATCAGTCATCTTCAATATTTGTTGGAGTCCATATTTAGATACACACATATATATTTAATATTTATATATATATATTTCAACCTATGGTGATGATGTTGTAGATATTGAAAGAAGATCCTGAGTACCCTGAAGCTTTGATTGGAAGAGGGACAGCCTATGCTTTCCAACGGGAGCTGGAGGCTGCAATTGCTGATTTTACGAAGGTATCAAATGGACCATTATATACATGAATTTGCAAAATTCCTGTTTGTATAATGATATGTATATCTTCAAATTACTATTGCAGGCCATACAGACAGATGCATCAGCTGGTGAGGCATGGAAACGGAGAGGACAAGCACGGGCTGCTTTAGGAGATTTTGCCGGGGTATGGGATAATATACCTCGGATGCTTTCAATTGCCGTCTCAGGGTGTTGCATGTTTAAGTTCTGATTGAAGAGTTTAAACCTGTATTGAACTTTTGGCGAGCTTTGAAAAATTTTCTTTTCATTGGAATCTATTGAAACCATTATTATACATTTTGCTTACGTAACTGTTTTTGTGAACAATTCTCGGTGAGATGTGTGATGTTTGCTGAATTACATGCCATAAATGGTTTTTACCTTCTCATTCTAATAACTTTAGTAGATCGTGACTCTTTTAATTAAATTTTTTGACAAGCTCCCAGCCCATTGACAAACAATTGGCTCACTTGGAGGTTGAAAGCTAATATACGAATGTCATTTTCTTTTTTAAATATAGGCAATTGGGGACTTGTCAAAGGCAATGGACTTTGAACCAGACTCTGCAGATGTATTACATGAAAGGGGTAAGTATTGTACTTCTTCACAATGTTAGATTGTGCTAGATTTAACTGCTTCAGTCTTCTCGCTCCGTAAATTTTTGGATAGATGGTATTTCTCTGTGTATCAAATTCCACTATATATGGATTATGGAATATATTTATCACCTATAAGGTTTATTCTTGTTGTTGTACATTAATCCCAAAGTATTGTATGAAGTCAAAACACGATCATCCCTCCCCCTCTCTCAGATTCATAAACCTCTAACTATTTGTACAATGTACTCATTAATCTCTATCTTTGGAATACTGAGTTTGTTCATTGTATAGAAACACACAAATGACTTTTTGTAAGTTAACACAGGTTGTCTACATAAACTATCTCTTGTGCTTGTAACCATTCTCGTTCTGCCTTGTCAGAATTCTGCCAACATATAATGGTCTTTGCATTCTTGCAGGAATTGTTCGTTTCAAGTTCAAGGATTTCGGTGCTGCTGTGCAAGATCTTTCTGCATGTGTTAAGCTTGATAGAGTTAACAAGTCTGCATATACTTATTTGGTTAGTCTTTTTTATATGCTACCTGAAGGTAGTAGCATATCATTGTTGGTTGTCCTAATCCCATAGCTCTGTTATACTGATTTTATAGTATTAATTTTGTCTAAGGGCCTCGCTTTGTCATCGATTGGCAAATACAAGGAAGCTGAGGATGCACATATGAAAGCTCTTCAGCTTGATCGTGATTTTCCTGAAGCTTGGACTCATCTGACCCAGGTACCATTGAAACAGTAATTTGATTGATAAAAAACTCGGAAATGAAACATGGAACACCGTCTTTGGTTATTATTCCGATCTGGCAAGTAGATAAGTTGTCAGAAACTGTGTTCGCACTTACTTGAGCATGCAACTGCTGCTTATAAAAACAATATTCTTATCCTGCTTAAAATTTAAGATATTTATGGTATATGCAAACCTCCCCTTCTAGTTTATATCTATCTCCTTTTAATTGTTAAGCAACTTTTCCTACATGAATCCATTTCCATTCTGCACCCCTCTGCATTGGTTGTTTAATATTGGTGTTAGCTTCTTATAATAATGTTGAAATTTCAACTGTCTCGTGTAATGCTTTCTGTTTAAGGGTATTACCGTCTTCTGCTTCTAGATGCTAAATGTAAGTTTGAACTTTGTGTTAAATAATTTCTGATTAGATATGCTAACGTTTTTTTTGCAACTTTACAGCTTTATCAAGATCTGGCAAACTCCACTAGGGCTTTTGAATGCATCAATCAAGTATTATCAATTGATAGCAGGTATGATGCTGATCTGGCTTATTATGTTAACAAGGTGCCAGATTACTCTGAATTCCTGAAATACACCTTTTGAGCTTAGTCTTGATTTTGAGGAATGCCCATTTACTCTAGTCTATTTGCACTCTTCAACACAGGTTTTCAAAAGCCTACTACCTGCGTGGACTGCTTAATCATGGGGTGGGAGATCACAGGTATTATTGTCAATCTTCCCATTAATTGTTTCCTAAAATGAAATTATGGAAGGCACATTTATATTGTCTGTCATCGGTGAATATGCAAAATAGTTATTAGTAGGATTTTTCTTGGCATGCTGATATTTGAAATACAACTAAGGTCATTGTTAGAAAGTTTCAATTCGGTTTGGAATTCTCTTGGCATGTTGATATTTGGGTTACAGCAAAGATCATTCTAGAATTGTTTTAGTGCTAGTGGCATTAGTACATCGGAAGGATTCACCATGGGTCGGTTGTGTCGTGTGTTTTCTCATCTTGAGGAGGATTTAGGTTCATTTGTTACCTCTAACCGTGTTACACTGTTACCTAGACAGACAATACTTAGTCACTAACTTTAAACAGGATCTATATATCTCTTTAATGAATTTCCCATGATAAATTCATTGTGTCGGCACCTTGCTACCACTTCCTAAATTATTTTTTTCTTAACATGAAAGATCCATGTTTTTATTTGTTTTTAACTTCAAGCTTCGCCACTGAATGACTCAGGAATGCCATTAAAGATTTATCTGCTGCACTTAGTATTGACAGCTCGAATGTTGAGTGTTTGTATCTTAGAGCTTCTTGCCACCATGCTGTTGGAGAGTTTAAAGAAGCGGTATCAAGAACTTTTACTCCCTTCTTTTCCGGCCCTTGAAAATAGTATGTGTAATGTATTTTTGACTGCAATGACAGGTGAAGGACTATGACACTGCTTTAGATCTGGAACTAGATTCCATGGAGAAGTTTGTTCTTCAATGTCTTGCATTTTATCAGGTATCAATTCATTAATGCTAGTTATCTGTATCAAGTAACTAACTATTAAAAAATGAATTTTCCACAACTAAATCATCATTTTAGGCAGATTTTACTGACCATTCAATAGAGTTTCGCTTTTGCTAAGTACTAAGCAGTATGACCTGTTTAATTACCCAGTATGGCCTGTTTAGTTAGCATGTTTGTTGTTAAGCCCCATTTGAAGTGCTGCATGCTTGATTTATACCTCAATAATCTCCAGATTTCGGTTTGTAACAAATGTAATTCTCTATTGTCTCTTTATTTATGGTTTCTGGATATTTTCTGCGTTCATTTAACTCCAATTCAACTCGCTTATGTGATTGAATTATTTGGGCTATACCTTAGTATCTTCATATTTGATCCTACTTCCTCTGCAGAAAGAGATAACTCTGTACACTGCTTCAAAAATCAACAGTGACTTTAGCTTGTTTGACCTTGATGGTGATATTGATCCTTTCTTTAAGGTAATAAATAACTGATAGTACCTCAATACTCTAGTTGAGTTATATGCTTGAATTAAATTTTTTGAGAAAATTTCATCTTTTGCTATATCCTTGAAGTGATTTGTTTTAAATTAATTTTATCTTGCTATCTTGAACTTTTGAGTATGTTCATAGGGGTGTAATACGAGCCGAACGAGCCGAACGAGCCGAGCATCGGCATGCTCAAGCTCGACTCGTTTATAAACGAGCCAAGCCCGAGCCGAGCCTAAAATTTATATGAGCTTTAAAACATGCTCAAGCTTGGCTCGTTTAGAAAGTGAATGAGCTCGAGCCGAGCTTTTGACGAGCCGAGCCCGAGTAGCTCGGCTAAAATAATGCTCCTATAGTGTTATTTTATCCGAACGAGCCGAGCTTTACCCGAATGAGCCGAGCTTTGACATGCTCAAGCTCGGCTTGTTTATAAACGAGCCGAGCCCGAGCTGAGCCTACAAATTATACGAGCTTTAAAATGTGCTCAAGCTTAGCTCGTTTAGAAAATGAACGAGCTCGAGCCGAGCTTTTGACAAGCCGAGCCCGAGTAGCTTGTTTCATATTACAACCCTATGTTCATCCCTGTACCTCAAAGCTGTAGCCTTGTCATTCTCCCCTCAAAACTAAAACTTATAGATTAGAAGGGTAAAGAAAGACTCCACTAAGTCTAAGATGCATTTTTCACTAAGGAACATTATTTTCCTAGATTTCGCTGTACGGACTCAGACTGCGGGTGGAGGAAGCACCGTCTAGCTTCTAGATGGCTAGAGAACCTTCTAGGCGGACAAGACGAATTTTGATTATTTCTTGTATTTAACCCCTAAAATATGTCCAAATTTCATACAATAACAAACCATTCATTTCCAAAGTCTTCAACATCATAAAGTCAAGAAAATATCGCGCAAACCAATTCAACATCATTGCCGTTGAGTTTTGACGTTGTCCAATTCAAACTTAAAAACACATAAACATGTCCAAAACGAGAAACACTACACAAATAGGTTCTCACGGCAAGTAAACACCACATAATCATCGCATATTTACTCTCCCATCTCTTTATTTCCATAGTTTTGAACTTTAATCTCCTTGTCCTACTTAAAGTCAAAGTCTTCAAGCTAATAGTTTTAGAACACGGCTTCAAGCTAATGATTTTTTGGGCTGTACCGCTCAAAAAACAGTACGGCCCAAAATGTCCAGCGTCCGGACGACCTTCGGACCTTTTTTTAGAATATTGGGAAAATAGGTTGTAATTAAATGAAGATATTTATATCTTATGTTTGAATGTGGTACTGGTAAGTATCGGGTAGCACCTCAAATTACCGATATTTTCATTCATATGATATATTTCCCTTTGTCCGTCCTTCCTCTCTCAAATTGTTGAATAGCTGCCTATCGAAATCTATCTCAGTAGAGTATATAATGTATTCAAGCTTTTGTTTATCTACGAAGAGTTCCAACTTCTTCCTTGCAATTACGTGGTCAATGAGTATTAACGTCTTTACCCCATTTACCTTTACAAAACATCGTTTTTAAAAAAAAGCTTTGCTTGAAAGACTCAAATAAAAATTGCTGATCATCTGCCGTAATGACTAATTCAGGAGTATTGGTGCAAAAGATTACATCCGAAGGATGTTTGTGAGAAGGTTTATCGTCAACCTCCGTTGCGTGAATCTCTAAGAAAGGGTAAAATTAAAAAGCAAGACTTTACCATGACAAAGCAGAAGACTGCTCTACTTCAAGCAGCTGATTCAATTGGTAGAAAAATCCAATATGATTCTCCAGGCTTCTTACCCAACAAGCGTCAGGTAATTTCATATTGCTCATAGTTTTGCTTCTTGTTTTATCATTCTTCTGTTTATATAATAATGCCGCTGGCAAAGTCTAATGTTATTTTTCTGGATGTGCTCTTCAGTCGTATCTTTTAGAATGCTTAGCACTCTTTTTGTGCTGGTTATCATTCTTTTCATCATTTGCGAGGCTATATGCAGTTAGAATTTGTTTGCCAACAGAATTCTTAGAAAAGTAAGTCCCAAACAAAGTAAGTCCCAAACAAGTTCATATTCTCAACATAAAATTCGAGTGACTTGGGAGGACGATAAAACCATGTTAGTATGTCAGTTATCCTTCTATTGGTGTTTGTAAAACTAAACAAGAAAAGAAATAATGAAAGGAAGTTTTCCAACTTAAAAGTCCATACGTACTTTCTAGATCTTATCAATATAATACCGGCAAATTCTTTACTGTCAGATTTCCTTTTCAGTTTGGGTAACTCATCGGAGAATGACCTTCATTATACTTAATTTCAGTATAATTCTTTGATATAATTCATATTTGCAATAGATTCTGTCATTAATGTGCTCATGACATATAACTTGTCGTCCCAATCTCAGCATCGTATGGCGGGATTGGCTGCTATTGAAATTGCACAAAAGGTTTCAAGAGCTTGGCGTTCTTTGCAAGCGGAATTGAAACATGCTAGCAAGGGCACACCAAAGCATGGCAGGAGAGCCCGAAGAAAGGAAAGTGCAAGTTTTCTTAGTCAAAACCGAGGTGGGCCAGGTTGTAGCACAAGCAGCCCTTCTGAAACATCTACTTCCTACGGAATTTTGGAAGATAGGTTTTCCAGCCGCTCTATGTTGTCATGGAAAGAAGTTTATTCATTGGCTGTCAAATGGAGGCAAATCTCAGAACCCTGTGATCCTGTTGTATGGATCAATAAGCTGGGGTAATTTTCGAGTCATTGCTTAACTCATGTATATCCTCTTTTTCTTGTTCTATGCATGAATCAGTACAGTGAATTTTGATGCGTTTGGATGCTTACCACCTGTGGTGAGAAAAACTACTTAAAAAATTATTAATGAACTGACTGAGGAAGTGCATCCCTCAAAACATGAACACTCATAAATCTAAATGGTAATGGTTAATACATGACTACGTGATCACCTATTTTCCTTGATCTCAGTTCCGTGATAAGTTTTTCCTGATTGTTAAGCTAAAAAGGAAAGTTCCAAATTGTTATTTGGCCTTTGTGGCTCACTCCTAAACATTTTGATTCATGTTTATTTTCCAATTCATGTCACTAGCTTCCTGGTTCCAATACCAGTTGAAATTCAAGTTACTTTGGATCTAGCTGAATTTTGCAGATACCTGATTTTGTTAATCTTGATTTTGTGTTATGGATCTTTATCTTGCCCTCGTAAGTACTAAAACACTTAATCACTGCTCTCTGGTCGGAAGAATAGAAAACCGTATATCCTCTATCACACCCCAAACATCTATTCTCCTGTTGTGTTTGGCTCATAACTCTCTCTCTGTCTTTGTAAGGAAACATGATTGCAACAATGCAACACAATATGATCCAAAGCAACATGCTAAGAGTCCCCTTGATTTGGTATGTTCTTATTTATCTTGCTACTTATATTCCTCTGAAAGTTTTTTTGCTCTCTGCATTTCAGTGAAGAGTTCAACAATGGATTTGGATCTCATACTCCACTCGTTCTTGGACAAACAAGAGTTGTTCGCTATACCCCATATTTTCAGAGGTATGCCTTCTTCTTTCTGTGATTATAAGATGGAGATTTGTGACTGATACTTCAAATTGGCCATGCTTCAGAACTTTGGATGGTGCTAAGATGGTCATCAAAGATAGGAAGTATGTGCGCAGCAAGGCAGATAGCATTATTAACTTATATGGAGGAAGCAAGTTGCAAGATGTAAGTGAGCTATATCAAAATACATGTTCATCTCATTATTGGATACACTATTCATCTGTCTTGCTGGACCCTGTGATTGTACGAGGCTGAAAATAATTCCTGCTATTCACTTGCTATTGCCACATATGTATGTTTGTTAGCTGCAACAATCAGGACATGAAACATAACACCTTGCAGAATGATACTTTTTGTATCACATTGTTGAATAGTGTCATGGTTTACCTATTATCTATTGTCATATATACTCTTCTGTAGATCACTCTATGCAAAAGTTAAAATGAGTTGGCAGGGATTTTGCCCTGAAGTTTCAGCCTAGGAACTAATTTTTTTCAACTTAATTAGATTATGCGTGCAGAATCATGTTCTGATCTGTACAAAGTTGTTGGAGAGGATTTCTGGTTGGCCACATGGTGCAACAGTTCAGCTTCTGAAGGGTAATTTGATCCCTTATATCTTATGTTGGTTGGTTGTTTACTCCTATATCATGTATGCAAGCCATAAGATTGGTGATTTAAATGTAACTGAAGGACACTTTGATCCGTTATATCTTATATTGGTTGTTTTTTTACTCCTATATCATGTATGCAAGCCATAAGATTAGTGATTTAAATGTAATTGACTTCTCGAACTGACTTGCCATCTCCCATAACATCTTTTCACCCTTCAGGAAGCAGCTTGAGGGGACAAGAATTACACTGTTGAAAACGTAATCTTATTCCAAATTCCTTGTAAATTACGTGTATCAGTTTCCATTTTTGTTGCCATTCTTCTGATGCTGTTAACTGATATACAGGGGAGAGCAAGGATTTGATTTTTCAATAAGAACACCTTGTACACCTTCTAGATGGGATGAATTCGATAGAGAAATGGCAATGGCATGGGAGGTATCTACCAAGAATTTTGATGTTTTTTGCGCTTGTGATTCTTGTTTGGTTACTTCTTCAGCATATTGAATGAAGCTGTTGAACTATTATCTATCTCATCATTAACCTCCCACTTTATTTGTGTTATAGTTGAGTAGTTAAGCCATGTTTTATCATCATCTTACTTGCTTTGAAACTTAAACCACTATCTTGACTGCATTTATGAGTATCCTAGAAAAATTAGAATACAAAGCATCATACTGCTCTTGCCTGTTTGTAATGTCACCTGTGCGGTTCAGATATGGCACACACGCATGGGGCGTATTTTCAGCTTTGCATATAGCTGCTACTAGACATTTGACTATCTGTTAAACTAATAGAGGTGCTTGATTCTGTGTCAGATATGCTCCTTATTTTGTATAGTAGTTTATATATTAAGTTTTAGACAAATTTCCTTTCCGGCACATAGATTTCCTTTTCTAGAGCATCTCATGCTGTTTTATCGTGTTTACTCACAGTCGTGCCTGAAGGCATGATATCTAATCTTTATTTTTGTAGGCAATTTGCAATGCTTATTGCGGTGAAACTTATGGGTCCACTGATTTCAATGCTCTGGAAAATGTGAGGGATTCTATCTTGAGGATGGCTTACTACTGGTAAGATGCTTGCTCTGACAAAAACTGATCAATTATTTACTGACACGACAGTTGAATTTCTTTTACAGTTGTACTCATTCTGGAATCATTTACAGGTACAATTTCATGCCGCTATCAAGAGGCTCAGCTGTAGTCGGTTTTGTAGTTCTTCTAGGGTTATTTCTTGCAGCTAACATGGAGTTCACGGGAAGCATTCCACAAGGTATGCAAGTGGACTGGGAAGCCATCCTTAATTTTGATCCTGACGACTTTGTTAGCTCCGTGAAGAGATGGCTCTACCCATCTCTCAAGGTAACAACATCTTGGAAAGACTACCCAGATGTGGCCTCAACCCTTCCCACCACAGGATCTGTTATAGCTGCTCTGAGCTCTTACAGTACCTAGACTCGTGTGGAAAGGTAAAGTTACTTCCATCAACTGTTTCTGCTTGTGATGTACTGAAATGGGATTAGCATGTCATGTTTAACTCCATCCTTTGTGTTAATAGACTGAGGGTCTGTTCGGTAACATAAGATTACGTAGATGAAGTTGAAGATGAAGAGAATTATTTAGATGAAGAATTAAGGAAATAAATTGTTTAAGGAGATGAATATGAAAAGATGAAGAGAATTATTTAGATGAAGAATTGGGGAAATAAATTGTTTAAGGAGATGAATATGAAAATAAGTGAAATGAGTTTTTGGTAAAATGAATATGATTGTGGGTAAAATTCCGAAAAATATATGTTAATTATTTCTCCTCTTCAATCCTATAATCTCAATCCCTTAATTTCAATCCTTGCCAAACACAGCTTGATGTTTAATTTTAAATTCAACTTCTTGTGCAGGAACATTACTTTGAAGGAATTCGGCGACTTTAATGTATATTATACAATTTTATACGCTGCAGCTGCAGCTGAAAGCGTAAGCCACCTTACAATCCCCTTGGCAGTGTATAAACTCTCTAAACTTAATTCACTCTAATCTGTCATCATTTGTACATTTGACTCCACTGCTGTATTGTTTTATTGTCCCGTTTTCGCTTGCTCTTACTCTTACATAATTAAAATTTTAAGTGTGTTTTATGTTGAGAAGCATCGGTGTCTTCCACTTGATCCTGTCTACTTGCACTATTGATGATCTATATCCCATGGTTGAAATAGATAGAGTGGAAAAATTGCATGTCGGATTCGTATCAGGTTTTCGACTTGGCGACAAGGTTTGCAAGTGGATGGATAGGAAGTTTGTTTTCTTGCTCTTCAGTTGTACCTTTTGGAAAGTCATGGGCTTTCATATGACATGCATATTACCTGCTAGGCATTGTTGTAATGGCAACCTCTGAATCCCCGAGCAGAGAGAAGCATTACAATCTTTATCTTTTCTGTATGAATGAGCATGAGAGCAAGCTAAACAATCAACAGTTGCTTTTGATATATACAAACCCCAAGACATGCCGTAAAACATTACTCGACAAACTCGAGAATTCGAACCCGTAAACAAGTCAATTCAGCTTAATAGTTGATACATTTTACTTCAGTTTAGTGGTGTGCTTAGATAATGGTTTATTACAAGCACGCGATTATCGCAATTGGCCAACAAAGTGTCACGCTCAAAGGGATTATTAGAAGTATTGCCAAAAATCTTTATTTGTCATTTGATTTTCACATCAACTTCATGATTATGTATATTGAGTGTGTAATCGGAGCTGCAATTCGCGTGAGTAGTTTTGATTTTAACTTCAATTTCATGATTATGTATATTGAGTGTGTAATCTGAGGTGATATGAAGCCAAATGGAGCCAAAGAACTGCATATAACATGTGTAGTCGTATTCGCTCACTACACGAACTGCGGTTATACTTTTGCGTGCGTAAGTTCTGGTTTTGCACCACAAAAATACAGAAGAATGTACCCCCGTTTGAAATTGTCTCCCTCGTGAATATACATCTGACCATTACAATTTCTTTTATTTTTAACTTTCATACAATTTCCACATTCATGTGAATCTAAAAATCAACCACAAGCAATAAGGTTCAAATAACAGAGTTACAGAACAACGGACCCCTGTTTGAAATTCATTAGAGTTTTCATACAATTTGATGCATCAGTAGATCCAGTCTCCGCCACACTCTCCTCCGCCACACTCTCCTCCGCCGTCTCTCTCGCCGCTGTATAGTCCCCGCCACCCGCCGAGGCAAGTTCTGAACTCGAAGCTACCTAGATTCTCTCTCTGCTCTCATCGATAGTCACATTCGTGAGTCTAACATCCTCAGCAGCATCGTCCTCCAAGAACCGGCTACCGATTTTATTTATCAAATGTATACATCTCATTGAGATCTTGAAGTGTACGTACAGTTAAAAACCTAAGATATTTGAATTCCTTCCTATTACACGATAAGACGAACAACAAAATTTTAGATGTATTGACAAGATTGTAACGGATGAACCTTAATGGACATTATCCCTGGATGCATCACGTCGATAACTTCCTCACTTTTCCAATGAATCTTCGACAAACCGGACACATCCTATTCTCCTCGTAAAAAATCCTGCATCATATATATTAACAAGACATTAAGCTTTGAAAATACAAATATTTTCATTAATAAGGTATATATCTTGTAACATACCTGAGGGCACAACTTTGGCAAGTCGCAGAGTGTCCACAAGGCACCAAGAAGCAATCACGTTCTTCATCGTAACAAATAACGCAAATCTTTTTATCATATAGACTTTGATCGTCCGGTAAATTGTCACAGCTGCTGCTACTAGTTCCGGATTCGAGATCCGGGTCTTGGTTACATGTCCCATACGGGTATGTTACCGTTTTGTTCGGTAATAAAGGACTCGTCTCGTTTTCTTCCTCTGTCACGCTTTCGCTACATTCCCCGATCCACTTGAGGACTAACGAAATTATGACCACAACCACTCCTACATACATGAGTAAGAAAGAAATAAAATAAGTGAAAATGCCAACCAAATTGATTTCTTACTATTGAGTGTAGACATATTTCACATCGAGGATAATACGTTTTGCGGTTCCCATGAGACCAGACTTATCGTGTAATCATGAGAACAATTTTAGACCGTCGGATGGTGAGTATTAAGGGTCAAGATTTAGAGTAGAAATCATAATTAATAATAACTACGAATAATAATAATTAGTAATAATCCATTCAAACAACAATAACTACGAATAATACACTCAACCAACAATAACTACGAACAATACATTAAACGATATGACACCTTCGTAACAAAACTAATAATAATTATCTGTTCTCATGATTATACGATAAGTCTGTTCTCGTATAATTTATAATATATATATATATATATATATATATATATATATATATATATATATATATATATAAAAGTGTTAAGAATAATCCTCCTAATACTCATTGGTTTTAGATGAAATCCCGAAATACTTGTTAGTTTATAAGACTTATATGTTAGGTTCAATCAATCAATCTAACGTAAACAACGATGATTATTTGTAATTAAAAGATTACCTAGAAGTGCAATGTAACCAACCATGCGACCCGCAAAGGATAACGCAAACGACCAATCGCCATAATCAAGCTGTCAAAACAAGTGAGATAGTTAGCGCAGTGATACTGGGCCCAGCAAGAAATTATAAGGCCCAATACTATAAATGGGCTCGACTATTGGGCCTACCTTTGGATCAGAAAACACTTACCCCATCGGCCCAGCCCAACGAATCTGTATGTGCAAAACGCATCACTCTGTCTGAGATTTTCAACTCCCTAGTCTCTCTTGTTCTGGTCAGAAACAGAGATGGTAGCGGGGAAAACAAGAGCTAAGCGCTTGAATTTCTGGGAAAATACAAATGAAGGATAAAATGATGGTGGTGGTGATATTACCTGGAGGATGAATCGAACAATGTGCATAATTAGTTCGAATTCGCTGCAGATCGATGTGGTGCCCAGAAGGTTGAAATGAGATGCAATTGAAATGGGGCCATGGGAGAGAAACGGCTCCGGCTTTGTATAAAGAAAGAGACAAATGTAATAAAAATGAAATGGGGGAGAATAAATAATGATAATAAATGCAGCTGTGTTGAGTTGGGAGTCGTCATCCACCTAACAGTAGTAGAGCAGCAGAAAGCAGTGGTGAGTGAAGAGGATCGGAGGAAGGAAAGATGGAGAACAAAAGGAAGGGACTGGTAGCTCAAATCGTCTTTTCTCTTCTATTAATCATCAATTTTGAAGGGTAGGTTGTTAGTTTGGTAGTGCTGTTATAAATTTTGGATTTAGTGGGCTCTCTTGTTCATTGGCCCCACCTCTTCTATCCTCCCTTCTAAATCTGTAAGAGGAGATTGGGTTAGGAAAAGTCACGTCACCTTGAAGATTTTAACAATTTCCGATGGGATGTTTGGTGTTTTAAAATCTCCTCGTTCTAAGAATTGATCTATTGTGATGGTATGGTTCTCTCTCTCTTTAATGCTTTGATTCATCTAATTAGGGTTGAAAATTGGATGAACACCGACCCGAATCGAAAATCAAAAATTGGTAAAACTTGAACCGAAAAAACTCGGTTCGGTTTAGGTTTGAACTGAAAGTTTTTGACTCAGTTTTTGTTTGAACCGAATATCTGTTCATGACGAAAGTCGGAAAGTGAAAAGTGAAGAATGAAACCAAATCAAGTAATCAACAAATGAAAACTGAAACCAAATGTTCAAGGTTTCGTATGCAGTTTACAGTTACATTGCAAAGAGATCCGTCAAACTGTCGAAGAACAAATAAGAAAAAAAAAAATAGAAACCCTAAATGAAACCCTAAAATTCTAAACCGAAATTATCACTAGTTGGTTCAGCCGAAGAACAACGAAAAAAGATACCCTAAATTGAATTTTCCACCTCCAAACCTTTTGTTATTAACCGAACTAAAAATCACCTGGCCCGGGATAGGTTGATACTGGAACGGGACGGATGAGACGAATCCCGCATGACTCATAAGCATCCAAAATAAGACTTAAGAACAAAATTACGCAATGATTACTCCTCTATAGACAATGCCTCAAAGAAGTTCACATTTCTTTCGTCCTTTGTAGATGAACGTGGACAATTGTTTTTACTTAAAGTGGTGTTTTCATGTTGTGCAAGTAAAAAAATAGAAAAGAGTGAAAATACAATATACTTGCTTGTAAATAACAAAAAATATATAAAGCAAACAATGACAAATTTAAATAGTTCAATAACCTTACCTTGCTCGACATTAAAATAGAATTTCGTGTTTTCAATTGTTCATTCATTGCCATTCTCAACAACCCGACAAACTTCATAATATTAATTTTACAATGATATTTTATAATTTCCAGTTTACTATTTATAAATTTAGACTTAAATATTTATTTTATATTTAAAATTTTTAATATATGCTGGATGGGAAGGGCCTAGTGGAATGAAGAAGGTAAGACTCATATCCGTACCCGCACATTTTTTAGTGGGACACGACGGGATTTATATTTGTTGGATGAAAAACCACCGGGATCGGGACGGGCCTGGGATTTGCAGGATTTGTGTCCAGCCCTAGAAATTTGTCCTGGTCACTATATATTGTATCATCGAACGAAATCACCATGTCTTCATCTTCATGTCTTGACATTCTTCAATACAAATTTTGGAGAATTTGAGAAGAGATTCACCTTGGACATGTTTGATGATTAACTTTATAGTGTTTGCGCGCGCACGCGTGCGTGTGCGAGGTTCATGTAGAAACCTATTATACATTATAGAGTAGGAACCTTTAACAACATTACGATTTACTTATATGAACGTCCAAGATAAATCCGTGTTTATGGTAATTGTGTAAAAGCTCGAGATTGGCCTTCCGCTTGTCAACTGTCATAGTGACATTACTCGAGCAACATGTTTCGCATATGTGAACTCAGTCAAGTGTAATGCTTGCTTAATACATTAGTTTCTACTGACATCGACATATGCTCTTGATCTTTACTATCTTTATTATATTCACATTTCACAATAAGTTAAGATCTGATATTCTTGTAAGTATCGATGTTTAGTTAATCAATGACGGTTCTAAGAAGATCTCCATGCTCCTCTTTTGAATGGAAACACATAGGGCTCATAAGAAAGGATAGTGTTTACCTTAACAACAGCAGGCTCCCAAACAAAATCGGCATAGGAATCAGCAATTCCTCTGCTGTTTATATCAACACCATCCATAACTTGCTCCCTTACCAGGCTTACCTATCCCAAAACCAGAAAATCAAGAGTTAAAATAAGTCAAAAAATAACGGATACGAAGGTTGAACGAAGTCAACCGCTGAAAAACAAAGAGATATAGATGATCAGTTTATAAGCAGATGAACTCAACTGTGTTTATTATTTAAGCCATAGATGGCTTTCTTCAGCTTGCACACATAATCAGGATAATCTTTGTTAACAAACCCAGGCGGTTGAGACATATACACATCATCAACTAATGTACCCTGCAGAAATGCATTATTAATATCAAGCTGTCTAATGGACCATTTGTTGGAGACCGCAAGAAGCAGCACAATCCTCACAGTGACTGGTTTAATCACTGGGCTAAACGTTTCTGTATAATCACATCCAGGACGTTGATTGAAGCCCTTGGCAACCAGTCGGGCCTTGTACCGATCTATCTGTCCATTGGGTAGGTATTTGATTCGATAAACCCATTTGCAACCTACCAAGTTGGTATGATTCTGCAGGGGAACCAACTCCCAAGTTCTGTTGGAACATAGAGCATCAAACTCACACTGCATTGCCAGTCGCCACTCAGGAGTTTTAAGGGCTTGGGTTATGGTTTTTGGCTCAATGAACGTACATGGGGAAACAGTGGCAAGCAGGTTTAATTTACGAATTGGTTTCACAACATTGTTTCGAGATCTAGTGATGGCTCCCTGTCGTGGTATGGGCTGAGGAACTGGCTCAGGTATGGACTGAGTGGGCATAGGTTGAGGCGCAGGTAATGAAGGAACGCAGGTCAGTTCAGGCTGAGGAGAGGGAGAAGGTGTGGGTAAAATGGGAGAGCTGTTGCGGTCAATTGGTGAAGACAGTGCCTGCGGCACTATAGTATTAGGGGAAGTGGGTGGTGAGGTGGCATTGATGATGGGTAGGGAAAGTTGAGCCCAAGTATTATCAGACGCAAGGTCGGTTAACTGGGTAGGTTTCATTGTACTGTAGGGATACTCATTTTCCACAAATCGAACATGGCGAGAGGTATAGACTCGTTTGGTAATCGGGTCTAAGCATTGATATGCACTTTGAGTAGCCAAATACCCAATGAACACACATGGAATTGATTTGGGTTGGAGTTTGTGTGCGGTGTATGGTTTGAGCCACGGGAAGCATAGACAACCAAAGCTTTTGAGCTTCTGATAGTTAGGATGAATGTTGGTAAGATTGTGGAGTGGAGTTGAATAACCATGGGTTGGGGAAGGTAATCGGTTGATGAGATAGGTTGTTGTGATCATGGCCAAAGGCCAATGATCCAGAGGCATAGATGAGTGAGAAAGAAGAGTAAGTCCCGTCTCAACAATGTGACGATGCTTTCTTTCAGCTAGCCCATTGTGTTCGGGTGTATGTGGAGGTGAGGTAAGGTGGGTGATTCCATGATCACCAAGAAATTTGCGAAGTGCAATGTATTCCCCCCCATTGTCGGAATATAGCACCTTGATATGTCGTTGAAAATAGTTCTCAACAAGAGACCTAAATTTAATGAATGTGGATTTTGTTTCAGATTTGTACCTAAGAGGGTATAACCATGTGTACTTGGTATAGTGATCAATGAAAATCACATAGTATTTAAATGAATCAAACGAAGGTAGAGGTGAAGTCCACACATCACTAAAAATGACCTCAAGAGGTTGAGTTGAGACAATTGTAGACTGATGAAATGGGAGCTTGTGTGATTTATTCATGTTGCAAGCTTGACAATCTTTTTGAAGAAAAGAATTACAGCCTAGATTAGCACTTTTATTAAGGAATTGAAAAACTTCTGAAGAAGGATGCCCTAGTTTATGATGCATGGAACTAGATGAGGCATAAATAGCCGTGTTTGCCAAAAGATTTGATTGAGGCCAGATATAGACGCCATCCACACATGGTCCCTTAAGAATGACTTTGTTGTCCTTGTGATCCTGCACCTGGAAGCCATCAGAGAAAAAGACAACGGAACATGAAGTATCATTGGTGAGCTTAGATACTGACACAATATTTTTGGACATATTTGGGACACATAAGACATTAGACAAATGAACATTGGAGGGTTTGATCGTTGTAGAACCAACATGAGATATAGATAGACCCTTACCATTTCCCACTATCATTTGATCATCACCAGTGTAGGGATTGTGTAGAGCAAGATTATTTAGGTCGTTGGTTACATGGTGAGAAGCACCACTGTCAATCAACCAAGGGGAAGAGGAAGGTTGTGTGGCGATGGTGTTGGTCTGATGAGTTGGGAAGGATGGAAATCTGGCCGACGATGGAACCTCAATAGTCGGATGAAGGGACTTATAGACCCTACATTGTGCCAAAACGTGTCCAATCTGACGACACCATTGGCATCTGCCTTTGAAAGGTTTAGAGACATTGGTCTGGTTTGGTTGAGGGCCACTTTTATTGTTAGAGGACTGGTAGGGGCGATTAGAGTTGTTGTTTGGTGCCTGAGTAGCATGTGGAAACACAATGAAGTTTGACTTACCATTGTTCTTTCATTGCTTGGATTGAGCTGTGAAAGCCGTCATCACTCCTCCAGCTTCTTTGTGATTATGCTTTAATGAAAGCTCATGGTTTATGAGCTTTTCATGCAGTTCTTCGAAGGCAATAGATGTGTCCCTGGCATTTATAGCATGAACCACCGGTAGATATGGCTCATCTAGCCCTTTCAGCACATAATCTGTCAGATCTTCAGTTGAAACTGGTGAGTCAAGAGAAGCTAAAAGGTTGGTGGCCTTGCGCACATTCTGCATATAGACAGACACTGAATCAATGCCTTTTGTCATTGTTCTCAGTCTCTCTTTTATCTGTTTGACATGGCCTCTGGATGGGTTGCCATAGGTGAGCCTCAGTGTTTCCCAGACTTCACGAGAACTTGTTGTATTTGCTACGAAGTTGGCAACATCAACAGATAACGTCCCAAGTAAGGCACCATAAATCAGGCGGTCTTGTCTTGTGTATGTCCTAAATGCAGGATTTGTGTTGGTTGTGTTTGGGAGAGTTCTGCTGGGTATTTCAATGGTACCAAGGATGTACCCATCAAGATCGTATCCTTCAAGGGTAGCCAAAATTGCTTGCTTCCAAGTGATATAGTTTGTAGGGGTAAGTTTAATGATGTTTGTGAGGACAGCAACAATGAAAGGTTTCGTTGGTTCATGAGGGTTTGGTAGTGTGGTTGAGTATTCAGCCATGGTGAAGTTATCGTGTTTGGATCGATAACCTCTGATACCATATAAGCATATGAACTCAACTGTGTTTATTATTGAAGTAATCGTGAGATATATATACACAAAGGGAAAACCTATTCTGCAGAGATATTCTACTAACAAACCAAATCTTCACTCTAACTAATAAATCTGTAACTGAACAGATATTATTGTTATCACAGTTCATAGAGAAGATTGAAAACTCGTCCAAAAATACATCATATTCTAGGAATATATATAGTAATCGATGAAATTTTTGATGAAAGCATAATATTTAAAAAATATTAGACTAAAACTTCTTAGAGAAGCTAAAGATAAAATCTTTAACAAATAAATCTAACCTAGGTTGTTAATTGATCGAATTTCTAAAACAAATATCTTACTATGGGATTTGTTCAGATCGAATCAAGTAATTATTAAGATGAAATTAGTTGATCGGATTCATTTTAACAATAATAGCACATGCAATAATAATACAATTATACAAAGACCTTTTTTAGATTAAAAAAAGCTGCGGTTTTCTTTGGTTGTGTTATGCGGCAACCGATATGAAAGTATGGGCTCTCATACTCTCAAGTCTCGTATGCTTAGGCTATGTTTGGTAACATAATATTTACAACTTCACAGACAGCTGATGAATGACCATCCTTCCAAGCATTGACAATTCAGCATAGTTATTCTCATTTCCATCGAAAAAGAAAAATCAAGTTCTTGCAGATGAAGGTAGCAGGTAGCATACAGAAGATCCAAAACAAAACCATTTAAAAAGATTAGTCGTTAAATCCATATACTCCTACTATTTATCGCTATATCAAAGTCTAAGATTCAAATCCAGCTGATGATGATTCATATCTGAACCGGGAACATCTGGTTCCCTTTCCGGTCTGAAACTTCCCGGCCAAACCAAACCCACCGGCGCCTCCTCCGCTACACAAGGGTTCCATGCCATTCCAACCCTACGGCTAATCTCATTGAACCTGGTAGCTGCAACAACTTGACTCTCCCTACCATGCTGATGATGAACCATGGAGTGCGGTTGCAAGGCTAGTGACCGAATTGCATTCAGGTTTATAGGAAAGCCCATCTCGGCTGCTGCCATGATCCGCTGAGATTGTTGAAATCGTTTGGCCACTCCACGCTCTCGTTTATGAGCGTTTTGGTGCCCTCCTAATGCTTGCGAGCTTAAGAATTTCCTCATACAAAAGTTGCAAGAGAAGATCTTGCTGTTATTGTTACTCGCTTCTGGTAAGGCATGGAACTCCTTTTCGGCATTGAAGCCCAAGCTAAGCCAAGTCCTGATCTCGCCATTTCCGTCACTCGGGTCGTCCTCAGATGCAATGAACATTGCAAGAAGGTTTGGTAAAGAGAAGTGAGATTGATGTTTGTTAAGAGAAAGAGTGAGGAAATGGAGAACCCATAGTTGGCCTTTATAAGTAGAGAGTATATTGTAATGTAATGTGATGTGATGATGTTTGTGTTGTCAAGGGACATAACATAACCTTATCTCATCTTCCAGTGGTTGATTATGTCAGTGCTTGGATCCCCAATGGCTTCACCTTTTTGGGCTAGGTCAAGTAGCATTGAAGAACATGATTCCCAGTGGGATCTAATGGCCCATTCTGCGGAGAAGGCAAATGTTTTCTTTAATAATAAAAAAGGAGAAGAAGAAAGAACGGTGAATTGTATATATGTATGGAATAGAAAGCTGAGAAGCTGCTAGATTGGATGAGGAAAGCAGTTTATGATGAGAAAAGAGACATGGCCATAATGGAGAAACATGGGTGGCTTTATATCTGCACTGCAATGGACCATACTGCAACTGTGTGCCATTGTCTGTCATCAACCCATTTCATACAACATTATTTTCAAGGGAAAAGACACACCCACACCTCACTACTTCTTCCACTATAACGGTTTGTCTAACTTATGTTTAACAACAAAATATGAGATGGATCATTTAGACCCGTTCAACGGTTCAAGCACACCCCGGTCCATCTACACTGAAAACGGGTCGTATTGACAAGAGTTGAAGTCTAACCATGTCAAAAACCCCAACCTCCGGTCAGATCCTAACAGGTCTAAAAGCCTGATCGGCTGTTAACATGACTCGGAATATTTTTTAGAATAACATATGATATTAAGTATAACTATAATGTTACGTATAGTTGTAACAACAAAACATGAGATGGATCATTTAGACCCGTTCAACGATTCAAGCACACCCCGGCCCATCCACACGGAAAACGGGTAGTATTGACAAGAGTTGAAGTCTGGCCGTGCCAAAACCCCCCAACTAGAGTATCCTTCCAGTCAAATCCTAACATGTTTGAAAAGCTTTACCGGATGTTAGCATGATCTGGAATATTTTTCAAATTTTTATATCACATAACATATGATATTAAGTATAACTATAATGTTATGTATAGTTGTAACATTTTTAACATAATTATACTACACTAAATATATACCTTGCATAATATAGATTAAGTATATTATAAATATAGGGTTGCATTCCCACAAGAACATATACTAATATGAGAAACAACAACTCATATGAGTCTCTCATTTTCTCTCTTGTTATTTAATTAGCACATTATTATTAATGAAGACATGTGTTTAACACTTTTTTTAAATAAAAAAAATGATTTTCTAAATGAAAATTTTCATTGCAACAATATTTTACTCATAGGTGTAGAAACTGACTAATGTGCGTAAACAAATTTTGTTACTTATACATACATGTGTAGAGGAGAGGTGTGTATTCAAGTAAAATGAACATGTATGTTAGAATAGAGTGTATATGTTTTAAAGTAGAGTTCACATACTCATTAGAGGAGATCGAGTGCACATATGTGTTTGGTAGTCGAGTGTCCCTATGCATGTTAATACAGTGAACATGTATGTGACAATAGAGTGAACGTGTGAGCTAAATAGAATGCACATGTGTGGAAGAGTACAATGCACACATGTGAGAGAGTAGTGTGTGCACGGGTGTTAGAGTAAAGTTCACATGTGTTAGAGTAGAGCTTACATAAGTGAGAGTAAAAGGGCAGCTATATGTGTGAGGAGAGTGCAAATGTGTATATGGTATTAGAGAATAAAATAGTTAATGTTTATTTCTTGTATTTTGTTAAGCCGTTAGTTTGTTTGAATGTGTCGAAGAAGGTTGATTAATAATCTCCACAACCTTTTTCATTATCTTTTATTTTGTAATTTAAATATGTAACAATTCTAATAAAAAATAATATGATCTTTTTGATCAATTCATCTTCTCTATATGGTATCAGAGCTCTGGTCTCAAAAACAACGTTGTTGTTTTTTCTCCTTCTTCTCCACCTTCAATGGCAAACCAATCTCATCAAATCCCCAATGCCCATGAACCCCTCAAACCCTTTCAAATCATCAATTTCTCCAGTTGCCTAAAATTAACTCCTACAAATTACATTACTTGGCTCAATTAAGTTGAATGTCATGTTGGTCATGATCTCCTATCCTATGTTGATGGCACAACCAAAGAACATACGGCCACAATCAGCACCAGTGACGCCGCCGCCCCTAACTCAGCTCACCAAACATGGCGCCGCAAGACCATCTACCTTAACCAACACAAAAGTAGATTAATTGTAAAACTAATCACAAGGAACCTTTAACACACTGTTACACCAACTTTTTATCCTATGTAAAGTGTAATATGTTTTAATCATGTAATCGAAGGATGTATGTCAAGATTGAAATATCAACACAAACAATTATTTACGCAGTTCAGGTGTTAAAACCCTACATCTGCGGAACCTCAAGAGGGGAGGTCCGATCCCAAATTTTACTAGGCATTCAAGATGTGTACAGTATAGTTTTGATTACAAGATGCACGCAAGATCAATCTATAACAAAAACCTATATCTAGAACAGAAGCAAGAACAAAACGAGATACGAAGAGCAAGGTATCGAAATAGCCCTTGTAAGGCTAGGCAAAGCTTTCGGCCAAGCTTTGCTATCTTCAATCTGAAGATCTTCGGTTGGAGAGATCTGGGAGATGTGGAGAGATCTGGAGAGATCTTCGGCTGGAGAGATCTGGAGAGATCAAGGGTGTAGAAATTATCTATCACATCTGCAGTTAAGAAGGCATATTCAACTATGTTCATCTCATCTGTTAGCATGATATACTCAACATTATTAGCATATTTTTTGTTTGGAATTTTAAGCCTAGGGGTCCTGTCCCTGGTTAACTGGTAGTGACCACGAAAATCAAAACGACTCAGGTCTTCATGTCTTTCATTTGACTCGAGTTGGTTTGAATCTTCCTCCTCTATTTCAGCATTATGGACATTAGTAACCGATTCGTCTTGATCTCCGTGGTCACAGTCATTACCAGATTCAGGACTTGTTAATTCTTTATTAGGAACTTCATTATTTTCCTCCCCTAATTGTTGAGTGTTATCATCATTACTATCATCCTCATTTATATGTAAGTGAGGGGTGCCAATGTTACTGGAGCTTTCAGTTTGATAAAATCATATATCAAATTCTTCTTCTTCATTTTGATTTATGTGAGGTTGATCATTATGGTTGTAGAAATGTCTGGATGTACTAGGGATGTCTAGACCATCATCTTCCTCAGGATTATGGGTCACAACATTATCAATTTTAGATTTAAAATGAAAGTCTTCTTCATAGAAGGTTACACTTCTTGAGTTAATGATTTTATATCCATGGGGTTGTATGAGGAGAGGTTTGTATCCTTTAACACCTTCTGGGTACCCTAGCATAACAGCTTTTAAGGCTCTAGGGAGTAATTTTCCTTGGGAGATTTGGGAATAGGTAGTACAACCAAAGGGTTTTAGGTGAGTTAAATTGGGTTTCTTGCCGGTCCACATCTCCTGGGGAGTCTTGAAGTCGATAACAGAGGATGGGGATCTATTTATGATGTAGGTAGCAGTCACTATGGCTTCACCCCACATAGAGTGTTTCATCCCTGAACTAATGAGCATGCATCTAGTCTTTTCTAGAAGGGTTCTATTCATTCTTTCAATTGTTCCATTTTGTTGTGGAGTACCAGGTACAGTAAGGTGTCTTTTAATCCCTTGGGTTTTACAATAATTGTTAAACTCAGAATTACAGAATTCTAGGCCATTCTCAGTTCTAAGACATTTTTGAGTATAACCCGATTGATTTTCTACATATTGTTTCCATCTTTAAAGTACTCAAAAGCTTCATTTTTGTTTTTCGGGAGGTAAGTCCAAACTTTCCTAGAATAGTGATCTATGAAAGAGATGAAGTATCTCTTTCCTCCTATGGTGTCAACCTGTGCAGGTCCCCATAGGTCAAAATAAACATATTCTAACGGTTTTTGAGCCTTGTAGGAAGAGTCATTAAAACTATGTTTATTCTTTTTACCTAGAATACAATTCTCACAGAAAACAATATCAACAGGTTCTTTATCTATAATGCCTTGTTTGTACAGATTTTTAAGGCCAGTATTTCCAATGTGTCCTAGTCTGTTGTGCCAGTTTTTTGTATGACTTAAGGTCATTTTAGTATTAGCTGTGGTGAGGATCAAATTAGGTGCAGTAATAACCTGATATAACCCACCCTTTTTGATACTTTTTATAAGAGTAGTTCCATTTCTTATAACTTCCCTTATCCCATTGCTAGTATTAATTTGACAGTTTAAGTCATCTAAGGCAGATTCACTCATTAAATTTCTCCTAAGTTGTGGGACCCATCTAACATTCTGGAGGACTCTAATTTTTCCATCAAACATGCATATAGGTACATTTCCTACTCCTCTAATGGCCAAAGCAGTATTATCTCCTAGCATAACATAACTTCTCCACCATCAAATTCATGCAGAGAGCTAAAAAGAGATTTATCAAAAGAGGCATGCATGGTACAACCAGAGTTTAATATCCACACATTAGAATTTAAGGAGTCAGACTCAGTACACATCAGTAATTCACAAGGGTATTCGGCTTGAATTTTTTCAAATAAAGACACTTTTCCATCATGGTTCTTACTATTCTTAGCATCATCCCTCTTTTTCTTCCTACATTCATTAGCATAATGTCCTGGTTTATCACAGTAATAACATTTCTTGTTATTTTTATCAAATCAGAAGGTCCAGGTTTGTCTTTCTCATATTTTCCTTCTTGTTTTTAAAATATTTAGGATTTCCTTTAGCCATAACAACTTAACATCTTATTTCTTTTCAGTTTTACTTTTGAACACTTTGAAGGTATCATTCTTTTCAGTCATAGCTTCTATTATCTTTTCTTGAGTAATATTATCCGAGCTAAACTGTATCACATCTCTTAAAGTGTCAAACTGGGCAGGTAAGGATCCTAACAACAAGACAGCAAGGTGAGTTTCTTTAATTTCATCATCACCTCTAGCCAGATCCGGATTCATTCTTAGAAATTTGTCCAAATTTTGGTTAAGAGTCAGGTTAGTGTCCATTTTGAAGGTAAATAGTCTATGTAATAATCCTAGAGGGCAGAGGTTTTTTCAAATACAGTTTTTCTAGGGCATCCCACAGAGATTTAGCAGAGGTGTAACTTGCAACCTGACGAGCCACGTCGTCAGTTAAGCTAATCATAATCTCAGCATGGGCCTGCTTGCTCATCTCCTTTTTCTTTTCTTCAGATGTCATGGCCAGGTAATCTTCAGCGATGGCTTTGAGGCATTTCTCTTTGGTGAGGATGACCCTCATTTTCACCTGTCACATGGTGAAATCTCCATTCCCATCGAATGGCTTCATCCTTATTGTGGAGTCTGTCATATTTCACCTGCAGATACAAGGGGAAAAATTAGCACTTGTATGATGAGCAAATAGACAGACATATCTCACAGATAAGGGGTAACTAGTGGGTTAACAGAATACAGTAGTAAAGGGAATCAAGAACAATAGTCAGATAGATCATATCTTTCAACAAAGAAAAAGAACACAGCGAAAGACAAGATCAAATATACATGAGTTTTAACACAAAGATCCTTTTCAAAGATGCTACAACAGATGCTCTGATACCAATATGTAATATGTTTTAATCATGTAATCGAAGGATGTATGTCAAGATTGAAAGATCAACACAAACAATTGTTTACGCAGTTCAGGTGTTAAAACCCTACATCTGCGGAACCTCAAGAGGGGAGGTCCGATCCCAGATTTTACTAGGCATTCAAGATGTGTACAATATAGTTTTGATTACAAGATGCACGCAAGATCAATCTGTAACAAAAACCTATATCTAGAACAGAAGCAAGAACAAAACGAGATATGAAGAGCAAGGTATCGAAATAGCCCCTGTAAGGCTAGGCAAAGCTTTCGGCCAAGCTTTTCTATCTTCAATCTGAAGATCTTCGGCTGGAGAGATCTGGGAGAGGATGAACGTCTCAACCCAATCGAACCACCTCCGACTTCTCTTATGTCGCTCTCTCTCTTTTCTCTCAGAGGAAGAACTCTCTCTCTATTGGCGGCAAGGCTCCAATGTCTCACTTAGGGTTAGATGAGGTAAGCGCCAGCTTATATAGCACCTTCTCAAAGTCCTAACGCAGCGTTTCATTTAAGCGGTGCCAAACCAAGGCAAACTCAAAGGATAAACTTCAAAGCTCGAACCCGGTCCAACCTCCATAAGAAGCTGCTCAGAGAACAAACACTCTAACCCACATAAAAGCCAACTATACATATCAGATACATGTAATCAACACGAGTCATAGCTCCTAATGTGTCCAAGCTATCAGGGTTCAGTGATTCTCACTAGAACCAACAACTAGGTCAACATTAGTCACGTATAGCAAGTATTAGTCACCTTAATCCAATACCCTAGACATAGGAATCTATTACAGATCAATTCGATTGCGTGCACTATTTGTAATCTAAACTATACAACATGAATCATAAAGTTAACATAAAGATTAAATTATTTACTATTTACACATTTTAGGATCTTTGTGTAAATAACAAAAGTATTAATTTATTATTTTATTAAAATTATCTTTTTTTATGTCACTTCTTGAGATCTTTTTCCTAAATAATAAGAAAAAACGAAATAATTATGAACCTAGAAACGGAACAAAGCTAGGAACGGAAAACGAATATATTTAATACATATCATAAAAACTAGTTATTGTATTACAATATATTTTTTATTATCCAAAAATAATAAACTTTATTGATATTATAACTTGAATTTTATATTCTACAAAACTATTGTACTATAATAAGAGTGATTTAACTATTGTACTATAATAAGAAAAAAATCATAAATGAACAAGGGATATATTTATACATATCATACAAAAATTTATATTTTGTAAAAGAATGATTTGGTTGCTTCTATTCCATACATAACTAAATTTGAAATATTTTTTAATGTTTTAAATATCTACCATAATTTATCGTTCAAAAACTCGTAAATGAATAATGAATGCATTTAGTATATATCATTGATAATTTTGGAATGTTGATTTTACGAAAAAGAACACCGGTTTGTTTAGTTACATACACCAAATACAAATTTGTACATGCAAAGCCTTTATTTAATTTTTTTTTTTGAAAATGGAAAGCGGTTCGAAACCATTAGACGGCGCGCCGTCTAGTGGGTCGAAAGGCCGAAAAAGATCGGCAGACGGACTAACCGTCATGAAGGGACACAAACAAAGGAGAAAAGAAAAACACAAAAATACATCAAAAATACATGCAAAGCCTTTATTGGTTCTCTCTCCTATTAATAATCAATTAAATTTTATTAAATCGGGTAACTAAATATTCTTATTTCTACTCTTAAGTATAATAAGTAAAAGATTGTGTCAAAGGTAGGATTTGAACCCTGAATGAGTTGGCCCTTACCAGTTGTACTAATCAAAGTTTGTGTATTCTTTTCATGATACACAATATTAATACACAATTTCAATTACATAATTTCAAGTACACAATGTTCATACACAGTTTCAATTACACAATGTTAATACAAAAAAGACTTCTGTAACCAAATCTTGCGTAAATGACGGACTTGTGTAACCAAACATTGTGTAAATAAAAGACTTGTGTAACCAAACTTTGTGTAAATAACAAACTTGTGTACATAAACAAACAGAACTTGTGTACATGTGGTATTATCTCATTCCTTATTTGACGTTTGATCTTGTTAAATGACCGTAAATAATTATGGAGAGATTCTAATATCAGTTATTATCTTATTCCTTATTTGATGTAAGATCATATTTTTTCAGATCTTTAATTAGGAAATTAATTAAATATATAGGAGAGAGAAGATTGACTCATAAGGTAATATATTTTCTGATTTTCTATTTTATTTTTTTCATTATAATTTAAGGTGCCTACTTTGTCAACGCAAAACAAAAGGTACCTATTTAATACACACAATGTTACATAAGGTACCTACTTAATCAACTTATTCATTTACTTACATGTTGACAATTGTTAACGAAAAATGCCCATGAATAATGACAAATAACAAGTCTTTAACTGAAAGAAGTCATATAAACTTTTGATACATTTAAATACGACATAATAATAAAAGTGGAAAATGATATTTTCCTGAATTAAATTAAATAAACTCTAGATTTTTTAAAATGCCAATAATAAAATTATTAAAATGGAATATTTTCAAACATGGCCTAGAAGAGGAGACAAGACAGTTAATTGAGCCATGGAATGTTGTAAATTAGCATATACGTTGCATCTTTGAAGATAATTGTAGCAACATAGCAGAAGTGGATCCATGAATCATATAAAGTGGTACTGAATTGTAAATAATCAAAGGTATGGTCTTGAAATGGGATTGAACAGTCAGAAATTAGTTGCAGCAGAACATGTTCTAGATCTGCACAAAAGCAGTACTGCAACTCTCTTGCGATTTACAGTCCCTTGGGTCTGAGCACCATATCTCTACAACACAAAATATGGGACTACATTGGTTGACTCATAACATAGATAGCATAATCCTCTTCAATGACACTTCTGACAAATCCTCTAGTTTATCAGACCACTCCATCCTCATTCATCTTAACATAACTATAGAAGTGTATACCTCATCATATCCGGATCGGGCCTGACTTTTAAATTCGTTTATCTGAATTCGGGTTAAGCCCAGCTATCGGTTCTGAAATTATTGTCGTGTCTGAATGGACGGGTTGGGCCTTTGAGTACCTTTTTTTTAAAATATCTTTAATATTTTTTTAAAAAAATTTCGATAAATATTATATATATAGAAATAATTTGGTTTACTAGGCCTAATTTTGTGTTTAGTAAATGTACCCTTGAATGAAGAGTGTGTAGAGTTTAAGAATAAAAACAAGATTGGGGTGTATTTATGTAATTGAAACATTAAAAAACCTAATTACTACTATAGTTTTTCAAAAAAGCCTAGTTACCAAAATTGCCCATAAATATATCTAAGAATATTATACTAGCTATATATCATATATAATCAAACTATATTTATATTATGCACGTATATTTTATAGCATTAGTTTTAAATAAATATTTAACATATAACTTTCTATTTAGTTTCATTATGCATAATAAGGGAAAGGATGCGACATAAGACTTTTCTTATCATAAAAAGCGAGTGTATAAGATTAATATCATGTATAAAAATTATATATTAAATGTTTATGCTATTAATTTTCTGTATAATATGGTCAGACAAATTTAGTTACCAACTTACCACATACAACATATATCTTCCTATTTCGTTTTATTTAGATTTGATATTATCTTGAACTTTTTATTATCATTCCCCCTTCCTCTTTTTTTTTTT
>BSUD01000040.1:158349-179678 GCA_033239045.1 Fagopyrum esculentum | reverse complement strand
ATTTTAATGTAATATATAAATAAATGAGCATAAAGAGTAAACAAAAAGAACCATAAGGATATCAAAAAATATTTTAAAACTTAGTACATACAAAAAAAAAGTCCATACTTTGAAGACACCAAAAGTAAAAACTCTAAAAATAATTATTTCATAACATAATCAATTGGTAATATACAAATTTAAGTTTTAACTTTTAAGAATTGATTATTAAGATTCTGATTCATTAAAAATATGAATTTAAATAATTTAAAAAAATAACTGTTAAGTAATATACGAAAAATTAACTTTAATACCCAATTTGTTGCTGGTATTGGAGAATGAGATGGAGAATCTGTTGGACCAAAAAATCTTAAAAATTCTCCAAATATTCTAAAATAGAGAAGCTGTTGGATGCTCTTAGACCACTCTCACCAGTAAAAAAAAATTTCATGTGTAACTTTTTTTTTGGATAAAAATGTATCACAACAGTGATTGTTTTTATAAAAGTTCTGAAAGTTAGAAAAATTAGATGAGATTCAAAATTTTTTTTAACCTTGCTTTTTGTAGGTTTTGTTGCAGGAGGAGCCCACCAATTCCCAAATCAACGTTGGTTTTTTTTTTTTCATATGTAGATTTTATTTTTTATTTTTGCTATAATATAATCCGTTAAACTACAACAGTTATATTTTATAAAAAAGAGATTTAAAATAAATGAAAATTATACCAATTTTCATATTTTTTCTCCCTCTATATATTGACACCCATGTTGACGTATTTTAACATACTTTAAAAAAAATTATTTTTCTAATTTTGTCTCTTTAAATTCGTAAAAAATTGTGTTCTTTTGTCCAATTTCTAAAAAGTTGATACTAATAATCCTCATCACTCGTTCAAGAATTTCAACAAAGTCGATCCTTCTTTTATCAATCATCCTCATTTTCTCATTTTCTTACAAGTTTAGGAAGAAGTTTTCCTCCGCAAGAAATGACTCCTCCTCCACAACAATCATGTTATTATCAAAAAAAAAAAATCATGTTATTCAATTAATTTTTTACTAGTTCATAATCGTATTAATTTAATTATTAATTAAAATTTTAACTAAAATAACAATAATTATTAAGAGTTTTGTGATATTTTAATAATTAGTAAATAAAAAGTTGAAAAAATATAGGAGAGAGAATGTGATGGATAGGTAAAAAAAGTAGGAGAGATGGTTGTGAGAAAATTTTTAGATTTATTGTTGGTGGGATGAAAAAAAAATCTGGGAAAAAAAGATGATGTGAATAAGAGGGAAAATGAAGAGAGAGAGTGGAGAGAGATTTTTTTTTTTGTTCACTAGTAGTTGATCTATTTAGCTTCCATTTAGGTATCAAATCCTCACTCTGATAAATAGAATGGTTCCGCCTATTATTTTTTTTAGTTGTTTCTGAATAAATAATCTATATTATTTAAATCTCCTCTCATATAAGTTTGTCATTATAGTAAGAATACCACGTCATAATCACAATCACCAATACATATTCTCAATTCAATTCGCTTTCTCGTAGAGGTTTCATCTACGTGATTATTAGATTTTATATTTCAAAATATTACATCCCTAATTTTCATTTTTTTTATATAAATTCATTATTTTCTAATATCTATTTTATTCTCTTCATCAATCAGCTCATTTAATTTTTTTAATAATATAGTTTATCTTTTCGTTACTTATTGGTGATTTTTGTAACATATCACTTAATAGTCTTAACTAAGGAAGATTTTCCCAAAATCCTCATGTTTTCCCAAAGTCCACTCTTCCCAATATAAATAGCAACCAAACGCGGCATAAGATCCCCCGTCCTTTCGACCTTCTGCAACACGTATTTCACGCCATGGTCTCGTCCTCCTATCCTCCTTCGCCGGAACTCCTATCTCCCCCTTGCAGCCCCCGATTCTCCCGATACTTTAACAGACAACTCTCTCCGTCTCCGGTGAGACTCCGATATCAGCCATCCGTCCATCACATCGCCGCCGCAACCTCCGCCCTGTGTACCTCCCCAAGCCCAGGTAAATTACGATATCCATCGTCAAATTCCACGAATTCGCTCTACAAAGATCTCGGAATTCATATGGGAGCTAGTACCGACGAAATTAAGGCGGCGTATAGGCGTCTGGCCAGGATCTGCCACCCTGACGTGGCGATTTCCGGCGGCAATGAGTTTATCAGGATCCACGCAGCGTATTCTACTCTCTCAGATCCTGATAAGCGCGCTGAATACGATCAGACTCTGATACGACGTCGTTTCGCATCATTTTCGGACTCTCAAACAGGCTCGTCAAACCCGCGGCGTAATTGGGAGACAGATCAGTGTTGGTAAATGAAACGTTATCGATCAGCGACGACCAGGTTCCACTCATTTTGTATATAAATTATAAAATGCTCAAAAATAAGAAACCTGACTTTTTTGTACAGAGAGGATGGGATATAGAGTCATAGAGGAGCAGTTCGAAGATTATGTAGATATGTGTACATATATGAATGTTATGTGTATATCTAAGGTTGATTTTGGTCCTAAGTTCCTCCCCCCCTGTAAATGGACTTCTTCTGTTTGATATGGTGATTTGCAGAACAAGAAGAGGCATAGAAAGTTGATGAATGATTCGTAGTTTCAACTTTCCAGTATACTGTATATCATCAGTTCATCATAAGTACAGTATCTATAAGAAGATGAGTATATGATTGTGTTACTTTGCGTTTCGTAAGTAATATCTTTCTCTGTTTTTCTTTTACGGTGTTAGCATCAAACATTATCATGCTCCTGCTAATTAGAGAAAAATTAGTAAGCTAATCCTTACAAATTCAATTGGCCTTCGTGGACTTCGATTTGCGCCAGAGATAGAAATCGACGATCGATTCATAAAGCTCAATCCAAAAACCATTGATCGATTGATTGGCCTTTTCTTCTTCAATGTCCTTAGGGATTGTCGATTATCCAAAATACTTGTTGCTCGACCCCAACTTGACCGGTGGGGCTTTCCTTTTAGCTTCTTGATCGTTTCTTCTACCATGGAGTCGATTTCTAACTGGATAAAGAAGGCTGTCGATCTATGAACGCAATGTTTGGGCCGGAAGTTTATCGAATTTCTAGGGTTTCCTCTGTTAGATTATGGAGCAGGATGGATCGTAGATCATACCTGTTGTTTTCGAAGACAAAGCTCGCCGCTGAGTTGGCAGGGGTATGGGGCTCCCACTACCTGCCCAAATTTTATAGTCCGATGTATAGACCAAATAGGATTATATTTAGAGTTTCTATATTTTAGCTTATCTATACTATACCTTTTGATTATTAGAACCGTCAAATTACTGTCGGAGATTTGTGTTAGGTCTCAATGGAACCATTGAGCTTGTTGTCGAGACAAGGTGCAATAAGTTATTTACATGTGTGTCACGTTGGTATGGGTTGCGGGAGGCAAGCCAAGTGACCGGCACTTAGAGTAACTAGTGATTACGGGGTAAAAGTATGAAAGCTAATTAAATTGAACTAAACAAAATGACATGGCTATCACGGCTATGTTGAAAGTTGGTTTAGTTGGGGCCTGTTTGGTATCGTATGGGTATTCTTTTTTTAGATTCTTCGGGATGGAGATTCTTGAGATTGTTGGGGATGGAGATTGTTAAAGATTCTTTTTGTGTAAATTTTAAGTGTTTGGTATTAGATTATTAAGACCGATTGTTTAGGAAAAGATCACAACAATACCCCTAAAGAGCAATTGATGAAATGTATACCCTTAATCCCATCAAAGACAAACCCATGAACAAAACCGTATGCAACATACAAGTCATTAAGAGCACAACCCACAAAACTATTAGAACCATATTTGCATTTTAACACAAAATCGTGCAATTGCTTTCCCAGGGTTAAATTATTCAGCTCGGTACTTGCTTGAATCAATCCATTATGGATCAAGCAATCCTGCTACACCCATATCCACTAACATCCTTCTATAATAAACAATCCTGGAGAACATTTCACTTTTAATTTCTGGTTCAAATTATCAAATCAATTCACTTGCTCGCACTCACGTGTAAATAGTGTTGCTTGAAATTCACAAGGCCCACCATTGAAGCATTGAAGCATTCTTCAACGCTTGAAATCAACTAACATATTGAGGTCTGTTGCGCTAGGAGTTGGCAACTGGATGGGGTTTTCATTCTGATGGGATCCTTCACTTACCAATGAACTCATATTGAGGTCAAATTCGATATTAAGACACAAATCAACTTTGATACCAATAAACAAAAGCTTGATGTTCCTGTAAGAAGATGCTCCTGTAAGTTCACTTCATCCATATTTGCAAAACAAGCCCTTAATACGCATGATATTAAGACACAAAATCAACTGTTACCAATAAACAAAAGCTTGATGTCCTAAGATTTTACAAAATTCATCATTGATCAAAATTTCAACACATATTTCTTAGTAGTGGCGTAGGTTTATTGGTTCGATTCTTCCAGCAAACTCATACGAATATAGTATCACTTGTACATCAGTGGATTGAGCATTATATCAATTTTATCACTTCCTCTCACGCAACAATAAGATCTAAAAACAGTCAAAAAAAAATTTAGCAAACAAAAGGGCATCAATTCTCCAAGGTGATAATTTCTTCAAAGCCCATAATCAACACTAAGCTACTGAACTGAAGCCCGGCCTGGAGGAACTCTGATGACAGTCAGAATTGGGAGGGCTAGTATTACAGCATACAACTTCGATCGAGAAGAGAAGAGTATGGGAGAGGAAGAAAATATAGATCGCTTCCTGTTGGTATGGGTAAAGGGCAGTAAAGGTACAGAAAACAATCTATCTCCAAGAATCTCCAAGAAGCTTGGTCAGGGAAGATTGTTTTTACGGGATTCTTTAGCCAAAAGAATCTCGTAAAAGAATACAATCCCGAAACTCCAACTAATACCAAACGGCTCTTATTTTACCATCCCGAAGAATCTCATAAAAAGAATCTAAATGAATCCCCTAGAATACAATACCAAACAGGCCCTTGAGCCTCATGACTGTCATGGGACATTGTCTTGACTCTGTCATGACAATGCCATGACTGGGTAAGAGCGTTATTGGCCTTGCCAACGCCTAGGCCATTTCGCGGCAGAAATTGAGAGCCCGACACTTTGTGTTTTTGGGACACATTATGTGAGCGTTCTTTCGTACATTCTTCATTATATTAGCTTAAGAAATTTGTTACATAGTTTGAGAGAAATCCAAGCACAAATGTCCATTGAGCTCCAATAAGCTAGCTAGAAGCTAGCTAGTGAGCTGCTTAGTGAACTGCTTGATGAACTAATCTAGTTTGAGCTATGCTCATGTGTATTTGTTGACCTTGGAGCTTCACCTAGCTATAATGAGTTAGTCAAAGCTCATTGATGAGAAAAAAGTTGGGCCGGAAAAGCTAGCTGAAATTTGGGTTTTTTGATGGCCCAATTGAGTTGGGTTTGGGCCAAAAAGTGGTTAAGAAACCCTAACTTCTCTCAACCGCCAGTAACCGTTCTCAACCGCTTTGGTGGCGGCTATTCTCCCCAAAAACGTGCCCCCCTTTGCCTATGAAAGGGAGAGTCATTTGCACTTGAAATATAATCCATTTTGCATGAAAAAAATTAAGCCATTAGTTTCCAAGTTTTGACAAGGGATAATTAAATCTCTCTTTGGCTGATTTGTGCAACTTGGAAGACCAAAATACTTCATTAATATTGAAGAAATATAGGCATCCATTAGAAGGATCAAGTTTCGACAAGATCTAGAAGAACTCCTTTTACAAACGTAAGACAAGGTATGTTTTCATACTTTAGTCTTTGTGACTTGTTGGTCTTATCCCACTAAGGTATTTGGATCCCGGTGTAGGGAAAATACACTTAGAAGAAAAACTCTATATTTGAGTGATTTCAACATTATCCAAGTCAAGTACATACAATATCCTAATAACCGGTTTTGCATGCAATTGAATGTAACTATATAAGGACGTTTGTCTACTCCTTTTGGAGACTACAACTCCTTGGATTTAATTCTGGATATTCAATTAAAGAATATATATAATTCTGTTTTGCTAATTTAAGACTACTTGTCTACTCACTTGAGAGATTACAACACTAAGTTGTTAGTCTACTCCTTAATGGAGATTACAACAACTTGTAAGTCGTTCGTCTACTCACTTGTGAGATTCTAGAGTCTTTACCTAATTAAGTTGTTTGTCTACTCCTATTGGAGATTACAACAACTTGTAAGTTGTTAGTCTACTTCTTCTTGAAGATTACAACTTGTAAGTTGTTAGTCTACTCCTTGAATATTACAACAACTTTGACACAAAACTGGAAACCGAAATCCAACAATTACTGCAAAATCTTGTTTGATAGTGTTTGAAGCAGTTATAAATTGGTGAATTGGATTGGCAATTCTAGTTTTTTTTCCTATAAATTATATTCGAATCATAATATTGGATACATACCGACCTCTTACAAAATGAAGGACGACAAGTAAAAGTTGATAAACCGAAAATCAATGTATGTGACACGTTTGTTGTTGTCCGGAAATATTGTGTGTTTTAAAATCAAGTAAAAAACGACCAAGGAAATGTTAGAACTTCTATCCATGAAAGAAACCGAACGTTAAAAGATAAAAAAAGTTTAAACACTTTCCGATATAAATTTTGGATCATATTATTTCATTAAACATGTCAATGATATTGTCTGAAAATCCGATTGGATTTGTTGAGCAATTGTTAAATTGGCAAATTTAAATTACATCTATGAAATCACGACCAAAAAAAACTACACCTATAAAACAATTGACCTAAAATATTGCTCAACTAAAATCAAATAAATTGATTGGTAGTAATACGATATAAACAAATAAAAATTGTAATGTAGGTATTGTCGTTCTCTTCTCTCCGACTGTGCGTGGTCTTTACATATTGTGATGTTTGTATTTGGGGCGTGTTATATACACAATTTTAAATTTACTTGGTGCCAAATATGAACGCTTTGCGGTGACGCTCACATGGATCTGAGCGCTTTGCGACAGCGCTCAAATCTTAAAATAAAAATAAAGTAGGCAAAATTTTGGGAAAATTAGGGTTATGAGCGCCGGCGCATGGCGCAGGCGCCCAAAACCTGTTTTTGGCGTGTTAAATACACAATTTTAAATTTACTTGGTACCGAATATGAACGCTTTGCTGTGGCGCTCAAATAGATGTGAGCGCTTTGCGACGGCGCTCAAATCTTAAAATAAATAAAAAAGGGCAAAAATAAGAAAAAACAGTGGCCCAAAACCCTATTTTTTCTTATTTTTTTTTCTTTTTTTATTAAAGATTTGAGTGTCTTCCTACTTTTGCCCTTTTTTTTATTAAAGATTTGAGCGCCTTCGGAAGGCGCTGGCGCTCAAATTCTTTGTTTTTTTTTTTTTACTTATTGAGCGCCATCGGAATGCGTTTGTTTTTTACGCTAGTAAAACAAACCCGTGCATTTAGCTTTTTCGTTGTATTTTCTATTAGTTCAAAATATATGTTCTAGTGTCAAATTTGGACAGCTAGCCAGTAATTTTAGAGCCTTTATTATAATATTAATATCACTTTCACAAATCCACTTATTTTGCACTATATATATAATATAGTATCACTAATACCAATCCTAATAATTTAATTGCATTTATCTGATATTTTATCAGACTTTGAAGTTTCCTATTTATAAACGTAATGCGTTATGTCATTCTTCATATAAAATGAATGTTTGAAATTTTACATAAGAAAATGGGCCAGCCGAACTATAACGGCCCAACAGACTGACCCTGCATCAGGCCCATAATGTATCATAGAACGTTAGACATGATCCTTTATCAGTCAAATAAAAGTCACACGTGAACCGGTAATGTTTCGTAATAAAACTAATTGGTTATATAAGAAGTAAACCCCGACCTTACGAGAGCTTATCTAACTTATGAAACAATATGAAATGAATGTTTGAAAGTACAAACTTATGATAACCTATAATAGGAATAATAGGAGTGATGTTATTGGGGCGGACGTCCCGCTAACAAAGGTGGAGTCCGCCCCGCGCCAATCCAGGCGCATGCGTAGTTGTTACCTCTACTCTTCTTCACTCTCAAGAAGAATTGAACTCAGGTCTTCAATAGACATGGATCGCAAACCTAAACCGGCAGTTTAGGTTTGGCCTAAACCGGTTAGACTCAAACCGCCGGTTTAGGTTTAACCTAAACCGGCGATTTGACGACAGTTTAGCCGGTTTGTAAAAAAAAAAGGGAAGTAGAGCAAACCGGCGGTTAACCGCCGGTTTGGTTCACTAAACCGCCGATTTGAGTACCAAAAAGGCCGGTTTGGGCCAATAAATTATAATAACAAAAAAAACCAAACCGGCAAACCTAAACTGCCGATTTGAGCCGGTTCACAAACCGCGGGTTTGGCGGTTTGGTTCAACCGGACCCATGTCTAGTCTACAGGGTAAATGGTTGATATTCTAACCGCTGGACAACACCAACATTAGTTACTTATAATAAATTAGGGCGCATGCACCTGTGAGCTTTGGGGCGGACTCCGTCTTGGTGAGGCGTTTTGTCCACCCCAATAGTAAGTCTGCTATAATAGTTTATGAATGCTTTTTTCCAACGTAATTTATTAACACAGGAAATAAACTTATGAGATATTGTAGCTTATTGAGTGATATATTATAAATAAAACCCGAGTGATTTGAATTCACTAGTTTTATCCGAACAGAGATAAAAAAAATAAAATAAAATAAAACTGGAAAAGTTTATGGTTCAAACTAAAGCTTATCAAGTAAGTGGAATAGATAGTTTATTGAACATGTTTATTTTGTTTTCTTCTGTTTGAAGGTTACATAAGTGTAAAATTATCGATTTTTTTAAAATTTAAATATGAAAATTTTAAAGGTTTTATAGACTGATAATCTCGGCGGAAAACATTGTATTATATGTTTGTTATACACGCAACATGTATTTAACTTCAATTTTTGGTCATAACTGTCGATAATCAGAATGTTACAACCATCCTATAAAATTACGACCTTGATAATCGAGGAATCGCTGAGACCCTTTTTGACCTCAAGGGTTTAATTTTTACTCTGAAAATGAAACTCGTAGTTGTAATTTGGTGGAATTTGTGAATGATTGGAAATCAGTTCATATTTAACAAAACAAAATTTTCACAAAACATCAAAGCTACAACAATTAACCAAATATCGATTTGGGACCAAGCAAATTCGACTCAAAACAAGAACACCTTAACAACAAAAATCCAAAGAAGGAAAAAGAAAAACTTAAAATGGAAACTACATTAGGAAGGATTTTATAAACTTAATTTTGATGCTTCACAAAATTCAACAAATAAATGTTCTTATGGTTTATCATATGAAACCAACATGCGATTCCTATTGCCAAGGAAGCGGCAGCTGTAATGCTGAAATAGTGTTGGAAGCAAAAACTCTTGCTTTGCGGTTTGACCTTCAAAAGGCTAAGGAGATTGTAATTAAATCTATCGAGATTAAAGGGGATAACCTGACGCTTATCAATTCGATTAACCGAATTTGGAAGCCGCCGTGGGAACTCGATATGATTATCAACGACATTTCAATTCTGCTTTCCAAAACTCCATCGCACAACATGTTTTTAGGGAGATTAACAAGGTTGGGGACAAGATTGCTTTGCACGGGCACAATGAAGAGTTGGAGGTAGATGCAATCCCAAAAGACGTTCAAGACCTCATCCGAAGGAATGCTATAGGCGGGTTGGTTTCTAGAAACCGATCCTTCTAATTTATTTACCTATGTATAATAAAAAAAATTCAATTTTTGGTAATAGTAAAAAATATTATTATGAGAAGATGACAACAGTAATGTCTTTGTCAAAATGACATTGACACCATGACATGCAAGTATCGTGGTTATATGATATAATAGTAAAACATTGACTTTAAAAAATGCAAGGAATTTTTTCTCAGATTCTTTAATCTAAAATAAAATGGAAAAAGAGAAACTGAGAGAGTAATGCGCAGAACACGTTACAAAGATAGACCAATCACTCCTTGAATCTCTCTTCTTCAAATTTCAATTTCTTTGGCTTCCCATTTGGTACGTTCAGCCAACCTTTCTCCGGCATTGTTTCCCGGCTTCACAGGTACGCCCCAGATCCCCATTCTCTCCCCCTCTTTCTCTATCTTAATGCAGATCTGCTATCTCTAGGGTTAAGATTTCGTCGTTTCAAATGCCATTCCATTTTCTGTCTCTTCTTATTCTTTGTTTTCCGCCATTTCTGATCTTCTTCTAGGGTTTCGATTTATGGTGTTTCAGACCTTGATCACTTTCTTGCCTAACTTACAGGTTCTCACCATGTCTTATTGAAAGACAAAGTCATCGGACTATATTTTAGGTTAAGGAGTATACTTTGGCTTTTGGTATTTTAGCCAGGTCTTCTGGTGAAGATCTGTGAGACGAATCGGAGGAGAAGATAAAAGAAATGAGCGCTTCCAGGTTCATCAAGTGTGTCACCGTCGGTGACGGTGCCGTTGGCAAGACTTGTTTGTTGATTTCTTATACAAGCAACACATTCCCTACGGTGAGATTGTTCTTCCCTTCAACATGTCTTTTCATTCTTAATTCCCACATTTTTTGGATTTTTTCCAGTTTCGTTAAATCTTTAATGGTTCCAATTGGTGTGATTTTTCATTTATTAAGCATTAAGGAATGTTTCATTTTAGCTCCTTGTGGAGAATTTGGCATGTGGACCGAGACGCACTGCCTTGTTCTTTTATAGGGCACAGATCTTTCTCTCTTAATTATAAATAACAATCATTCATTTTATTCAGAATTAACGACAAATAAAGAAACACATATTGTATATTCTCTTTCCAGTTTTGGTCTAGCAACTCCTCTGACCTGTAACATGGCTTACAATTTCAATCTTGTTTGGTTGGAGAAAACTAGTACCTCGTATTTGGTTGTAAATAAGACTCTTTTGCTTATATTTGTGTGTGTACCTACAAATATGTTAATTTTGATGGCAAATTTACAATTGTTACTAGCACCTGGTAGAGCATGGACAAGATCAGCGTTTTCATCCTCAAATAGTTGCGTTTTATTGCTATATGTTTCACATTTTGAGAGGAACAATGTTATTGCAGTGTGCTACTGCTATGTAGGGAATTTCTTATTGGAATCGTGTGAAAATGTATTTAATAAAATCGGAATATAAATGTGTCTAACTGACGCACTGCCTCTTATAAAATCCCTTAAGGTTTCTATTTGAAACAACCAATCTCACGAGGAATTATGAGCATTACAAACAAAAAAAAATGAACATTACAAAACTTGCTTTTTGCAGTAGGCTTCTAGAGGTTTGTTTGACTCCAACTGCCTATCTGATGAACTCTATGCATTCACTGTTATGCTAAATAAATGACAGAATGATGGCACACTCACTATACTGTTTCCTGAAAGGTTTGTTTGACTTGTTGCTGCAGGATTACGTGCCTACTGTCTTTGATAATTTCAGTGCAAATGTTGTTGTCAATGGAGCCACAGTCAATCTTGGCTTATGGGACACTGCAGGTTTTGGCTTCCTCTCATGCTATTTGTTTAGCCATGCACTTGGCTCATTTTATAAGAGGAGATATAAAGTCATTGCCTTTGATTTTGATACCTTATATGTTGAACAGGACAAGAGGATTACAATCGACTAAGACCTTTGAGTTATCGTGGGGCGGATGTTTTCATTTTAGCTTTCTCTTTGATTAGCAAGGCCAGTTATGAAAATGTTTCGAAAAAGGTATTACTTATCACCAGTATTTTCTTCTATGGTAAACAACCAAATATTAATAATTCAAGCTGTTGCTTCTTTCATGCTGATTGGTGGTTCAATATTTGGCTCATTTCAGTGGATTCCAGAATTGCAGCATTATGCACCGGGTGTTCCAATTGTTCTTGTTGGGACAAAGATTGGTTAGAGTTTACTTTGTTGGTTCTGTTTATCATTTATTTGCATATATAGTTATCATCAGTGTTGATGGGTTGGTGTCAGTTTCTTCAAACTTGCTTTCTTCTCCACCTCACCATTTTATTGACTTCACTTTGGTCCAAACTACATTGAACTCATTTGCAACTTGGTAACATCTCTGTTTTGTCATGCTAGTCAGCAAAACCTAACCCTATCTGCCAATCTAATGTTGGGGATCTCATTCATACCTATCTTTTGACAGTCCGCTTGAGAAAAACTGATATCCACCATGGATACAAGCCCCATGTTAATTTTGTGTGCTTGTTATCTCTTAAGCAAACAGATATTTCAGAACTTTTGCAGTGTATTGATTGAGAGTCTACTGATACTTTTGATGTGCATTATGCTAGATCTCCGAGATGACAAGCAATTTTGCATAGACCATCCTGGTTCGGTGCCGATTACAGCAGCTCAGGTAAAAGTTGATGAGCTTAGGGAGTTGCATCATAGGCTGTTCAATTTAGTACTAATATTGAGTTGCCAATATGTTACCATATGTAGGGAGAAGAATTGAGGAAGCAAATCGATTCACCTGCCTACATAGAGTGCAGTGCGAAAACACAGCAGGTATAAGTTGAACACTTTTCAGTAGGGGGATGTTGTGAATTATGTACAGTAGATAGATGATGAAGTGATATTTTGGTTATATTGTGGGGGTGTGTAGAACGTGAAGGGAGTATTTGATGCTGCAATTAAGGTTGTCCTCCAACCACCAAAGCAGAAGAAAAAGAAGTCGAAGGCGCTGTGCTCCATATTGTAATTGTTGAAAGAGTGTAAAGTGAAGAACACAAGTGGGTTGGTCTATTCTAACAGTGTTCCTGCCCTTCCCCTTTCTATTTGTGCTCGAGGAAGCAGGCAAGCCTTCTTAGTATATAATCCTTGAGCAAGTGTAGTAGGTCTGTATCAGACATCAGATGGTTATTTTGTTTCTTCATTTTCTTTTCTTGGGATCACAATTGTCGTCCACCGTTCGAATTCCTTTTTGTTTTTCCTTTTTTTTTTTTAATGTTTATGATCATCTTTTAACATAATACACTGGACGTTCCTGCTTAGGAGGCTGAGGTTAATCTGCAGGGAAGAAATTCTTATTTCTTTGCATATATACTTTGTTGGCTCAATTTGATTTACAAGCAGCTTTATGCTTATGCGATATATTGGGAGGTGTTAGATTTGCCTAATTCTTAAACCCTTTCATCTTAAACACTTTTTGCCTTTGGGATCACAATTGTTGGGCACCATTGAAACAGGTTCGACCATCAATAAACTTTCGAAGCAAGATAGAAATAATCGTAAAGATCAGTTTTAACTATTACAGACAAATTGACAGTATTAATTCACTAATTTGTGAAATTTCATTATAACTTGGAATAAAGTTTTTTAAATACAATAAAAACCTATGGTTCTAAAACATAAGACCAATTGGGATTTGGGGAGGCAATGAAGTCGGTTTGTAAAGATTGAGAAAATGTGTGTGTAGGTCGTTGGGTTTTGCGGGACGAATAACTTTAACTCGATCGGTTCTGATGAGCATTGCTCAGTATACTATGTCCATCATGATTCTTCCGCATTCTCTATGCATGAAGAATGAGAAAATGTGTAGGGATTTCACTTGGAATAGCACTTTTAGGCACCGAAAACTTCATACAGTCCCGTGTAAGGGATTATGTAAACCTAAATCCGTTGGAGGTATGAGTATCACCCATGTCCATACCCAATGCTTATTATAATATATCGGTATCAAATTGATACCTTGACATCTAGATTTTTCCCCTTCTGATTTATTGATATTTTGGAAGGTATCGGTCTTTCGTCCCTACGCTTCTCCTCTCCTCTCGTCCTGAATGGATCTCCTCTTCTCCCATATTAATCCCCTCTTTTTTATCTAAATTGTGTAAGCTTCTCCTTCATCAAAATTCCGCTTTATCACATAACTTCTTCTTTTTCTCTTTACCTTTTGTTGATTACTGGATAGATTTAAACAATTTCTCTAATCTAAGGTTTATGAAAATCCCTCTTCTTTCTCTTCTCCCATCCTCTATCTACATGTTGTTTTACTAATGAATTTTCAAGGTTAATTTTAGACTCTACTAGACTTTGTAATAAGTTGACGAAGTCAGATACTTATTGCAGCATTGCAGCATGTTTGCATGATATCGATACTCATACCTATTATATAAAATAAGATATCAATTGTAGCACACAGATGGATGAGACGTAACCACTCGATTGCACACTTCCGAAGATTGCTCCCCACTTGATTTCCTGCCGGACATTGCACGCCGTCGAACTGTTTCAGAGATTTGGACTTCGGCGGAGTTGAATATCTGCAGTTTGCGTAGAGCGGACTCTGCGTAAAGATGGACAATCTTTGAGTCATCACGGATGATCGTGATCGTGATCGGACCGCCATAGGGAGCACATGCTACCTTGTATGTCTAAAGCGGACTCTGCGTAAAGCTGGAGACGGAAGACGAGAGACTCGCGATGAAGACGGGAGACTAATGGCAAAGTTGTTGCTAATCTTTTCGCCGGAGTGGAGATGTCGAGATGTCGCGATGAAGAGGGAAGGCAGGGTTTGCTCCGCCGACGGGAAGGATAAGCGATGGGAAGATTAAGTTGGTATCCATGGTTGTCTAAACTTTTCGCCGACTGATATTTAAGTTTAAGATGTATCGGATTTGTGCATATGGAGATTGAGAGACGATTTTTTTTTTTTTTTTTTTGTAGTTTTATTTGGATGTTTTTCAATTATATATTTACCCCTAACAATATACTTTATTTATTATTCCAAAAGAAAACACGATATCCATACTATTCAAAGCAGCCATACTGGACCATCGAGACAACACTTCTGCAGAAAATCTAGAGAGACAAATGGCGTCTTCCGGCAACAAGATGATGACCCTGACGAGCTCCGAAGGAAAGAGCTTCCAAGTCGAAACGGCGGTGATGCTGCAGTCTCAGACGATCAAGGACCGTATCGAAACCGATTGCCAAATAGCCACCTTGTCACTCAACATCACCACCGGAATCCTGGAAAAGGTAATCGATTACTGCCAGAAACATGCCGAAACTCCCAATCCTGACGACCCCGCCTCTGAAATGAAGATCAAGGCCTGGGATGCCAACTTTGTTACAGTCGATCAGGAAACCCTGTTTGATCTCGTCCGTGTGAGTTCCTCTAAACTGTCATAGTTTTCAGACTGTCTCTCCAATTGTGTCCTCATCAAGTGAAATGATCTGAATAAGACTTTATGTTGTTTTACTTTCTTTTTATCTGTGATTCTGGACATGGCTTTCCTGCATTTAGTGTAGATATAATTTTGTCAAAATCCAAATTATGATTTACTAACGAAGTTGGATACTCAATGCAGGCAGCTGACTATCTGAAAATCAACAGTCTTCTGGATCTCACTTGCCAAGCTGTTCAGGAGATGGTGAAGGGCAAAAACCCAAAGGAGATCCGAAGTATATTCAACATAAGCGACACTTACAGCCCAGAAGAAGAAGAGGCGCTTCGCAGGGAGAATCCAGAGCTCTTTGAATGATCTACATACGAGAGCATACTGCAAGTACCTACAAATTGCCCTCGGCAATTTCACAATATATTGCCATTTGTAATATAGTGTAGCATTTCCAATTGAACTGAACCATAGAAGAATCAGTTACTCAAGAATATAAATATCAAATTGAGTTTATAAAGCCCATATATATATGTCAGATGTGGTGAGCACAGAGGACCTCAGTTACAAAAAATGGTTCAGAAGCCGTAATACTAATTCGACAGGGGAAGACAGGTGACTGTGCAAATAGAGTAATAACACGCTCCAGGTGTGCTAATGAAGTATATATCAATCTTCACTTCTCCAGTTTTAATGTTTTATGCATCTGGCTGTGCAACTGTGGTGGTAACATACCAGACAAGTCTTGTCTCTGGAACAATTCATCAATAGACATAACCATTTCATCTCCCTCTTTGCTCGACTTCTGCACTGTAAAATCATGAACAATTTCTATCAAGTCTATAAGACTACAACCCAGCGTTCTTCCACCAAAAATCTTCCTAATTGTCTCCTTCAAAGTCAAAACGTCATCCCATCTACCTGCAGCGGCATATATATTGAAAAGCAAGGCATAACACATTATATTTTGAGGCTCTGATTGAATAAGAGACTTGGCAACTTGTTCTCCGGGTTCTACATGGCCTTTAAATCTGCACAAGCCAAGCAATGAAGCCCAAATCACCGACTCCGATGACAGATCATCATTAAACTCATCTACTTCCCTAACAATTTCTAGAGCCTCTTGTGTAAGACTGTTGCTCGCAAGGAGGTTTGCCATACACCAATAGTGTGCAAAGTTTGGCTTTACACAAAACTTATGGATCATTTGGTGAAAATAGTTTCTTCCTTTTTCCAACAGGCTTGCACGAGTACATGCACAGAGCACACCGATGAAGGTAATAGCATCAGGGTAAACTCCTACTATTCCTGTATTTTTGCCTATCTTCTCTTCCATTTCTGCAAATAAATCAAAGCCGTGTTTGGGGTTGCCATGAAGGCAATATCCCAGAATCATGGAGTTCCAACAAACTAAGTTCTTTTGCGATACCCGATCAAAAATCTTCCGTGCAACCTCTACCTTTCTGCACTTATTATACATATCTATAAGAGATGTATAAATGATCAAATTCATATCCCACTTTCTCCTTACAAGAAAGCCATGAATTGACATTCCCTCTTTCAATCTTGCTGACCTACCACAAGCTGTTAGTACACTAACTATAGTCCTAGCATTACCCATAACGCCTGTCTCTTGCATCTTCCTGAATAGCTTCAAAACAAAGCCAGGATTTTTATTTTCCAAATATCCAGTCATCATGACATTCCAAGATACCACATTCTTCACTGGCATTAGATCGAACAGATTGTGTGCATACTGCACATCTCCTACACTAAACACAGCACCAATAAACGAATGCCAGGACACCAAATTTCTCTCAGGCATTTCATCTAACACATGAGCTGCCATATCCACCATGCCAAAACAACTATACATGTGAATCAAAGAGTTTTGGATCTCAACAACATCATCAAAACCCCTCTTCACGGCTTGGCCATGACACTTTCCACCTGAACTAGCACACCCCGATTTCGCACAGCAGATCAACAAAGGCGGGAAACTAAATGAATTAGCAACAAACCCGACCTTAAGCATCTGAAAGTAAAAGATCACACCTTGGAGAGTCACGGAACTAGAAGAGTAAGCCCTGATCACAGCATTCACGCAGACCCTGTTCACGAAAACGACATTGCGAAATATAGCAAGTGTGTAATTCAAATCGCCTAACTCCGACGAGAGGTTTAGCAGCTTGGCGGCGAAGAAGGGCTTCTGCGTGTAGCCCGAAGTAATCAGTAGAGTATGAATTTCGGAGAGACGGGGAAAAGATCGGCATTTTAGAAGTGCTTCCACAATCCGCTGGGGGAGAGAAACTGTTTCTACTTGTCGTCGAGGCAAATAACAAGAAGAAAAAGGGTAGAAAGACGATGGAGGAGGAGGAAGAGATGGAAATTGGTTTATGGGTCGGAGTATATGGCGAGTGAAGACTCTTGCCATTCATCTGTGATGTAGAATTGATGTGCTTTGAAATCAGATCGGGGTTCCGCCATTAACGCGGACAAGTCATACCAAAGCTCCTTTCTCTTTCTCTCTTCGTGTGTCAAGTTGAAACCTAAATTTGGCGTAAACATATAGATTGACACAAAAATACGACGTCGTTTCAAAATCAATTGGAAAAAAAATAAAAACTCCGTTGCCGGGAATCGAACCCGGGTCTCCTGGGTGAAAGCCAGATATCCTAACCGCTGGACGACAACGGAATTGTTGAATGAATATGTCGGGTACGTTTTATATCATAAGTTTAAACAAAAAAATAAATAAAAAAAAACTCCGTTGCCGGGAATCGAACCCGGTCTCCTGAGTGAAAGCCAAATATCCTAACCGCTGGACGACAACGGAATTGTTGAATGAATATGTCGGGTACGTTTTATATCATAAGTTTAAACAAAAAAATAAATAAAAAAAACTCCGTTGCCGGGAATCGAACCCGGGTCTCCTGGGTGAAAGCCAGATATCCTAACCGCTGGACGACAACGGATTTGTTGATAAGTAAACCCAACTAAATAATTTATACAAGTAGAACTAGTAAAATATGAATTAAATGGTTCATGTATATTCCGTCGATTATCTTCTGCGTAAATCCAGTCCTCCCTCGTCACTTGGTTTTCTCCAGTAGCCGTTTCACCCCATCGAAACACATTAGGTTGAATTCCTTCAAAATTCTCGTAGTAGGAATCTTCCTATTAGAACAAGACTTCATTGAATCATCCGATCAAAATAAACCCCAATCAGAATTTCCCTAATCAAAACTCTTCCCAGTAGAATTCTTTCGTTTCAAAATCCCTAAAGTTATAATTCCACAGGTGGGTTGGATAAGTGTTCTGTATTTATGAATATCCAAGATATTTTTGTTCTACGGGATACAAAATAGACATTTTATGTAGTTATAAACTTAGACCTATTCTGTAATTAATAAATTCAAGACATTTGATGACTTCTACAAGATTAAGGTTATTTTTATAGATATAAATTTGGGCCAATTTATGTAATTATTCTTGTAAGGACACATTTGTAAATTTTAAAAATATGGGTCATTACCGTAATCACTTTTCTGGATCGTCTCAGCGGCTCCTAGGTTTTCCGCCTCTTCCCTTCGTCCAAGCCATTGTCGGAGAAGAAAGCCAACGCCACCGCCAAGCCACCTTCGCATTTCGTTGTTCTGGATTGGAGTCAGAAACCAAATCCCGAGTTGCAGCCTCATCGTCGTCCGCCTCCGAGCCGCCACCACCAGGAGCAAGGCCACCGCGTCCTTCTTCGAGCCGAATCTACTTCACTCTTCTAGATCGTCTCACATTTGTCTGTTACGGACAAATGTGCATTATTTAGTAAATGCAATAAATTTGTCCGTGACGGACAACATAGGTTTGTCCGTGACGGACAAGGTTTTACAATAGAATACACAAACGCTTCAACTAACTTATCTTTTATTTTAGATAAAATTAAAACAAAGTTTATTTTCGGATAAATAATATCATTATTTCCATAATTTAACAATCATAAATCTTATTTTCGGATAAATAATATATTTATTTCTATAATTTAACAACCATAAATCTTAAATCAATTTTTTTCATCCTATAAAAACCGTAGTCAATCCCCTCCAACCTTCATTCAGCCATCTCCTCATACATGTTTCTCAAATTCAACCAGTAGACAGTCTATTCTTTTTGAAAAAAACAACTTAACAATGTCATATGAGAAAGATTATCATATTGATGATGAAGAAATATCTTTGAGTTTTGAGAACGAAGACGAAGATAATATAGAGGTAAGTAAATTTTGTTTTTTTGATTAATAAAGTTGAAATCTTCAATTGTAGTTTAGGTTTTCAATCGTGATTGAACTTAGATTTTTAACCATTGGTCGATCCTATCCATGTTTTGAAAGAATGTAACGTTATATAGGGTTCGTAACGAAATTCGGAAAACAATCTGTCCGTAACGGACAAAATTACTTTGTCCGTCACGTACAGAGTTCTTTTGTCCGTGACAGACATCGTAATTTTGTCCGTGACAGACAAAGTGCTTTGAACAAAAAAGAAATAAAATTTCGACAAACATTACAAATTAAGTTACGAGATAAATAATATGAGTATAGAGGATATATTTTACCTGCAGTAGTGTCAGATAACCACACATCTGGCGACAATCGACCCGAGTGGCCTCACCCATATACCTATACAAGTAGGCGAGTGTCGCCGTACCCCGGGATATGCTCATCACCCGATCAAGATCCTCCACCAGTATCAGCAAATCAGGTGAAATCTTGTGCTGAGATTTGTCGGTGAAGAGCGTCGATCCCAGCAGGTACAACAACCACCTAAACGCTGCAGTCGTCGGATACAAATGAGCATAACCGTCGCACTGATCCAGTAAGAAGGCATGTGACAGCCCGCGACGACGCACATCTCCAACAGTCATCTGCTCATCAGTATATCCAAAAAACTCCTGCACACAGAGGGCAGCATCAGGTCTGACGATCACCTAAGTAACAGCCGTGCTGGAGATGGGTATACCCAGGATGAGATGGACATCATGGATAACAATCGTTATCTCACCCCAAGGCATGTGCAGCTGGTTCACCTCTGGCTGCCATCTCTCAATGAATGCGTCCAATAGACGCACATTGAGGTGCATGTACATAAGACCCTGAAGATGGGTCAGTCCACTGCCGTGAGCTAAACCCGACCACACCTCCTCATCCAGCTGTCAGACGTCCAGCTGACTGGCTAGGGTAGCGTATCCCAATCCTACATAGAAAAACAAATTTAATAAATTACTAAAAATATTATAACAATAAAAATGCATTCATTAAACATAATTATTGCGTACTCACCATGCTAGACGTGGAGAGCGGTGTGAGCCTGTAAGCTCCTAACAATCTCTGAGATACGAGGTCCCCCTCCACAAGGACCTCGAAGATCGGGCTGAAAGGCCTGCCGAGTAAGAGCTACTGGTCTAGGACAATCTCCCGGAGCACGAGGAAGTACCTCCTCAATGACATCCTTCACCGGAGCTGGCGAAGGTGGCCTCCTCGCTCGGCGTCTCCTCGCAGCAGGCTGCTGTTGGGAAGGAGCATGCTGCTCCTCCTGCTCCTGCTCCTACTGGGAAGAAGAAGGAGCAGACTGCTGCTCCTGCAGGTAAGAAGCATATTGGTGCTCCTGCTGGTAAGGAGCAGACATGTCCTCCACTTGAGAATAGGGGTGTAAAATGAAACGAGCAGCTCGGGCTCGGCTTGCCAAAAGCTCGTATTTGGCTCGTTCATATTACAAAACGAGCCGAATAAGAGCCTGGTGTGGGGCTCATCATGAGCCCGAGCCGAGCCCGAGCCGAATACGAGCGGCTTGTATAAGCTCGTTTCAAAACAAATATACTCATTACTCACTAACGCCTAAAAAGAAGAAGGGTTTTGTTTTGCTGCTCCTGCTTTTGCAATTGTGAAAGAGCATGCACGACGACACTCTTACCATTCCCAAATCCTACTGCTCCACAATCGGCGATTCACTAGCAGCGGTTGGCGACCGGCGACAACGACGGCAGCCTGCACTCCCTGGCCGACGAAGACGAAGCTCCCCTCAGGTACGCTGTTGCCGCTCTCTCTCTCTCTCTC
>BSUD01000040.1:122644-158049 GCA_033239045.1 Fagopyrum esculentum | reverse complement strand
CCGACGAAGACGAAGCTCCCCTCAGTTACACTCTCGTCTCTCTCTCTCTCTCTCTCTCTCTCTCTCGCATACTTCGCAGCGACATATCTGACTTTTGGGGCTCGACTCGACTATAGGGCTCGACGAGACGACGACTAGCGCCGGAACAAGCCTTTGAAGGCGAAGACCGGCCGTCACTCCCCTCAGGTACACTTTCTTTCGACTCTCTCGTAGACTCGCAGTGACTCAAATTTGTGTCTGACTTTAGGGCTCGATTTTAGGGCTCGACTTTAGGGTTGGACGACTAGCGACTTTGCAACTCCAACTCCGAGCAGTCTCCGGTCTCTCTCATCCTCAGGTAAGCTCACTCTCTCGGTCTCGTTCTTCGGGTATCGTCTTGAATCATGATATGTTGATTGATGTTTTGTAATTGAATGTGTGGGCACTGTGGCCTGTGGGTAGTGTTTGTTGAGTAGCTTCATCAAGTGTTTGGTTGTTTGCTGAGTAATGTTTATTTGAAGTATGACACAAGTGTTTAGTTGTTTACTACAATGTTTATTTGATTAAGTATGTGTATTGTGTATTGTAGCCCTATTTGGTGTTTGCTGAGTAATGTTTATTTGAAGTATGACCCAAGTGTTTGATTAAGTATGTGTATTGTTGTTTCGTTGATTTAAATTACTCTTAAGCGTATGTTTATTTTAACACTTGGTGTTTGTTGATGAGCTTTTTTGAGTTATAATTGTAAGTTGTTGATTAACCTATTTTTCAACAATGAGCACTCCAATTGATGAAGTTGACATTACAACTCCCGATACTGTAAATGAGACAAATGATGAAGTTTAGAATACAATAGGATCAACGATTCCGCCTGAAGAGAGTGAAACTGACAGAAAAAAAAAATAGAAGGACGTCAACAGTTTGGAATGATGTCACTGAGGTGGTAGAAAATGGAATCACGTTTGTGAAATGTAACCATTGCGCAACTCATTTGTCTTATACCAAAGGGGGACCAACAACACACTTCAAAAGGCATATTGACTCATGTATCATACGTAACGGAAAAATCTCGGGTCTCGGGTCAAGGAACCAGTTCCATACAAACAATGTTGAGTGTTGATGCATTCGGAACCGGTGCAGTGACAACTTACAAGTATGACAAAGAGCTAATCAAAGACTTGATTGCAAAGATGATAATGGTGCACGAGTATCCCTTTATGATAGTTGAACACATCAATTTCAGGATGCTTTGTAGGCAACTAAACCCAAAGTATGAGTTTTGTGGTCGTGCTGCTATTAAAGACCATTGCATGAAGTTGTACAAGCAAGAAAAACCAATGATGAAGTTGATGTTTGCTGATGTTGGGAGGATTAGTTTGTCGTTTGACTTGTGGATTTCTAACCAAACAAAAGGGTATATGTGCATCACTGGTCACTTTTTAGACAATGAATGGAAGTTGCAGAACCGGATATTGAACTTTTGTTTGTTACCTCCACCGCACACCGGAGTTGCAAATGCTGATAAAATATATGCATGTTTGTCAGAATGGGGAATAGGGGATAAAATTTCTACCATTACATTTGACAATGCTTCTGCTAATGATGCAACTATTAGATCTCTGAAAGAGCAATTTGAAGGAAGAAATGCGCTCTACTTTGGTGGAAAGATCTTTCACATCAGGTGTTGTCCTCATATACTAATTATTCTTGTGCAAGATGGATTGTCTTCTATAAAAGCTGTTATTGAGAATGTTCGTGAGAGTGCGAAGTACATACTTTTGAGTCCTTCACGTCTTCACAAGTGGAATAAAGTTGTCAAAAACTTGTGTCTTCCTACTAACAAGACGTTGATTCTTGATTTTGTGACCCGCTGGAACTCAACATTTTATATGTTGGAAAGAGCTCTTATTTTTAAGGAGACTTTTGCTAGATTTGCAAGTAGATATCCTCTTTATCAATCTTTACCTTCCGGAGAAGATTGGGAAAGAGCTAACGATGTGTGCAAGTTCTTGTTTGCTTTTGATGAGGTAACAAAAGTCTTCTCTGGTCGTGAGTATACAACTTCTAATTTATATCTGCCTGAAATTTGGAGGATAAAATACATCTTAGATGAGAAGGAGAATGATCCAAGAGATTTCATGAACCTTATGGTTAGGAGCATGAAATCAAAGTTTGACAAGTATTGGAAGGAGTGTAATATTTTCATGATAATAGATGCTATTTTGGATCCTAGGAACAAGTTGGATTTGGTTCGATTTGTGTATGAGAACTTGTATGGGGAAGTAGAAGTAGAAGAAAGGATTGCCAATGTTGTGCAAGAAATGCATCTTCTATTTGATGATTATGTTGCTAAGTTTAGAGGTGGAGTAAGGGAAGAAAGTGGTCAAGTGTGCAGGGTTGAAAGCTCTAGTGAAGGAAGTCAAGGTAAAAATGTGTTTGAAACATGGAGAAAGACAAGACTTCATGTTATTCCAACTCAAGCAAAGAAAGAGTTAGACATTTATCTCGAGGAAAGTGCGCTCATTGATGGTGGTGATCAATTTGATGTTTTGATGTGGTGGAAATCAAATACTTTGAAGTTTCCAACCTTATCAAAGATGGCACGGGACATTCTTTCAATTCCGGTAATTACTGTACCTTCTGAGTCGGCCTTCAGCACCGGACGTAGAGTTATCAGCGACGATCGATGTTCTTTGGGTCATGACACAATTGAAGGTCTTCTCTGTGGAGCAAACTGGTTTCGTTACGAACATCATGTTTGATGTAAGTATTTCTGATTTTGCTCTTTATTTTGTAAGTTACATGTATTTTTTTATAATTTAGTCTATATTGTTGCTAGATATTTGGATATCTTGATTTTTTCAGGTATGTTTGGTGGACTATTATGTTGATGTCTTGATGAATTGTTGTTGAAGAAGACCTTGTTTGATTACTTTGGTATGATTGATTATTGCAATGTTGTTCAGTTTTGTTGTTGATTGAATGACTCAATTGTTGGACTTGTTTCTAATTTAGTTGTTGAATTTACATTTTTACAGGATGGTTATGACTTTTGAGTTCTGAAGCTTGAAGATTTGAAGTACTCATTGAAAATTGAAGGGTTCATTTGTGTCTTTAAGTCTTTGTAACTTTGGTTGTGCTGAACACTTGAACACACTTTGTGTTTTTAATTTGGTTTGGTGTTGTTTAACGTGTGTTTTAAACTTGGGTGAACATGTAATGCACGTGAAACATGTAGTTTTTTAATATTTTGGAGTTGGATTACTAGATGATTGATTCGGTTTGAATGCTTGAATGTAAGTGGACATCATTTTCATGCTTAACATGCTACAGGTTAAATGTGTTCAAATAACATAAGATAATCTAACTCGCAGGCGAGCCCAGACGAGCCGAACGAGCTCTGTGAGCCCGAGCCCATGAGCCGAGCTCGGCTCGTATAAAAAAACGAGCTTCCCGAGTCCGAGCTCAAGCTTTCAAAAAAGCTCGCGAGCCGAATCCGAGCCTGGTTGTAGGCTCGTAAAAATTTTCAGACGAGCCGAGCTTGAGCACCCAGGTACTCGGCTCGTATTACACCCCTACTTGAGAATAACCCCCTCTGTAAGGGGTCTGCTCTCCATGAGCTGATGAATGCGTCTAATGTGGATGTCCAACATAAGAGATGTTATGTCTGCCTCCAGCAGAAACCTGGTGAGGAGGGCTGGGTGGAGCAATGTCACGCGGGATGCCAGAGATGCTATGCCGCGTGATTCCCGACTCCTGTGTCGGGAACTGCTCCTCCACCGAAGCACCTCGAGCATATGGAACCGGCTGTCGGGCCTCGTGTCTCAAGTGGACCTCGCGCTGTCCCATGAGAGAAAGCATAGCGCGGCGGAAAACCTTCCTGAAGTACCCCAATCCGGTGAATTTGTTACCGTCTTTGTTGGTGTTTCTTTCCATCTGCAAACAAAAGACAATCAATGTTACAAAAAAAAAATTACATAAACAGACAACTTGTTTCTGTCCGTCACGGACAGAAGACACTTGTCCGTTGACGGACAAGTGTCTTCTGTTTATAGATTTCGTAACGAACATATAAATGTTCAATAAATAAAACGTTACTATCATTCAAAGTTTTAAGATTTGTTATCGAACATATAAAGTTTCAAAAAATAAACGTAACTTCCTATCATACATATCTACGATCAAATCAAAGTTATGTTATTGAAAGGATTTAAACTTTCTTTTACAAAAGACGATCAAATCAAAGATATTTTAATCAAAGGATTAACACTTTCTTTCAACAAAGAAACCAAAGTTACTTATAAACATAACAATTACAACGGAATCAAAGTTTCAAGATCAATGTTACGTTTTTAAACCTGACGTTGAACTTCAAACATAAATACGATCAAATCAAAATAGTGTTATTGAAAAGATTTAAACTTTCTGTTAACAAAAGACAATCAAAATCAAAATTTTGTTATTCAAAGGATTACAAATTTCTTTCAAACAAACCAAAATTTAAACCTTTAATCAACATATTACATAGTTACTTTGTCCGTCACGGACAGTGGCCATTTATCCGTGGCGGTCAAATTTAATAATTTACTACGTAATGCCCATTTGTCCGTTACGGACAAATGGGCATTACGTAGTAAAAACAAATGCGCTAAATAGCGAGCGCGATAAATAATTTAGTTTTTTATTTTTTTTTGTGAAAAAAAATCATTTTAAGATGGGTTGCGGCTTCTCTCGCTAATTAAATTGTTTCGTACGATTTTTTTTTAAAAAAATATCACTATTATTGTGTTATACTTAAATATTTTTTTGGATCTTTCGCCAAAGTGAACGAAACTTCAAAAGAATTTCCCGTTTTAGGCTCGGAGTGAAATAATTCACCAAAATGCACGAGATTTATGGTTCGGAGTAGAAGCGCAGTTTTAGACCACACTCTTATTTGTAAAACGAGTTGTCGAGGACAACGTTTTAATATACGAAATAAAGATAATAAAAACACAAATAAAGGTGCGGTCCTAGACCACACCTATAGTGTAACGTATTTGAAAGGAAAAAAAAGCTAAAGAGGCGCGGTCCGGTTATAGATTGCGCCTATAGGGCAATTTTCTTAAATATATATATATATATATATAGGCGCAGTCCACGACCGCGTCTTTAATTGTAATGTTTTTTTAAATTTTTTTTGTATTTTGTTTAATCAGAATATTAAAGTGCGGGTTATAATCGCTCTTCTTTTTGCAATAGATGCGGTCTAGGACCGCGCTTGTTCTCCAACCCGAAAATCTCGTGTATTTGGGGAATAATTTTTCTCCGAAGCTAATTTGGGAAAATTTTCCCCATTTTTGTTTATTGTGGCAAAATATTCTTGCTTTTTTTTTCTACTTTCCATTTGTAGATGATTTCCCTTTTTGACAACATGATTATTCGAGCAGTTAATTATTCAGTATTATCAGAATATGTCAACTCGTAAGATGTATTTACACCCTTTGTTGTCAGATTGACTGTTTATTTGTAGCATTCACTATTTATTTTTGGTTGACTTGTAGTCAAAACTTCGTAAGTAGATGACATATTGACTTTGTTTTTATCGCTATTTTATTTTCATAGATATTTTTATCGAAAATAAATCCCCCCCTTAAAATCCTGCGGCTGCCACTGGTCTCAACGACTCCTTGGTTCGCTGCCTTTCTCCTTCATCCAATCCTTCACCGGAACAAGGCCACCGCCTTTTTCATTCGTCACGCCAGTAGCTGCCATCGCTGCAAGAAGCTTGTCGTTGGCCACCCTCGTTGACCGAACAACCGCTGCCAAGAACTCTCCCAACACCCTAGATCGGGTTTCTTCATATTTCTGGTAAATTACAAAAGGGCACATTTACTTTGAAATTGCGGTAATAGCCCACATTTTTGGAGTTTGTAAACTTGCCCTTAAAAGGATAATTATAGAAATTGGCCTAGGTTTATATTTACGAAAATGACCTCAAACTTTTGAAAGTGCACCAAATGTCCTGAATTTGGTGATTACAAAATATGACCTAAGTTTATAATTATAGATATGTCTCATGCAACAAGTTGTAGACATGAGACCTAATCAACCCAATGAGGATATCAACGAGGATCATATTACTATCAAACACTAGGGCATCTAGCATGCCAAAGGTAGTAGGATGTGGCGGATATGTAACAACCGGTGAAGATAATGTAGTTGTACCAAGAATCGAGAGTTAGTTCAAATTGAAAAATATAGAAGAATTTACACAAATTACTATAAAATCAATGTACAATAATCAACATTCAAAAGCTAAAGAACAAGAATTTTGAAGATGCCTTAGTTAATTCATAATGAGTAGACTAAAACCTATCTATTTAATTTAATATAAGAGAGATCTAAAAAGTGACGATGCGTGAGGCAATTCCCGAGGCACCTAACCCTAGCAGTTTGTCTCTTGCCTCCAATCATGTGTCCACTCTCACTGAATGCTCCAATCCCGAGGCCGGTGTCGGTGAATCCTTGCCCCCTGGACAAGATGAAATGTGATCTTAATCGCCCTCCCAAAATTCATAGAGTAAGGCATCTTCGAAAAATGCTCCAGGTTGCTTTTCCAAAGGGCGAGGATGCGACCCCCTCAATTACTATTGCCTCTGAAGTGGTTCAAGTACTAAATACACCATGGAGAAACTCGATTGTCATGAAATTGCTTGGAAGGATGATTTCTTTCGCTGCTTTTGAAAAGACTATCCGACTCTTATGGAAATCGAAAGGCGGTTAGTCCATTATCGATCTACCAAATAACTTTTTTTTGATGAGGTTTGAATTGGAATTGGATATGCTAGATGCCCTTTCAAGTGTCCCTTGAAAAATGTTTGGTCATTATCTCCTCATGCAGTAATGACATATGTCTTTTGACCGAATGACGTCGGTTATTTCGACTACAGGGGTATGAGTACAAATTTCAGGTATGCCGTTTTTAATGTATAATACAGAAGTGTTGAAGGCCATTGCTTCAGTAATAGAAGATCCTCTTCATAATAATGAAAAAACCCTACACCTTGACTACGACCGGTATGTTAGAGTCTGCGTGGGTATTAATTGAACTCGGGCAATGAAGGGTGATGTGCTCCTAATTGGGAAACGGTTGTTGTTGGAGTATGAAAGCCTACACGCCATCTGCTTTGGTTGTGACTGAGGTTGCGGAGAGGCCATGGGCGAATGAAGGTAGTGGTCCTCTTGTTAACCTAATAAACAGTCAAGATTAGGGGGACCATATGCCAATTTTAGAGGATGTCAGTCTTGGACCTTGAATGGTTGTTTCCAGGAGGAAACCACAACAGAAGAGGAGGGGACAATTAGCATATCATGGCATTGGAACCTGGGAAGTTAACAATCTTTATGGGTGCGGACAAAATATTAGGGAAAGGGAAGCAAACGGTGCAACATAAACAAATTTCGGGCGCGAATTATGTGTCAAAGAATAACCATAAGAAGCGAGTATGCCAAGGGAACCTAATGGCGCGTTATGAAGCAGGGATTTGGGACAAAGAGACCTCGACCAATGTAGTGCAACACGCTAAGAGTGTTGGACCCTGAAGAATGTGTCCCTTAAGGTTAACTAGGTAAAAAATCTCCACATAGTGGCTCCACCAGACATTGTCTTCGCTGCACAAGAGAAACTGTTAGAGTTGTGTGCTAAGTCGGGTCGGGACAAGGGGATTGTATGGAGATTTAGACAACTCATAATGACAGTGTTTCCCAAGTATCTAATGTTCCTGATTCACAAACCTAAATGGTATGTTGTCTTGCCTTATTTAAGTTATTAATGATAGGTCTTTTTATGAAATTGTCGCGGAACTGTGAAACCAAGTTTCCGCATGTCTACAAGGTATTTGCTTCGTAAACACAAGCCCCATTTTATTTATTTATATGAAACTCAATTTTCCGGTGTCACTGCCACAACAATCTGTAACCGGCTAGGTTTTGACTCGATTAAGAGAGTGGAGGCTTTAGGGCATAGTGATGGGATATGGTTGTTGTAGGATAGTACGGCATGCCCACTATGAGTGGTTGTAAATAATTGATAATATATCCATGATGTCATTGGGGAGGGGCTCTCCGGCTTTCATTTGATTACCGTCTATATTTGTCCCGACCCTCAACGTCGGGAAAATATTTGGGAGGTGTTGTCTAGTCTAGTGAGCTCCATAATGGACCCAATTGTCATGGGAGGGGACTTTAATGTCGACAAGGGGTTGAAAGAGTGGCAAGATGGATCGAATAGCCTATCAAGGGATTCTATTGCTTTTGGTGATTGGATTAATAATACCCAACATGGGCTTCCAAGGCTCACCGGGTCTATATGGGTTTCAACCCATTTATTTACCAACAATTTTGGTCCATGGTTGGATCTTCCTTGGTGGATTTTGTTAAAACGTTTTCACTTAATGGTTCTCTACCCTCTTCATCAAATGAGACCTTTTTTGTTTTGATCGAAAAGGTGGCCAAACTAGAAGTTATTAACCAATTCCGACCTATTAGACTTTGTAATGAATGTTACAAAGTGATTAATAAGATCCTTGCTGCCCAAATCAAAGGTGTAATGAATCATCTTGTATCCCCGATACAATCCAACTTTATCCCGGGTAGGTTGATATCATATAACATTATTATTGTTCATGAAGTTATTCATTCTATGAAGAGGAAGAAAGGCCGTAAGGGTTGGATTATATTGAAGTTAGACCTTGATAAAACATACGATATGCTACATTACGAGTTTGTTATTAAACACTTCAAGACATTGACCTTATACTCTTGTGGGTTAAATGTATATCTACTTGCTTATCTACCGCTTCAATGATTGTTCTTTGGAATGGTGAGGCTATGGAAGCTTTTCCCATGACAAGAGGGATAAGGCAGGGGGATCCGATGTCACCTTATTTCTTTGTGCTATGCTTGGAGAGACTGAGTCATATGATTGACATAGTAATTAAGGAGGGAGTTTGGAAGACGATGAGAGTATCTAGGGGAGGTCCAAAGATTTGTCCCATTCTTTTTGCGGATGATATTCACCTGTTCACAAAAGCATCGGTGTCTCAGTTGAATATTATTATGAAGATTTTGGAGGATTTTTGTGGGGCGTCTGGTCAAAGGATTAGCCTCTCGAAGTCCCGGCTGTTGTTTCGAACAATGTCCAAGGAGAACTAGAAAATGTCCTTAGTGTGTTATGTGGTGTACCTTCTACTCGACACCTTGAAAAATATCTAGGCATCCCGTTGTTCTATGATGGAGTCACAAGCTCTACTTTTAATCCGTTTATTGATAGAGTGGTTAGTAGACTTGCAGGATGGAAGACTCATACTCTACACATTTCCGGGAGAACGACACTGGTTAAATCTATATTGTGTGCATTGCCTATTTATTACAGGAATATTATCCTCCTTCCTAAAAGTGTCTCGAGTGAACTTGACAGGGTATGCATGAACTTTTTTATGGGGAAGTGAATCAAGTAATCGGAAGATTCATTTACTAAGTTGGGATAAGGTTTGTCAAGACAAGGGGGTTGGTGGCTTGGGTATTAGGAAGGCGGCCGATTCTAACTTGGTAATGTTTAGCATATTAGAATGGCGTTTAATTATGAACAAAGATCATATGAGGGCAAACGTTTTGCATAAAAAACACTCTATCCAAATAAGTGACTGACCTCGGGTGTTAGTTTGCAGAGGGGGAAGTCTTTCACCTTGTGTGGTCTTGTGTATGCTTATAACAAGTTATTGCTCCAATTTGGGGTGGAGTGTGAAAAATGGGCGCAATGCTCTATTTTGGATGGATTCCTGGATTGGCGAGGAACCTCTTGGGCTGCTATGTCACATACCTCTTACTCAAGTGGATCACGCTCTACATGTTAGGGATGTTTGGTTGGAATCAGGAGGATGGAACTGGGGTTATCTGTCTAGATGGATTAATAATGCGGTCTTCCTTAAATTCATTGCAACTTCACTGTTAACTTTGTCCGGTGCGGAGGATACAGTAAGGTGGTTAGGATTTAAGAATGGGATGTTTATAACCTCCTCGCATTTAGTTTCATCCGGCAAGATAGAGTTTGGCCTCAAGTGCAGGAAGATCTGTTTACACAAGTTTGGTGGCTGCAGGTTATTGAACGGATTCGTTATTTTATGTGGTTTCTTGCTTGGGGAGTCCCTCTGACCAATTCTGAGAGGTGCAGGCGACACATGGCTGTGGAGTCGTCTTGTTATTGTTGTCCAAACTTAAAGAAGACACTACTTCATCTACCCAGGGATTGTCCGATGGCAAGTCAGATCTAGATGAAGTAGTGCCAAGTCGCCACATACAAGGTTCTTCAATTTGGGTTGTGAGGATTGGTTGTACATCAATGTAAGTATGAGTAGGATCTAGTATTTGGAAAGCCACTAGAATGCTAAGTTTGCATGTATGGTTTGGTGGATGCGGAAATGGCGGAATTCTAGGGTGTTTACCGGGAAGGAGTTGATTCGGATTAAACTAACGTTCATGGAGGATAGATTTAATGAGTATATTGCTGCTGCGGGGAGACACCTAAATTAGGGCTTGGAATCTAAGACGAAGCGTTTGGTGTGCTGGCGCTAGCCGAATAAGTGATGGGTTAAAGTGAATTCGGACGATGCCTCGAGAGGGCAAGAATACCGGGGTTCGGATGGAGCGGTGATAAGGAGTGATAATGGGATTGGGTTAAAGGTGCAACGGTAAATCTTGGATGTGCAGTGACCCGAGCAGCGGAATTGTGGGGCACGTGTTATTTATGGACCGGAGCTTGCATGAGATTGCGGCTTTTGTCGGGTTTGCTTGGAAGTAGATTCTTTCTTGGTGCTTGATGTTATTAATAAAGGGTTTGTCTGTCTCATCCCCTATCTACTCAGGTGATTCGTTGCAAAGCTTTCTCACCCAGAATTGGATTGTTAGTCTTGGTCATATTTTTCTGGAAGGTAATAGGGTAGCGGATTCACTTTCTATGTTTGCTTTCTCTCGTGACATTGAGGTCCATAGATTGGGGGTTTCTTCTAATTGCATTTATGTTATTTTGTTGGATGATCTTTGGGGTTAGTCTCCCTCGTATGTCTCGTTTGTAAGCTTTTTGTTCTTTAATGAGACGCTTTAGCGTGAGGTAGTTTACTCCTTTCAACCCAAAAAAAAACGAGTAGGCTAAGGTACAACCCTTATGACAAGCCCAATATCAAGAGCGTCATCGGAAGATTTGCCCCAAGTGGACTTCTTCGACCTCTAGACCATTCTGCAACCATTTTACTGAAATTCCCACTTAAAATGGGAAATTGATAAGTAAGAAAATAAAAAAGCTAGTACGTAAAATGGAAAATCGGTAAGTAAGAAAATAAAAAAACTAGTTACGCAGTACTCGATTTACTGAATACCAATATAAAAATAATTCTCTACATGAATTAGCAAATAATTATCAAAGTTATTTTATGTCAGCGTAGGCAATTGACGGAGAATTTTTGCACCGCAACTCTTTCTACTTAATATTCCTCTATTTCTCCTTTAACCGTTCTTACTCTTCTCTTTCTCTCTCTTTACTCTCACCAAGAGTGTACTAGCTCCTTTGTTACATGTTATACTTACAGGAAACTTCTTGACCAAATTATCCCGCCTTTAGCTACTTGAAGGTAAATTACATATTTTGCAAAATTTTTTTTTTATAAATTTCATAACAAGTTGAAAATTGGAGTAACTCATGATATTTATTATATTTTAGGCAAGAGTACCTAGACTCCATTTTTCGTTTTAATGATTACTAGGGGTTGGGCACAAATCTTGCAAATTCCGGTTCTATTCCGGTCGTGTTCCGATTCCGACGGGATTTCATGTCAAGAGCTATCCCATTCCGAACCTGTCCCACAAAAAATATTCGGGACGGGATACGGGCCTTAATTTCTTCATCATGCTAGACTCATCCATATACTAAAGTTATTATATTAAATATAAGTAAATGAAATCTTTAAACACAAATCATTAGTTACATAATTAAGTAAATTAAATTACACATTCCTAAATTGACAAATAGACCGGATCATATGTTAATTGTTAGTTATTGACATGTTGTCAATTGCCATACTTTTCAAGTCTCATTCATTGCTCTCTTTCTCCATATATACACGACTTGCGAGCTTGTTCTAAAGTCACAAACTGTTGTTCTTCTTCGATTATTCATTTCTTCAACCCTAGTCTTGCAACACGACTGTCAACTTCTCAACTCTTTTATATTTTTCACTTGTATAAAACTAGAACACCACTTTCTAAGTAAAAAAAAAAAAATTGTCCATATACGGCTACAAAAATTAAAGGAAAGGTGACATCCGTTACTAACGGAGCGATAAATGTGTAATTCTATTTTGGACTTTTATTTTGAATGTTTAAACAAAAGTCAATTATGGTTTGAAGAGATTATGCAACAAATTAGTATTTATTATTGAAAAATGAGAAGATTGAAATAGTTTTACACAACCGCTATTTAAATAGTAATTACACAAGTAATTTTGAAAAAACCCATATGAAGAACTTGTTATCATTTACCTAAAGCAATGACACAAGCAATTTCGAAATATTAATTACAAAAGCAATTACACAAGTAGTTTAAAAAAAAACTCATAGCAAGTACACAAACAATTTCGAAATATTACAAATTTTCATAGGAAGAATGTGTATTAATAGATTGTATTAACATCCTTTCAAAAAAACATTGTGTTTAACATTGTGTATTACCTTGTGTGTTAACATTATGTATTAAGTATAATTATATAACTATTGTGTATTCTGGATGTTGTGTATCAACATTATGTATTAAGTATAATTTAAAATCATTGCGTATTTTGGATGTTGTGTATTAACGTTGTGATATTTTGGACAATGAATTTGTGTAATTCGTTTGAGCTTGACCTTGTGCAAGATTAATTAAAAAAAACGCAAAATTTGTCTCGATACCGTCCCATTGTAACATCTCAGTCATTAATGTTTTTAACACATATTTTTAAATACATTATTCATTAAACAATCAACAGGAAAGTTGGATTTTCCCCCGAAATAATAAGACATTGGAAATATTTTCTAAGATTAGGTACGGAATAAAACATATTCCGAGTGTAGAGAGGCTTTTTGGGTCGGAGTAGACCCGTCGTTTCGAACTGCAGATTGACATGAATAACCTGCATTTTCAAACTGGGAGTTTCTATTTATATATATATATATATATTCTATTAGAAACTCATCGTTTCAAACTGGGGGTTTCCGCTAACCCATATACTTGCTACGACCGAGATACTAATTTAACAAAATAAAAAAAAAAAATAGAAACGTGCAGTTTATATATAAACTCGCAGTTTGAAACTGCGAGTTATTCATGTTAACCCGCTGTTTTGAAGAACGGGTCTACTCCGACCCGAAAAGTCTTTCTATACTTGGAATATGTTTTATTCCGTACCTAATCTTAGAAAATATTTTTAATTTCTTATTATTTCGGGAAAAAAAAATCCAGGAAACTCATCTCACATCTTACCATACAAAACGGCGAGAAAATCAAATTTGTATGTCGAGTTTAAATTAATTTGGTTTTATAAACCTTATTTTTTTTAAATTTTTAATAAATTGGAATATGATATTTCCTACATAATTAAACATTTATTTGAATATAAGATTCTCGAAACTAAGATATCTTAAGACTGTTTGACCAAATTCTTTCTATAATATTTTATACAAAACCGTTGCCTTACTTAAATATGTAAATATTTGAATAAACATAATTGTGGTGATCAAAAGCACTGTAATCCAAAGTCTCATCATCAGGATTCTCTAATCTTCACAAGAACCAAAAACGCCATTGCTGAAACTTAAATGCTCAGTCAGATCGGTATATATGTTCTGTAACCACAAGGTGTGCCAGCGTTTCATTGCCTTTGGAGATTAGATCATCAAAGAATGGCCAAAAGCTGAAGAACAAGCAAGAAGAGAGGCAATGCCCAGTGCTTGAAATTGGATGCCGCACTTGAATTATCAGAAAATTTCCCATTAGTATTCGGAAGGAGCTTCGTCTTGGTTTCGAAAGCGTAATCACCTACAGATTCGTAAAACTGATCGATTAGGAAGCGACAAATCCACAAGTGATATGAACATATGAAACACTCACAGTCAGATTCCTTCCAGCCCATCACCAACTTCTCACGATCAAACACAATTCGGTATCCAGTCATGAAATTTTCTGCATCATTATGATTACGTTAATCATATTCAGATGATAAATTTGAGTTTATACATTCAAACTTACCTCCAATGATACTTATTGTTTCTTCTTTCATGATTGCCAAGCAGTATACGCAACTCTGTACGTAGATCGAACTATTCAAATCAGCCATGGAATCAACTTATAGTGTTATAATGTATATTCCTAATTATTACCTCATCACTCGCCATCACCAACAGCAATGGACTGATAACATTGTATTTGGCTCCGCCTTTCATTGTTAGATTAATTGAAGGAATGTTGATACTACCTACACTGCAGGAGCTGTGGCAAAAATAGCCGATTGAAGAGATGAAGCAACCTTAAGTTAGTTCAAAATCTATGTACATACCTCATTTCATAGCAGAACTCGAATGGTAGGCGAGGATCTGTGAATCTTTTTTCTTTCACCTGAGAATTGAACTGCCAAGGACAAAAATCTTAGATTAGAGCTTACTTAAGGGTCTATTCGGTGAAGCGATATTTTCGAGTTGTTTAAGCTTTTTGAGTAGATTAATTTTTAGTAGAGTTTCAAACAACTTTGTAAATTACGAAAATCTAATAAGAAATTTAATAGTTGTTTGGTAAAGGTAGATTTGTCTATATATTTTCGTGGTGAATTTACAAAAAAATAAGTTAAAAATAAATCTATAAATTACCTTATAAATAAATTGGAAGGGTATTTTTGACCAAAATTATTGAAATTTAATAAAAAAAGCTTTCTCATAAAGGTTTCAAAAATCTAGTGAAAAAGCTACCTAAAATTCTACTAAAACTCTAATCTTTACAAAATCTCCTCACGCCAAACGCCTATTAGCTTTCAAAATACTCAAAACTCTCCAATAATCTAACGAAAAAACCCTATCGAACAGGCCCTTAGTTGCCATAGTTTCCTAGTCTTTATGTCATATATACTCACTGCTTTGGTTATGACAGTATAAGTCGGGTCAGTGAAGTATGTGAACGAAGTTCCGGTGTCAAAGAGAACGTCGGCTTCCACAGTAGAAGAATTGTTGCCAACAGCTATTTGAGTGATGCCTACAAAGTAGGAGCGACTGATAACATGTAAAGTTGTAAGTTTACTGCAAGCTGAATTTTGCTTCAAAAAAAGTTGAGAGCTTTATTTGAACAAAACTTAACTGTAGTTGGAAAACAAATGGTGTTTCAGATTGATCTGAGCTGCCTTTATCTCCAAAGCTTATTCTACCAATCCCACCGCGAGCAAAACACAATGAGAAAGAGTTTGCGGTCACATTTTGTCTTGCTAAGGTACTTGGAACCGAAATCTGATCCAAACCCAACCCAATGAGACCATTAGGAGCCCCGCCTTTTAGAAGTTTACCGGTCTGTCTCTGACCACAACTGCAATCAAATCTTTGTTAGTAAAATAAGGCTTTTTCGGGATCAAGTAATCGGATGAATGTTGACATACCCGAAGATGACGGTTGCATCTACAGCCATGGAAGGATAGGAGTCAGTAGTGAGATGCATTACGTCCTCAACCAAGTAACCAGAAGACGTGGTGTTAGCTGACATGTACACTACTTGATACGGGCATTGATAAGGTACTTGGCAAGATACACGATGATCACATAAAGGGCTCGAGCAGGGGACTCTTTTTGAGGTTGAAGATGCGTTTAACTCATAGGTATTGTACTTGATCTGATCAGAATCAGGCAAAATGAAACAGCAAGAACAACAAATTCTCAAGAGACAAGACAAAATATGAAGTTAAGAAAAAAGGTTGATATGTACCAGTGAAAATCTCTAATAGTCGTCACAACTACGCATTTCGTGTGCGTAGTTGATAGGGTCTTCAACTACGCATATATAACGAGTAGTTGGAGTACCTGAAAAAAATGGCGCTCCATGTGCGTGGTGACTACTTAGAAATTTTCAACGGTACGTTTAGAAACCACGAACAAAAAATGTACCATGCCCAAGCTAGTTTGGATGCTCGTAACGCAGCTAAGGCAGTCGCACGGGATCCAAAAGTTGTCGCTTCCGGTGTCTAGTGCTACTAGAAAATCCAACCCTGGTGTCCCTATGGAAACGTTTGCATAATACAAGCTGGAGATCAACCAATCAAAATTTCAAAATCAACCCATCATCAGATTACCCTTACTGATCGATATCGTAATTGAGATTTGAATTTATGATCAACGTAGTAAATCAAACCAAAAAAAAAGGAAGAATCTTGACTTGACAGAGGGATCATACAATCCGAAATGAGGGTAGTTATAAGTTGTGTTGCCGGCGACAAAGGTGAGCGGAGTCTCATAGACTGTAGTTAGACGGCGGCCATGGATGCGATCGCGTTCTGCCATGGTCGCAAAGTAGTCAATTGTGTCTTTCTCCGGTAGGGGCTCATTGTCGCCGGACGGGAAGATTGACCGAACCGGGTCCGAGAATCTATGGTGAATACTAAACCCGAATGACGAGTCACCCGCTTTGCAGCTCCACGGGGCCCAGCCCAGAAACAGGAATGTCAATAAAAGGCCAACACGTGGCCTGCTGTCGGGAATTCCATACCTTTGGCTGCTGCGGCTAGTAGCAGGAGCCATTGAAATGGAGGAAATTAAAGAGCTTCTTGATCAACTTTGAAATTAAGAGATTAAAATTCGCCTGAAGTTGAACGCGCTGAAAGATAATTGGAGCAGGGGTGGGCAGGAGCAACTACAAATCTCTTGCAACTAAAAACAATAAAATAAGAAAGAAGAATACGTAGTTTATGCGATGCATGTCGTGTTTATTTTTTTTATAATTAAAATATAATTTAGGATTGATTTTCCATCTAACCATTCTACATTCCAATCAATCATAACTTTGCAAAAAACATTATGAAAATGACCCTTTTTATTTTTTTTATCCTGTCCAAAATGAGAGAAGCCATTAGCTCTGAAAATTATTTCCTAATTTATACATATCTAGATTAACAAAAAAAAAACTACAGTTAGGCCTGAGATGAAAATCGTCGGTGACTAAAGATCTCGTCGGCATAAGGGGCAAGAACCGTGCCTCAGCAGCCATTTGTCAATGCAGTCGCTATGAAACATGTGATGACAATGAGGCAAGCGTCGAACTGCTTCTCTGTATTGAAAATCCTGCAAGCATACTGAGCAAGATAGTTTCTCCCCTGAGGAATCAATAATATCTTCATCTTTTGTGATTTTGATTATTGGTATCATCTCTAGCAAGTCTCTTGATAAGCCCTTACACCCACCAATGTCGAAAATGCTGCTAAATTCGTCATACCCGGATTCAACTCCACTCATCTGATTATTTACCATTCACGAACAGTTCAGCAAAATTTAACTTGTAAGAAAATCAATTGACAACATTTGATTTATGTACCTGGGTTTGCACAGCACTTAGTATAGCTGGACCCATCCGCTCTCGGACCAGTCTCCCGCTCAGAAGGCTGATTATGACATCAATCTGCACAATTTTAAACACGTTGATTTCAGGAAAAGAAGAAAAAGAAGATACAGCAACTTATAGTGATATTAAGTTACCAAGTATAGGAGACACTTGATGGTGGATTTGTTTGCTTTCCAAACAAGAACAAAAGATTCAAAGACGTCAAGTGAAAAGAGAGCTCCAGATACGGCTCCAATGGCAGCTCCTCTGAGAAACCCACTTTCCGTCTCTTGCCCAATCAAAGCGCCAGAGACGAATCCAAGCATAGTTCCAACTGTATGTAACAAAGACAAAATCACGATACAGAACAAAAATTACAGTAAAACCCAGAAGAAGAAGAAAACTAATAACAGACGAACCCAATGCGAAGCAACAGGTGAAGACGACGGAAAAGAGGTAAGCGAGTATTGAAGAGACTGTGAAATTGCGATTCTCATTGACCCAATGAACCAATTTGGAGAAGAGCTTCATCGTTATGCAGTTGAAATTCAGTGGTTTGAAGAATTGGTTATAAAGGGAGATTTGTAGTTAGTTACTTAGTCGGAGGGTAATCTTAGTCGTTAAGAGAAAGCATTTGTGGAGTGTCTGGAATAATATTGGTTGTTGATGGAGATGGAGAGGAATGAGCCAAGTGTACCAACTCGCATTTATAGCGCCTCTGACTTGTCTTCTTCCTCTGTATAAGCCATCAACAAAGAAAATTACGTTACTTCATAGTTTTTTTATTATAAATCATGCAAGTGAGTTACCAAATTTACCTGTATTTGAAAATTTCAGATATTTTTACAATATTAAGAATATAAAATTACTACACTTCTCCTAATTTCACTGTGTATGAATCAATTTAGAGAAGAATATAAGAAAAAAATAGAAATAGTACAAGTAATGATATTTAATCCTATTAATTATTATAGTTCTTCCCGATAATATTCTCTTATAAAATTTTCCCTCAAAATCGAATAATCTTTTTCAAAATTCATTTATGTGTGAACTGTGAAGTTTTTTACCGTGTTAGTTTTTGTAAGTTTACTTAGGGTTTATTCGAACCGAGCTTTGATATTTTTAGATTCGACTCGTTTACAAATGTGTTCATTGACGGCTTGTTTAAAAAGTCAACAAGCCTGAGTTGTTCGGCTAATATAACAACTTTACACTGTTATTTTTGTTGAATGAGCCAAGCTTTAGTATGTTCATATTCAACTCATTTATAAACTAGTCGAGTCAAATCGGGATCTAAATTTTATTAAGCTTAAAGAAGTGTTCATATTTGGCCATTTTAGAAAGTGAACGAACTTTAACCGACTGAATAACTCGGATCATTAATAGCTTTAAGTGTACATTCATGTAAGTTTCCATGTGTATTTTTTGTCGTGGGTTATTCCGTGTAATTGTTTGTATGTTAGTTTGGTACCCTCCGAATTTTTAAGAAAATCAAACATTAGACAAGATTTTCTGGTAAGCTGGCTGCTGGCATATTTTGGTACCCTCCGAATTTTTAATTTTTCATTAGTTATTATCTATCTGAAGTGAAAAATGTAGTTTAGAAATTAAAATAAGGAAATATTATAATTTATTTTTAAAAAGGTGTGGAAGTAGGATTGCATGGCACTATGTAATAACAAGTATTGTGTTTTACACTAATTTGAAAAAAATAAAATCTATTTGGGATACTCCAAATTTAGATAAAATGTCATCATCCTAGAGAATCCACTTAGATTGAAAAACCAATTCACCATTTGCGTGATTCTGTGTTACCTTAAATTATTGTTAAATGATATTTTGCCAATATCGAGTACAATTTGATGGGCACTAGAGAACTACAATCGGATTAAAAAACAATTTAGAAAATGAATTTATATCTGATTTAATAAAAATATTTACATGTCCTCGCACAAAAAACAATCTAAATACAATGCATGCATTAGGTGAAAAAATCCATAATTTTTTATAGTTGCTTAACCAAATAATTAGCAGGTGATTAACTTTGAATTTTGATTCGGTAGATTGTCTTTGCAATCCTAAAACCAGATGATTCTGTGGGCTTATCATGAATACCGCCCACATTATTCGATGATTATGCAGAGGGTAAGCTACCTATGACGTCCTACACTTAATCCAGAAAAAAATAAAAAATGCGGCAAACCAAAAACCACGCAAGCAAAAAACAACGAATCCGACATTATTTTAAACAATGCAAAAGAACCAATAATAAGCTGCAAATAATGGAAATGCAGATGTTCATACACTAATTAACATTGCATTTTGTGTGTATACTGTTTAGTATCAGTCTCAGAAGTATAATCTTAACTGTAAACAAATGCAGGCGATGGCCATAAGCTGTGGAGGCCAATTTTGCAATGAGGTCAGTCCTCCTTGGTATTCTATACAGAGCAGATACTCGCAACTTTTGCTATAAAGGATACAACAATTGATCTGTCCAAACTAGAATCATCTCATCTGCCAAACAATACAATGTTTCAGACAGCATTTTTGAGGTTTGTAATTGAATACAACAGCAAAGACATCAGAAACATGAACCAACCAAGATTATAATGATCCTCTGTCGGATTTGTATTCAATGTCAGTACAATTAGGTTATTTGTTATCTAAGGTGAGACTGAAGATGTTAATCAGGCATTGAATTGTTGAGTGGTTTTTATACAGATTGGCAATAGAAGAAGTAGACCGATGTTATACTAATGCAGAAGCTTGTTTAGTATAATGACAAACTTACATTGGGCAATCTTTGCCTATTCTGCAGGTTTGACTAATGATACAAGTGATTTTGAAGATGAATGAAATAGTACCTTATAGCTCACATTCTGAATTCATTGACACGCATCCATTTCGTAGAAGACCACTTGTTCCCTTTGATCACAGGGCAACCAGCTGCAATGACCAGATACCTCATTTTAGAATAGTGAAAACAAATTTTATCATAAGAGACCAAATTATGCTTCTAAGAACGAATTTGTTCTTGCTTGTTACTGACCATGCAAGCTTAAAGGATCTAAATGACCATCAGGCTTCATGCTCCAGAATAGCAAGGCATCACCCATCTTGGGTCTAACCGAAAGCCCTCCTTTACCACATTTAGATAACTTATTCCAGTCAGGAACATCACTTTGGTTCACTTTGATGTTCGGGAATACAGTCTCACCCCCTTGCTCAACATCTGAACTGTAGAGGATCATAAATTTCATAAATTCTCACAATAAAATAAGGTATACAAAATGAAGAGTGTGTAATAAATAACACTTACAGATACATGAGAACTGTTGCAATCCTTTGGCCCCCATTTATGGTGCTGAACTCATCATGGAAATAATCGTAGTGCGGCTCATACTTCTGTCCGGCTTCATAATGAAGAATTTGGAGACCTTCCCCATGATCTGTAGATGGGAGAATATGAAACCTTAAGTTAGATAAACATGTCCAAATAAATCCAAATGAAAAAGTAATTGAAGAGCAGATTTGTAATCCAATCTAAGATACATACAACAAATATGCAAGATATGGGAAGTGCAAAGGACTAAAACTAATCAGAGAAAAATCTGAAATCACATACCTGCTGGAATGAAGGTCCAATCTGCAATCCTCTTTTCAATATCACTAATGATCTTATCTCGCCCTCGAGGAAGAAATGTACCTGAACTAGTACGTACCCTGCAAGTAAAGCCAAATAAAGGTTCTTGAGACAATGTGAAGGAACATAGAAGATAGGTATTTTGGACGAAGGGAAAATTTACATACCTGCTATCCAAGCTCTTGCCACTCTCATTGTCAACAACCTCAGACTTCTGCATGTGGGGCTTAGCAAGCTCAATAAGATACTTACACTCATCCTTTGACTGTCAACATAAAACTAAACAATTCACCAATACTGTCACAAAAGTAACAAGGGAATCTCGATAGAAACGTGCATTTATAAATTCATATCGCGATCACTGACTGATAATGATAACTCGAGCTATGAATCTAAAACATGAATGTAGCCGGCAAGGCTATGGGTAATTGGGCATCAACTGTATTCAGGAATGTCAACTTACATCCAGCAAAGGCAATGACATTAATAATGCTTTTGCTGCCGATTTCCATTAATATAGATCACCAATTTTACTGAAAGATATGAGCACCTATTAAATGAAAGACTCAGTTCCTAGTCTTTCATTGAATTTGCCTGATTCCTAAGTTGTGTTGATGATTGTACCTTTTGATTCCAATTTCCACCCCACTAAAAAACTTATAAAACCAAACACATTTACAACATACGAAGTACTTCCTTTCTGACCCCATTTTCAAGTACTCTAAATCATTGAGAAACAGAATGTCATCATGTTGTACAACAACAAGAAGCAAAAAAATGAACATTTATTCTTTGACAAGGTGGCTGAATTTCAGCGTTGACCTTGACCAAATTGGAAGCTAGGGCGAAAGAAGAAAAGCAGTTAAATGGATCAAAATCAAACAGAATTGGGTGAAAGAGAACCCCAATGCAATGAACTCACCAGGAAATTATGGTAAACAAAGGCTCTAGGCTCCCAAGACAACAATTCAACCCATTGATCACCTCTATTTCTATTTATCTCACCACTGCACCGAAAACTTCCACATGAACAAATCGATACTAAATTGAACAAAAATCAGTGAAGAATGAAACCAAATTTCGTACCTATGAATAGAGGTATGAACAATGGAGCTAAGATCATGGCCGGAGTAGGAGTTGCCTGGAGAGGTGGTGTTAGGGAGAGAGACAATTCCAAGTCCGAGGAGTATAAGGACGATAAAGGAGAAGGCGAGAAGAAGAGTGAATGCGAGGGTGGAAGGGGACGGATTTCGGAGCGAGTTACGAGAGTGCCTCCCTGATCTCGCCATTGATGAGAAGACTCGGAGCAACTCGATTGAGAGAGGAACTTGAAAACCGATTCGAAGTATAAAGACGACCGGAATTACCAAACGAAGTCTTCTGCTGAAGAAAATTTCAAAACTTGCAGGTGGAATGAGCTGAGTCCGTTGAAGAAAAAAAGAAATGCAAGGCTGGGGTTGGTCATGTTCAGTGGCTGATAACCGAGTCAAATACAATTATGTTTGATTGAATGAGCGTGATACTTAGTTGGTCTCAATGAATTGCGTAGAATATTCAATTGGTTTAACATTAATAATTAGTCATAACCTTAAGAATGTGCATTCCTGCATGGTATTAAGTTGTACAGCTTTTGTCGTAGCAAATATAATTTTCTATAAAATATAAAATGTTTCATGTACTGTAGTATGTGATCAACTTGATTATTAACAATCAGCTGGTCAATTCCCTTATCTTACAGTGTCATCACAGTTGACATTTGATAGGTTAGATGATAAGAGTTGACGAATTCCAAGATGTGAAATTTAGATTTTGGTAAAGTTGGGGTAGCTTGAATTGGGCCTTGAATTTTCCTTTGAAAAGCTGAAGAGTAGGGTCCGTTGAGATTGAAGTAAACCCAGAAATTTCCCTATCTGGAAGGCCCCTATAGTGTGTGCCCCGAAAATTCAACCCCTCCCTCAAAAATCCTAGGATAAAACTGTGTTGAGAATCCGATTTGCGCAATTTGTCGGAAACCTGCAAACGAGTTGAGTGTTGTACGTACTCTCGAGAAATAGAAATAGAGAGAAGAGGAGATGGCGTTTTGAGATGCTTCAAACTGAGTGAGTAGACATCTTATTTATAGGCGTTATTAACTAGACAATATTCTACAAAACAAAACTCCCGATACTCATTTTAATTGGATATTTGACTAATCAGTCTTATCCAGTCAGTTGTTGACAGCTGGATTGCAAAACATGCAAAAAAATATGCTTCACATCAGGAAATACTTCACCCAAGGCACATATAAGACCCGACTCTCGATCGGTGATGTCAATCACATCCGGTATTTTGCCGTAGCACAAATGCCGAAGCCTCCTAATTAAAGCCCACTCGTAGTGATATTTGTTCTCGTGTGCTATGAATACGAAAACAATTGCAAATGTTTTCTTCGAGCTTGTGATACCGACAATCACCAACAACTGTATATTATATCTACAAGTAATACAGAAGAATGATTAAGTAAAAGCGTTGTGCAATAAGATAAACGTTTATCAAACAAAGTTAGAATAAGAATACTTAGTCATTGGTCGTATACGTCAAGTCCATCACAATAACATAATGGAACATGTGGAGCAAATGCCTAGAATCAGGATGTGAGACAAAAAAAAAACATCCACCTCATCGGAGTCTAGACATCTCCTTGCACTCATATAATATCCCCTTCCTTCAACATATGAAATGCTTGTTGCAATGACCCTCTTCCTTCAACCTGTTCGATCAAACCGGTATTGTAAAATTTCCGGATGGTTGTGACGTTTCTAGGGTCGTCTTGCACGAATTTCAATATATGTCTCGCCTGAACCCCGACCCCAATTCACGCTCCACCTTTTGATATTGGATAGGAGTCAACGTCTAGCGTATGCATGTCCCCTCAAAACCGATGGAATTACGTGGTTGTGGACTCCACATATAACTCTCAATGCATGTTCCCTTAAAACCGATGGAATTACGTGGCTGTGGACTCCACATATAACTCTTAATGCCTATTTTTGTTCTTCAACTTTTTTCGGCTAGTACTTGACACGTGATCGAGATGAACAACTTTCTTCTTCCTAGGTGCTACATGTCTATCACATGCCAAATGAAAGATACGGAACTCCATCTATCCAACCATGACTTGTTTATAACCAACACCATATTTATTGAGTACCCCCACAAACCGAGTCTAACTCACTAAGTTATTTATGTCCAGAAAGATATCCATGAAGCTCAAACTTGGACGAAAAATCGGTACCGATCATACGAGAATATTCCATAAGTTCATATTAAAAATGAAATGAAATATTAATTTTAAAATTCCGGTTCTTTATTCAAACATGTCTAAAACTAATAAAAACGACATACACTATTGATTCTTAAATTCCGGTTCCATATTCTAACATGTTTCAAACTAACAAAAAAACAAAATAAAGCATTAATTCTAAAATTTTGGTTTTCTATTCTAATATGTCTAAAACTACTAAAAACGAAATAAAGGTATTAGTTCAACGACATCGGTTCTCAATTATACCATGGCTACTTGGAAATAAAATGACAAAAAGAAGGGAAATAACAACCTCGTTAAATAAAATAACATACTTACTTCCATATGTGTAAGAAACTCATTTGAATAACTATATTTTTTGTCATCGAACGGAAGATTAACGCTTTCACAATCGGATTCGACTTCAATCTCTTCGGTAAATGTCGACATGTTTTACACGGTTTTTTGGATTGAGATGTCGAATTGTGATTTGTATTACGTAAAATATATATATTGAGGCATGGACTAGAGTATGCGAGACAGGTGAGGTCCGTTCAAAAGGTAAGAATCAGGCGCAATCGAAGATACATAGCGGGTAACAATCACAATGCGTCTCCGGGGCGCACTGTTACGATAGTGCCTCTAAGGCGCATTGCGATCATGTTCCGAAGGAGCATGTGATTGTGCCTCAGAGGCGCATTGTTATTGTGCCTAGAAGCACAAATGCATTGGGCGCTGTCGTAATGAGTCCTTACAGCTTCCCGTGTTTGACCGGATAAAATCACTTCAAAAAATCTATATACATATATTAAAGCAGAAGCGTTTACTTCAACGTGGTTCATCCTAACAAAAAATATGCCACATGTCATTTTCTTAGAATTTTCGTTTTTTTTTAAATAATATATATAGTTACCATATTTTAATTATCCTATTATAGAACTTATATTTACCTACTTACCAAACATATATGTATATATACTATTAGTGTTAAAATATATATCTAGATACTAATAATAAAGTAGAATAAAGTAGAAGCCTTTAATGCCATATATTTTTTTTCCGTTCTTTTTGTCAATGCAATTTAAAACGCACTCTCATTTAAAAAAATTAATTAAAAAATTATATAAACTAAATATCTATTATATATATATATACTAATATTAAAAAAAACCTTGATAAAAAAAACCATGGTTCCATATATTTTTATATTACGGGTCATTTTAACGTTCAATTTCATTTAAGATTTTTTTTATCAAGAACATGTAAACTATCATTTATTTAAAAATATTCCTTTCTGTTTTTATTATTTTTTTATTTTTCCTTATAATATTATATTCCAACCCACTTTAATTAATAAATAGATTGTTTTACAATTTATTAAAGCTAATCCCGCACACGGTGCGGGTATTAGACTAGTATGACGTGAATTTAGTAAAGTATCGTTTGTATGAAAACACTTTTTTTTTTTTCCTTTTTCTTGAAGTATCACAAAATTGACGCACTATGTTTCTTCCCCGCTAGTTCTCGGCATCAACTTGTGCAATGGAGTAGTTTGTCCTCTGACATCCTATCAGCAATAGCGAAATTCCTCAATTCCGATCTTCCCGGTATGCGTTCCGTCTGCTCATCTTGGCGATCTTCTCTCCCACTCGCATAAGGCCTTGTTCCCTGTCAAGTACCTCCACTCTTCTCGAGTTCCAACTCTTCTATTCTATGTAATTTTGGAAACTTGTTACTCCCCTATAGTACTCTCTATCGCCTCGATCTCCCATCTGAAATATGCCAGAGATCCTTCTGGTAGCTAATTGTTTAGGGTTTTAGAGATCAACCCTAGAACTTTCACTCTATTACTTCCTCTCTTTCCCAAGAAGTTGAAAGTTCGTCCAGGTACGATTCTGAAGTACTTAAGTCTTGTTGATTATCTTATTACTGAGATTTACAAGTGATATTGCTTATTTATTTTGATGTTAAGGGTTCTCTCACTTCTTTTCTAGATGTAAGGAGGTTATTGTTCTTTGGGAACTTGTGACAGATTGTGATATCGTTTTTTTGTTTTTGTGGAAAAATATTGGACTCAAATTGATAACAAAAGTTATGATTTTGATGATGTAATTCTCTATGATGGGAAATGTTATGCTATCAGTAGGCAACGCGAGCTTGTTTGTTCTAATTCTGACATAATTTTGTGTATTATAAGTGGGATATGTATGTGATGTTGAAAACAGATGATGGAGATCCGGGTGAGAGTAGTGTTGAAGATGAGGACTGTGATGAAGGGACTAGTCACATCCTCATCCTCATTCACATTGTTTTGAGTATTTTCTGTATTTGGAAGGCGACATGATGCTCCTCTAGAGTAATGGTGTATGGGTTGATGTTTCCATAAAGTACATCAAAGATTATAACGAAATTGTTTTGATAAGCATAGAACTAAAAGTTTGGGAAAGGCCCTTAATCTTTTAAAAATATGTAAGCTTGCTCCTAATTGGATTTATGACTAGAAGTTCTTTTGAATTATGATTTGTAAGTTTGTTCCTTCTTTCAAAATTTGTGCATTGTTAATTTTTATCTTGCAAGGTGCATTTATAGGGTATAACTTTCTCTGATTTTCATGTCTGTAGTTTTCATATGCTATGTTTTTCATTCCGTGTGACGAGAGTGTTGAGTAGAGATGTCAAAATCTGATCCGTCCCGCCAGTTTGACACCTCTCTGTTGAGCATACTGCAATAAGATGTCTATATATTGATATTTTTACACTCCGTGTGAAATATAACCTAGAGTATCATAGGTATTACATTCCCTCATCAAAGCCAACTCTAGCACGCCATGGCAGTGGTGCAAAGTCATATACAATGGAAAGATCTTCCGGGTGACATCTTATTAGTCATAAATAAACTCCTCACCACAGATGTTGAACATCTCCGTCTCCATTAGGTTAGCTCCTCTTGGCGATCTTTAGCTCCCCCTCCTCCTCCAAAGAAATTTTCACTTCCTCTCAAATTGCCTTTACTTTGCCCCCATGGAAAACTCAACTCTAAGGGTGGATTTTGCATTCTCACTAAGAACACTTACTATGGCCTATCACCCCCGGCCATCGGGTCCCATGTTGGTGATCCGTCAAAGGGTTGGTTGTTTAAGGTTTTGGAGGAAACCCCTAATTCTTACACAATTCAAGATGCACTGCTAATGGATAGGTTGAAGTACGGTCCAAAAGCCATCCCAAAACAATTGAATCTTCTCGAATCTCGACTATCGAATTTCTGAAATTTGTTAGTCACGTACCCTTATTTTTTTTTCCCATGATTCAGTTGACGAATGTTATATATCCCGGAAGGTAGTCGTTCTTGTAGATTCCGCTGTGGATTGCAATTGTGTTGTTTTGGTTTTGGGATACGATAGAAGGATGTATTACTGTAAGTTTGGGGATGAAGATTGGACTTGTATCTATATTGCTGATGCTTTCAGTTTCAATGTTGTGATTGTCTTTGACAAGATATTTTACGCTCTTGATGCAACTGGCTCCCTCGTTTCTTTTGATTCTGAATTCAATTTGACAATTGTTACCTCCCCACCGGAGCGTTATCGTGCAATATTGTCTAACTTTTTAGTGGAGTGCAAGTCCCAGTTGTACATGGTGTCTAAGATCATTCCGATGACAGACCTTGAGTGGACAATTCCGGTGAAAGAAGATCATTATGATGAGAATGATACAACAATTCCACTTGAATTGAAGATGAGTAAATTAATAAGTTGTTACTTTTTCTTATATCCGTCTCGGGACCAAATGACGTGGAGGGCACACGTCTAGCGAACCACACATACAAGCTCACGAGGTTCCATCATAAAACCAATTGGCAATAGGAGTAGTAGCCCAAACCAATTGACAATAGGAGGAGTAGCCCAGATGCTTATTTGGTAGGTTCATTTGATTGCGTGTTATCGATGTGCGATTCTTTTCCCTATATCTCAACACTCCCCCCTCATTTTTCTTTTTTTCTTTCTTGGGTCGAGCATCTCATTCTCTTTTTTGCTCGCCCACAATTTCTTTTTTTCTTCGACGGGTTTCGCATCTCATTCTCTTTTAGCTAATCCCGAAGTCAAGAAACCGGACTCGGATCGGACCTGCTTAGATACCATGCTACTTTTTCTTATATCCGTCTCGGGACCAAATGACGTGGAGGGCGCACGTCTAGCGAACCACAAATACAAGCACACGAGATTCCATCCTAAAACCAATTGGCAATAGGAGTAGTAGTCCGGATGCTTATATGGTAGGTTCACTTGATTGCGTGTTATCGATGTGAGATTCTTTTCCCTATATCTCAACATTAGTGTTCCTCGGAACTCTGTAAGAGATTTGATGAATAGATTGTTCTGCTTAATTATGCGTCATGATCTTGAAGATTTGGAGGATTCATTTATCATCTCGGGCTCTGATGCAAGTCTTTATGTTTCCACAAAGGATTTCGAAGGCACTAAAGGAAATAAAGTATATTTTAACGATCCTTATTTCTGCGATATTAGTATGAGCTGTGATGAGTGTGGTGTCTACCATTTGGATGATGGAAAAGCATTTAATCGCGATAAGGATGAAGATTTTTGCAACATATTTTTTCTTGGTGGTTGGTTTTATGTTTAATTCAGCTTCTTCTTAGTAGTGATTAAGACTCTTTTGTATTTTGAATTTGGATTGCGATGCTTTATTACCACTACTAGATAAATGACCTATTGTAACTAAATATTTGTAACGGAATTTTTATTGTGTTACCATAACTAAATTGGTAATGGTTTATGTAATGGTTTTATAAGATTGACTTACTTAATGCCATGTTTGTAATGAATGTTTACTTATGTTACTATAGATGTGCTAGGGTAATGGTCATATGTAACGGTTTTAAAAAAATTACAAAAATGATCCCTAATGTAATGATAATTGTAATGGTAGACGCTAAAATAGTTGGCGCAAAAATAAAAAATTATACCGCGCAACTCAAAAATAAAATTGGCTTATCAGATACACCACATAAAAAAAAAACCATCTCTTCTACAAAAAATATACCCATTTCTCTCTAAACCATCGTCCCGCTCGAGCAGTGGAAGCTTACTCAAACACTATAGCCATCGCCCCCACATCAAAGAGGCTTCGACGAAGCAGGAATCCGGCCAGGAAGTCGCCCCTTCCCGCGCGAAGCCAGGACGAGCTCTAATGAAGCCAGGAAGTCACCCTCTTTCCGCGTGAAACTTCTCAGGTGTCGATCCCAACCCTAATTTTTATTTCATCTTTCTACAATTGCTCAATCTTTAGGGTTTTGATTCAAATTTGGTTTCATAGTGAGAAATCAGGGGAGGGGTGACTTTTTTTTCAGAAGAGATGGGCATCTTTATTTTTGAGGATGATGGGTAAGTTCTTATCTTCTATGCTTCTTTAGATCTCTCCTGCTTCCATATCAGTCAAAATTGAAACGAAGGAGGAAAAGAATAGGCAAAGGCAAGGTTTGCATCTCTCTGTTTTACTAGGTTTGGTTAATTTTAGTTTGGTAATTAATGTTCGATTTTTTCTAGGTTTACTTTAAGCTTCTCGTCAAGATTTACATCTCTCTGTTTCCATTCAATTCGTGTCTAGGCTTGATTTTGAATTTGCTTCGCTTTTGTATATGCTTCTTTCGATTGCGCTTATTTTGGTAAATTGGTGCTTGATTAGGTTATTGTTTATTTGTTTTTAGTCTCAGCGACTACCACTTTTCTAATTTTTCTCATGTCATGCTACATTCCTTAGGAGAAGAAGCTCTTATAATTTATTAACTTCAATTCAATTCTCGTAAACAAGCTTTGCCTTCATATGACACTAAAACTTAATCATCCACCATTAAGATAAAACCCTTTTTCAAGCCATCTTATATTTTGATTCAATTTTGAAAGTCATTTGCTCGGGAAGCTGAAGTTGGTTGCTTTATGATATGTTTTTCATTAATAATTCAACTGGATGTTATTGATAATTTGACCATTAGTAACTTGAACGCTTTAACCAAAACTAACCTTAGTGTCTATGGTTTTCTGAGGATAGGTCCTGTAAGAGCACCATCCTTTGAGCAACCTAAACAGCCAAGCTTGTCCATTAAACGGGCCTGAATTCAGAGACCCCTCCATTAGCATTGCTAACGACACCTCTAAATAGAAGCTTGACATGCTTTGGTCGAAACTAAACAACCATAAAACGGTATCTTTGTAAGTTTCTCTATATTTCATAAATACTTATTGAAAATACCATGCCTGAACATATTGAGTTGTAGGTTGGTGATGTAAATTGAGTTTGGACAGGGTAATGTTGTTATAAGTACAAGTGTAAGGACTAAGGATAGCTTCTGAAATTACTTGAAATTTAGGCGAGCTATTCAATAGAATTTATGGATCATGTTTCTTGCATATTTGTATTTTATACTTCCAATACATCAAAAAGCTAATATTTCTTTAATTTGGATATTTTTAATGATAATGTATGTTAACTGGACTGGAGAAAAGGCTTTGAAAGAGCTTCAAGAAGCCAATTTGTCCCAACAATGCTTTTCAACTTTGCAAGAATGTGCTGCTGAGGTATAGTATCAAGTAGTTATTGAAGTGTTCACTTTCTTGATTTCCTGTACTGATGTTCTATATGTTCTTACTTAATCATTCCTCAGTTATTTTTTCCTTAATTTGGATATTTTATATATTCTTACTTAATCATCTTACGTTACATCAATATACACTACACAAATCTTTATTGACGTAACAAGGTTGATGTCATCACTCGGTTATTTGTTCAAAGGTTCGGGGATACACATAAATGATTACCAACTTTCTTTGCGAAGGATTGCCAAAAGAGATGCAGGTATCTTTACACTTTTGAAGGTCACTTCTTATAGAAGTACATTCCTCCAATACCTAGCCCTAATGCTATTATGACATAAGTATACATGCAGAGATATGTTATGTTATTAGTTTACTTATGATTGAGTTGCTCTTAAGTCTTATCTATTATAAAATGGATGGTCTTTAACTTTTAGCTTTGGTGTCTTAATTCCTTCTTACTTCTTATCTTGAAAGGGGCTAGGTTAAAAGGGAGAGATTTTTATTAGAAAGATATATCTTATCTCAGTTTTGGATCTTCCCAAAATATACGGGAAAACATCACGCATTTTCCTTGCTAGTTCATAATTCTGCAACATCTGTGTTTACCATGCTTTCTAATGGGTTTGTTAATGTTAAATTTGATTAAATAGTCTTCATGTATTTGCTAAATTGTAACTGATTGTATTTTGCTACTTGTGTTCGAATTACATTTCTACTTATTTATTTGAATTTCTGGTGTTGATGTGCATCAGGGAATCCTTCAATGTATTTGCAATATGTTTTTATCCTATCATGCTTGTATCCAGCAGTAGTTTTCAAGGACATTGTTGATGCTTCACTTTTAGTGATTTTAACATCCGGGTAAGCAAAGACAAAGTATAACAATTCAGTGGAGATGTTTTTTTTTCTTTTGTGAATCATAAGTGAACTCTATGTTTCCATGTAGTTTAGCACTGTCTCAGTTTGAATACTAAGCTAAAATTTTAGTTTCACTTTTTCAGTGTATTATTGCAAAACGGAACAACTTTGAAACCACCTTATCTAGTTTTTGTGCTGGCAATATCGAAAATGAAGGTTACTCTTAGAGATATAACAAATCTTTTAATTATTCAAGAAAAATAGAAAATGCAAGCTTACTCTTAGAGATATAACGAATCACCTATCTTTCTGCTTAATTGTTGTGTTGCAGCTACAACTTGAGACAAGCTGATCTTGCTCTTGCAAACTTCAACGAACTATTGGTGATTAATCTCCGGAAATTTTTCGCACACAATGGCTCGAATTTCATGGACATGCAGATTGCAGATTGTAGAGAAAAGCCCTCCTAAGATGAAGCTTACTACTGACACAATCTTCTAACAAGGGTTAGTGTTCATTTTGTGAAGTTCAACTACACTTCAAGTAGTACAAGTAGAAAGGAGGGTGTTCATTCTGTGAAGTTCTACTTTGACTTTCGGGTTATTGGGAATGATGATGTACACTTTATGCCTTCATAATATTTATCTATGGATTATCATTAGTATTTTGTACTAAATTTGTATAATTTATAAATTATCTAATTAATTGTACACATCAAGTATTGTGGTAACAATTGTAGATTATATGGCAATGTTTCCATATGTAAGGTGATCGGAAATTATCTACGTTTTGTAATGGTTGTTCCTTGTTAACGGGTCTATCAATATTGTAATGGTAAGATCTATTGTAATAATAATTTATTTTTGTAATGGTTTCACCTATAGTAATAGTTATGTCTATTGTAATTGTTTTGGACTTGATTCTTTAAACCGTTACAGTAGAGTTCATGTTCGTTACTACATACCTATTGCAAGACAGGATATTGTAGCGGAGCATAATTCATTACTAAAGCCTTACTGTAATAGTTTTGAAGCCTTAAGTAACTAATTTTAACGGTTACAACAAGCCATTTATTTAGTAGTGTACCTTGAACACATAGTGAATAAATAAAGAGATATTATATCAAATCCTTTATGGTCCGAGCTTGCCTATGTTCATAGCTGTAAGTTTGTGCTTTACGAAGGTATGTTCATTCTTCCTAAAGCAGTCTTGAAAGATATTCAAGGCTTTATGAGGTTTTTGTAGTCATTGGATTTAAAGAACTTCTTTCTTCGAATCAGTGTCAAGTATCTGGCTTGTGAAGGAAATAGATGACGAGTTTGCCTTGATCTCATATAAGGCTAAAGATCCGAATAGGTGAATAATAAGTATATAAAAACTCTAGAAGGGGGGTTGGATAGAGTATGAGAACTTTTCGCAATATCTATCAAGGCTTTGAAACTAATCTCAAGGCCTTGAAGTCGATTTATGCGTTTAGTGACAAAATTGGTTCTCAAGGCTTTAAAATGGATTTCAAGGCCTTAACTTTGAAACCTACAATATAAGGTTAGTCACAATTGAAGCGATAGAAAGTGCGGAATAGAAAAGATCGACATGACGATATGTTTACGAAGTTCGGCCCTAACAACCTACTTTCTGCGTAGGGTTTCAAGCCCTAGGATTCTAACTATCTATTATATGCTTTTTGTGAGTCCTAGATACAACCTAGAAGAACTTCCATTATTCTCTTAATGTAGCCTCAATGCTACGATCTAGTAAACTATATTCTAGCAATAATAGCCTAGTTACTTTGCAAAGTAACACACTCGAGTATGACACTCTCTAGATATGCCAATGTAGCTCTTGTGTTTATTTTCACTCTAAGGAAGTATATGAGTGTAAGCTTAAAGAGGAAGAAAAACTTTTGGAACAAATGAAGATGTTTGATCACTTGAAGAGTTGGTTTCTTATCCGTGTAAGCTTGTTGTTTTCTTTTTCAATCGCTATCTTCATTTATAGTCTTCTATATGATCTTCTTAGCTGTTAGCCGTTGTAACACTCTTCTTTCTCCATGAAATACGCTGCTTGGCTGAGGTGAAGTAACTGTTGTAAGATCTTTTTTCTTCTAGATCTTCTCTCTTCTACTTCTTCTCTTTGACGCTCGTTGATGATCTTCGTCATCATGATCTTCGTCATCATGATCTTCTCTTTGGAAATGTTGTTGAAGATCTTTACTTAAGATCCGAGATCTTCCTACTTGGAAGCCGTTGGAGATTTTCCTTTAGATAGCCGAGATCTTCGGTTGAGAAACCGTTTGAAGATCTTCTTATCTTGATTTGCCGAGACCTTTTCTTATCTTCTTGTTATGCTAAGATCTTCTCTTAATCTAATCTTCTCAAATCTTCCAACTCCTTCGGTTGAGATCTTCTTGTTTTGGTTGTTAAGATGTGCGTATCTTGTAGTGAAGCCCTTAGCCGAATTCTTCATTTGTAATGCTTTTCAAGGCTTTCGAGTTCGTTCTTTGTAATGTTTTTCAAGGCCTAAGTTCTTCCTTTGAAATGCTTTTCAAAGTCCGCACATATTTGAACAAACAAACCAAAACATGCAATCTAAAAATATAATCGATATTTGATAGTTTATAAAACCGCATATAAATGTTAAGTCTTTCATCATTCACATAAAACAAATCATAATTATTGTGAAGTTATCAAAGACAATACAAAATATGGCGTTGAATTTAGATTACTGGATTTGTGGTCTATTGACGTTGTAAAAGTTTGACCTAGAAAGGTCTATTTACATTAAACCGTAGGACGTACATAAGAAGCCCATCCCGTAACAAAAGATAAGGTATGATCAATTTTGTTTAAATAGTGCACACGTGACGATATGAGAGACTGTCAAGGAAGCCATTTGACATTTGCAAAAGTCATAGCTCCAGACGACATGAAGACGGTCATGAGACGTACATAGACGGCATGTGAGACGGTCAACAAGCCGTTTTGGGTTCTACTTTAGCTTCTGACAACTTTTTCAACAATTTACTAAACCTTACTTTTTACCTTTGCTTTAGTTGGAACTATGTGACCCATGCGTACTGCAATCGAAGTTCTTTCGAAGATCAACAACGTTGTAGTTAACACAATTGTCCAAATCCAAAGAGAAGATGGTCGAAAACGGGCATCTCTCAGACATAGTAATGAATTTCGCCCCAAGTCCAATGATCTTCACACGACTCTTCAATTCTTCTTTCTCCAACATAGATCTACATTGGAACTTCGATCCTCAATCAATATAGATACCTTTCATGATGTACTTGACCTTAGGGAGAATCTTCACTCGACTCTTCATTTTTTCCATATATATATATATATATAGATATATATATATATAGAGAGAGAGAGAGAGAGGGGGGGGG
>BSUD01000040.1:107077-122527 GCA_033239045.1 Fagopyrum esculentum | reverse complement strand
GGGGGGGGCTATTGACCATATGTAAGATCGAAAATGTGACATTCGATCAAACGTTTTATATAAAGTGATCGAAGTTTGTATGATTTTTAGAGCGCAAAAAAAATCTGCTTATTTGTATAATCTCTTTTGTATCTTGTATGGTATATACAAAGTTATTTTTTTGTACTTTGTACTCGTGTTGGTGACAATAAACATACAAATATTTATACATACGGGGTGAGTCGGGAAAGAAAATTTTTCCCAACAATAAACTCTAGTTTAACCGATTAGTCATCTCAACCTAGCTCGATGCCTTAATCCCTACAATTATAATGCGAGCGATTAAATTTTTATGGAAGATTTTTTAGACCCTCCAAATAAATTTAAACTCCCTACACTATACACATAATTCGCTCTCCACCTTACAAGTCGAGTATTGACCCGCTCAACAATATGTTCGTATTGTCCAACCAAAGCTCTTTTTTTTTTTTTTTTTTTTTTCTTTTTTGAAATATTCACCCTAAGATATTTGCCAATATCTTCTGTGCATGAAATACCCAAAATGAACTATGTCATTCACTCATTGACACTATTCGAGAAGGATACCCTGAATTTTTGAAAAGTTAATTTTACTTTGGAAGCATTGCGTAACTTTTCTAACAAAACTTAATGATTCATTTGTTCAATCAAAGCTTCCGCGAAAAGTAAGATATTGGGCCTGTTTGGTGAGGAGAGATTATGAGTATGAAATGAAGATTATTAGATTATGGGATGAAATGGGGAGATTTTTTTCATCCTCTATGAGATAGATTATGTAGATTATGGGGATGAAATAAATATTTCATCTTAATCTGTATAGCACCAAACGGGGCCAATAGTAAAGAATAGGTGAGTTGATTCCGGACCACTAACCCACAATTTGTTTGGTTTCCAAACAACGCAATTAACCGTCTCTTAAATAATATGTCCAAGTTGATTCATACATGACACAAATATGTACGGTGAATGTGGGTCGAACTTGTCTGATTTTGTTGAAAACTTGAAAAGACTCTTCATGAACTCCATTGCACATGATACACATGGTGTTTAATTTGTTGCGATAAGGTCCATGATCACTCCAATTGTTGTTGACGGGAGTCATTAATGCTACACAAAAGATAAGCTTTGGTCTAGATATGGGTGGGGTAGGCCAAAATATGAGTTGAAAAAGGTAAAAAACATAAGAAGAAATATTTGGACTGATTTTTTTTGGATCGGGGTGAGCGATCGTCCAGTCAAATTCCCCTCTAACTCTACCTCTACGCGAATACGAAGGATACTGAATTCCTTCTAATAAAAAAAAACTATATATTAGAAGCGAGAAGGCGAGAATCCCAGCCGAGTTTCCAGGCAGACAAGTCGTGGCCCAACACAAGTGTCACTGCGGTTCCTTCTACCGCCCCCATTACGCACACGAGCGCCGTCAACGACAGCTCCGCTGGGTATTCTTTCAACGTGAACGACTGCACGTACGCATCACATCAATCAATTCAAATTACGTACAATTTGATTTTAACGTCATTGATCATGCATAAATAATAACCTCACTTGGACAATAAAGAAGGCGGACCAACAAATGCAACTGCAAAGAAAAAGAGGTACGAGTGCTCTCTTCTCTCTCATATACTCCAAACTCCCCGGAGTAGGCTCCGCCTGCTCCACCCCCCGTGCAGCCCCCGGCTGCACCCCAACCCCACCCTCGCCCTGCCTCCCAGCCTCCTCCCGGAGATGGGTGGCCCCAAACGAACTAAGAAGCACTCGATTAAACTCTCCGAGCTCCACCTCAGCCCAAAACCAAATCGAAACAAACCTTCCGACCCTCCCAGTCCTTTTGAACCAGTACCGGAAGATATAATCCGCTCCAATAACGCCCGGCTTGGAATGCCTCAGCCCCACCACCCGCCTGAGATCTCCTCACAAATCTCATTCCCTCCTCTTCCCACCTCCCCTTTGGATGCCTCCAAGAAGCCGCTGGGCTTGTTGGTCGAACAGAACACCTCCCATTGTTCTGGAGTGGAGAATGAGAATCATGCACGCCACTGTGGAAAAATGGCTGATACAATAAACCCATCACTGCCACTGCCTGAGACCATTATCCACACTAACCCTCCCTCTGACACTCAACCCAACCATACTGACCCTCCAGCCACCCTGACTACGCAAAATCCAATCAAAATTGGCCTGGTCGCTGAAGAGGCCATCCCCTCCCCGAACCCTACTTCCTCAGACCATCCGACTTCCCATGCAAGCAGCTTTACCGCTCTACCTACCACGACCCCCCAGCTTCCCCTCACTTTGGAAAACCAAAAAGACACCTTCAAAAGCATGCTCATTAATGCTCTTCCTAGGAACCATGTTCCCCTTGAATATTCTCCTGGCTTGGATCGTGGCATTATTCACTTCACTAGTGAAGACGTTTCGGATATCACGTCTAAGTGGAACCTCTCCCTCATTGGCTTCCCCGTCGGTAACCCTTTGGCATTCCATAGAATGTCCAGCTTCATCTCTTCCTCATGGAACCATGTGTCAAAACCCAAAACTATTAGAAACGACAACGGCATATTCGTTTTTCAATTCTCCTCTGAGGATGAGTTGAATGTTATTCTACAAGAGAGTCCCTGGATTATAAACGGAAACACTTACATCATACTCAAAAGATGGGTGCATGGTATGTCCCTAGACTACTCAGGCCTGTCATCGGTCCCCGTCTGGGCTACCCTTCAAGATCTTGACTACCGCCTATGGTCCCCCAAAATGCTTGCCAGAATTGGATCTGCTCTTGGCGTTCCTTTGTTAACTGATGCACCATCTGCTAATCAGGAACGGCTCGGCTTCGCCAGGGTTCTCGTCGAGATTCAAGCCAACAAGCCTCTCAAACGTGTCATCACCCTCCAAGGCCCTGATAATGAACGTATAGAGCAGAAGGTCTCATATGCTTGGCTCCCTGATCACTGCCCTACCTGCCAACTGTTCGGCCATAAATGCAAGAAGCCTGGATATACCAAACCGCACACAGTTAGCCCTCCTCGACCATCTCACTCCAGCCTCCCTCAACCTCCTAACCTGGAACCGATTCTTCCCACTCCTGATGAATCCCAGCGCCTCTACGCGATCACCAGCCACAAGCCATGCTCAAAGCCCAAACCTAACCCACACCTTGGTCCTCTAAACCACCCACCAACACGCTCACAACACAGCACTGAACACCCCGTCCCTCCTGATGACCAGCAAAAAACAAACACAACCATTCCTAGCATGGATGCTTCATCAACTTCTCCTTCTGCTGATAACATCCCTTCCACCTCCCAACTTGATTCGATTACTACGGTGTTTGGTCCTCCCCCCCAGACCAACTCAGCTCTCCCGAACACCACTCCCCTGGACGTACAAGCCAACCCACAACATCCCACACCAGCTAGCTCTTCTCCCGCTATCAAGGATACGGGATGCTCTCACAAAACTGCTTATGTATCTTAATATTGGTGCTTGGAACATAAGGGGTCTCAATCACCCCAACAAACACCAAGGGATCCGTGACATGGTTAAGAACCACAACCTCGACATCATAGCCATCATCGAAACCAAGTTAACTGACAACAAGATGAACCACCTCACCTCTCTTATCCCCAACTGGAACCATACCTCCAACTACTCTTCTGAATTCAAGTGTCGTATCTGGCTATGGTGGAACCCCCTCACTACTCAAATCACCACAATTCTTAAGGATAGCCAAATCTTGCATTGCTCCATCTCCATCACCTCCCCGAACAACAGCCCTCTTGTCATCGAAGGCTCTTTCATTTATGGGCATAATCTCGCCAGGGATCGCTCACCGCTTTGGGATGCTATTTCCACAATATCTAGCCTCAATACAAACCTTCCTTGGTTCCTCATCGGAGACTTCAACACTACCCTCTCCCCTGATGAAAAGATTTCGAAAAACCCCTCATCTAGCTATGTTCAGTCGAGTGAACTTGCCTCATGCTTCACTTCTAACTCACTCTCCGACCTGGACTCCTCGGGGTGCACTTTCACATGGAATAATAAGCAGACTGGAAACCGAGTTTGGTGTAAATTGGATCGCATAGTCGTGAACTCTACTTGGCGCTCCTGCTTCCCACTCTCCACTGCTTTCTTTGACACCCCCAGTATATCAGACCACTCCCCCGCCATTCTCAATATCAACCCCAAGCCGGCCTCCATTCAGCGCCAGTTTCGCTTCAACAACAACTGGTCCAAACATGACGCCTTCATCCCGACTGTGGAGTCGTCTTGGGCGCAGCCCTGCTCTAACACTTCAAACTGCTCAATGTTCACACTATCTCACAAACTCAGGCGCCTGAAACCCATCCTGAAACGGTTCCCCAGTGTTAAGCTGGAAACGCTTCATTCGAACCTCACCAATCTCAAAACATCCCTCGCAACCATTCAAAAAGATCTCCAATCCTCCCCTTTCGATCAATCTCTCATCAACCTCGAAAGAAACACACTCAGCTCCCTCCTCACATGTCAAGCCGTTCTCAGGGACACCCTCGCGCAACTCTCTAAAGCATCATGGTGTAAATATGGGGACCAATGCAGTGGAGACATGAAAGCGCCTGGCCCTGACGGGTTTAATGCTTATTTCTTCAAGCAGACTTGGAGCATTACTGGAACCACATTCACAAAGGCAATTACTGAGTTCTTCGCTAAAGGCGTGCTCCCCTCACACTTCAACCACACCTCAATATCCCTCATTGCCAAGAAACCAAACCCAAGCCTACCTGCGGACTATAGACCCATCTCCTGCTGCAACACCCCCTACAAAGTGATCGCCAAGATCCTTGCTGCCAGGCTCAATGCTACGCTTCCATCCATGATTGGAACTTACCAGGGTGCTTTCATAAAGGGCCGCTCTATCAAACATAACATTCTTATTGCCCAGGAATTGTTCAAACGATATAATCAGAAGAATATCTCACCTCGTTGTGCTTTGAAGGTGGATCTGTCCAAGGCTTTTGATATGCTTGACCATCGGTTTATCATCAACTGCCTTCTCCGCATGGGATACCTTACCAATTTCGTCAATCTAATCAACGCCTGCATTGCCAATCCCACATACTCTATCAACCTCAATGGTACACTTAGGGGTCATTTTCATGGTTCCAGGGGACTTCGTCAGGGCTGCCCCCTTTCACCATCTCTCTTCGCCATTGCCATTGAGGTTCTCTCATCCATGATCCGGACCAACACAACTAACCCGAACTTCAACAACCATCCCAAATGCAACTCCCCACACATCACCCACCTTAGTTTTGCTGACGACATTTTACTTTTTTGCAGGGGTGATCTTGAATCCATTAGCATTCTTCAAAACACGCTTACTCACTTTGGACGCTATTCAGGGTTACTCATCAACGCCAGCAAGTCATCCCTATTCCTCGGTGGCATCGATCCTCAAGACTATGACGCATTCGCCTCCTTCACTGGGCTCCCTGTCGGCTCTCTCCCTTTCAATTACTTGGGCATCCCTATCGGTTGTAAGAGACTTAGGAACGCTGACTATCTCCCGCTCATCATCAAGACTACACAAAAAATCAATTCATGGAGCGCCAGGAACCTCTCGTACTGTGACACCACCTATTTCATTTCTAGTTTATTACCAGTTAATTAACCCTGTTTAAAGCAATAAGCGGAAAAGCGGAAAACGTAAAATTTTAAAACTTTATCTTACAACCATATTCACAACATATACACATACTAACATACGTCATAAACTTTGTTTAACAAAACACAACTGTTTAAAACCACACAAAACATCCTAGGCGGTAGCATCCCATAACAGCCCACCTGATATGATCTCAAATCCAGGTGTTGGGTCCAACGTCCTTGCCTTGATCAGGCCGAGTCTGAGCAGCTGAAAAATATGTGGATATAACAACAATGAGCCACACGCTCAGTAAGGGTATACAAATCGCACTCTCCCAATATATATAAGTATCTAATATCCCGTCCCCAAAGGACACTCTATACCCTTCCTCATATTTCAAAGCACACATACATATCCACATTCACATATAATTCCACAACCATTCATATCACATTTCACATAAACATTCAAGCATGTTATCACACATCACATATAAACATATCATCTCATATAAACATCTCATATCATCTCATCACATATAAATAATCATAACATAACATATAGCATGCTAGACTCGATCGCATCGATGCATAGGTGATAATTAACTAACTAGCCCCAACTGATCGTACGATATATTTTCTCATTGCTTTCGTATTTCTTTTCTTTCTTTTTTTTTTCTTTAGGTTGGCCAACCCGATAGCGTCCTAGGCCCCCTGTAGATCAGGTAGCGACCTCGGCCATCTTGTCTTAAGACCCCCTGTAGATCAGGTTGCGATCTTGGACTATTTTTCTTATCTTGAGGCCCCCTGTAGATCAGGTAGCGACCCCTGGCTGTTTTTCTTATCTTGAGGCCCCCTGTAGATCAGGTAGCGACCTCTGAGGCCCCCTGTAGATCAGGTAGCGACCTCGTCCCCCGGAAACCCGTGCGGGACCCAGTTGGGCTAATTAATCAATTACCATCCTATATTATCACTTTCATATCATAACTCAAATTCATGCTTTCATCATATTCTTTCCACTATCATCTCATGTATCTCATGCATGCTTTCATAAGGAATATCAAGTCATCATCATCGTCTCACTCATATACATATAAGCATGCATACAATCATAACAAACATATATATACAATCAAGCATGCATAAAATCATAGCATATTAAATACATAACATATATTAAGCAAGTGTAATTCATATACACTTACCTCGCAGGTAAGAACAATAAAACCTCGCAAACCAACTATTGAGTCCGTTTCCCACTCGGACTATCCTCCTTTCTCGTATTTGGATACACTCACAAAGAAGTAATCTATAATTAAACCGAACCCTTCAACAACACCTGTTGAGAATATCATATTCCTCGTATTAAACTTCTCGCTTCAACCACCAGTTAAATTCATTCCTTTGAATTTAATTAGCTTATAGCATTTTCTAGAATCCCAATTTAATTAATTAACCTTTAATTAATTAATTAAATTTCGCCAGAACAACGTTTTGCCCGCAGGCAATTTCTGAACCCACCTGTCATCAAATCTCATCAAACAAACAGCCCATAATCACCAGAATAAAGTAACGAGCATAATGGAATTTCCAATTATCCATTTTGACAAGCCTAAGGTCAATTTAGGCTAAATCGCAATACGGAAAACGAATAAATTCATAACTTATTCGTTACTAACCCGATTGACGATCCGAAAGAAGATTCGGAATCACAACGACGCAGGCTACGCTCGGACACCATCAAATTCACCGGAATCTGAGCGACGGAACCTCCCTAGTATCATATATGCTCGACCAGACCTCCCCTTGCTCGGAAATGTAGAAACTCGGTACCAAAATGAAGAGAATGAAGAGAGGAATCCAAAAACTCAAACGGATTTGAAATCAGATTAGAAACGGAGAGTAGATCTGAGTTTGAAGGTTGAGAGAAATCAGAGCTTTTACGAGGAAACGTGAAAGAAAATGAATTAATAAACGATATTTCAGCTATTTATAGCGAAGACGATAATTATCCTTTAGCGGAGTCGATAATTATCCTTTTACCGATCCGAAAGCGGTTTAAGCCCCTTTCTCCAAACTTCTCGAAATTGGAATAATAAATCTGGAATATTGTACGGATAATTATTCCGCAATTGTTTCAAAAAACGCGTATTCCTAAGCCGTCTTTCTTAGCCGCTAAGAAACGAAATAGCGACTCTTTTAGCCATTTTGCCTTTTCATGTTTTTTCATATCTAGGACATGTCCGATGTCCTGATCATTTCTCTCAACTGCATTTTTATTAATTGAAGCTCCCAAATGCTCCAAATAATACCGGGGTGTAATATCATCTAGGAGCTGGTTACCTCGAGAGGTATCTCGTGTTAAAACGGATTTAATTTCCTAAATTACTCGATTAGGTCATCTTCGATTTTTTTGACTGTTACAAATATCTCCCACTTTAAGAAATTTCGTCCCGAAATTTAAGAAAGGACGTAGAACCAAACTCGTAGATGTATCAAAAGGATGCACAACCAGATCACACTTTCTCGAGGTTTTTACTCAAAAAGATAGGGGTATCTAGCTCTCATATCTCGCTCGGTTTCCCATGTAGCCTCTCGAGCTGAATGATGTCCCCATCTGACCTTCACCATCGGAATCTCCTAGTTTCTCAATCTTCGAACTTGCCTGCCTAAAACCTCAATTGGTTCTTTTGGGTAGGACAAGTTCTCAGATACTTCTATCTCAGGTTCGGGAATGATATGACTAGGATCTGACCTATACCTCCATAGCACTGATACGTGGAAGACATCATGCAATATTGATAACTCAGGGTGTAACGCCAACCTATACGCAAGTGGTCCGATCTTCTCTAAGATCTCATATGGACCAATGTATCTCGGTGCTAACTTTCCGTGCCTACCAAATCTCATAACTCCCCTTCAAGGAGATACCTTCAAAAACACTCTATCGCCTATCTCATATGTCATCTCTCGTCTATGGCGATCAAAGTAGCTCTTCTGACGATCTTGTGCTACCTTCAAGCACTGCTTTACTACTTGTACTTTCTCTATTGTCTGTTGTACAAGTTCAGGACCCTCTATCTGTCGCATGCCCTCAAAATCCCAACATACAGGTGTGCGACACTTCCTTCCATACAAGGCCTCGTAAGGGGCCATACCAATACTTGAATGGAAACTGTTATTATACGCAAATTCGAGCAATGGCAGGTTAGAATCCCAGTTACCTTTAAGCTCCAAAACACAAGATCTCAACATCTCCTCCAAGGTCTGAATCGTTCTCTCTGATTGTCTGTCTGTCTGAGGATGAAATGCCATACTGAAATGCAATCTTGTACCTAGGGTATTTTGCAGACTTCCCCATAAATGCGAGGTAAACCTCGGATCTCTATCGGATACAATCGATACAAGGACTCCGTGCAGTCGAACAATCTCTCTCACATACAACTCTGCCAGCTCATCTAAGGAGTTATCTTGTCTCATCGGTAAGAAGTGGGCAGATTTCGTCAATCTGTCTACAGTCACCCATACCGTGTCATTCTTTTTGAAAGTCCTAGGAAGTCCAACCACAAAATCCATTAATCCGCTCCCACTTCCACTCAGGAACTGATAAAGATTGTAACTTCCCTGCTGGTGCTTGGTGTTCAGCCTTCACTTGGTGACACACTAGACATCGAGCCACAAAATCAGCTACCTCTCGTCTCATCCTAGGCCACCAATAGATCTTCCTCAGGTCATTAAACATCTTCGTACTCCCAGGATGCATGGAATACCTCGAGGAATGTGCCTCTTCAAGTAGCTTCTTCTTTAACTCCTCAGTGTTTGGCACGCATATCCGTGCACCTCTGTATAACACTCCCCGATCAGACAACTGGAAGTGTGTAGTGGTAGCATCTCCCACTTTAGCTTTCAACTTCTTCAGTGTATCATCCTCATCTTGTCTAATTAAAATCTCATCAAGAATCAACGGTCTTACCTGAATGTTCGCTATCAACTCAGATCCTCTTACATCCATCTCTACTCTCATAACTCTGAGAGCTAATAGATGCTCAACTTTGTAGTTGACCTTACCGCCTTGGTCACTGCTCTTTCTGCTGAGAGCGTCAGCTACCACATTCGCCTTTCCTGGATGGTACTCTATAGCGCAATCATAATCCTTGAGTAACTCCATCCATCTTCTCTGCCTCAGATTCAAATCCCTCTGAGTGAGAATATACTTCAAGCTTTTATGGTTTGTAAACACCGGAAATGTATCACCATAAAGATAGTGCCTCCAGGTCTCAAGAGCATGAACTATAGCAGCAAGCTCTAGGCCGTGTGTAGGATAGTTCTCCTCATGAGGTCTCAATTGTCTAGATGTATATGCTATTACCTTCCCTTCCTGCATTAGAACTCCTCCTAAGCCACTCCCAGATGCGTCGGTGTAAACCACAAAGTTACCCTTATCTGAGGGTACAGCCAGAATAGGGAACGTAGTCAATCTTTTCTTAAGTTCTTCAAAGCTCTCTTGACAACTGTTATCCCATATAAACTGTTGATTCTTCTATAGCAAGTTAGTCAACGGGCGCGCGATAATCGAGAAGTTCTTTACAAACCTCCTGTAATAACCAATAAGTCCAAAGAAGCTGCGAATCTCCGTAATGCTCTTCGGAATTTCCCATTCTGTAATAGCCTTGATCTTGGATGGATCAGGTTGTATACCATCTCGTGATATCACATGCCCTAGAAAGGCAATCTGATCCGTCCAAAACTCACACTTGCTGAACTTCACGTACAACTGTCTCTCTCTAAAAATCCCTAAGATACGTCTCAGATGTTCTCTATGAGCATTTGCGTCTCAGGAATATATCAAGATATCATCAATGAAGACCACGACGAACTGATCTAGATAAGGTTGAAATATTGAGTTCATCAACGCCATGAATGTTGCAGGTGCATTCGTCAACGCAAAAGGCATAACTGTAAATTCATAGTGTCCATACCGAGTACGAAAAGCTGTCTTCGGTATTGAATTCTCTGCTATCCTCAACTGCCAGTATCCCGATCGAAGGTCAATCTTTGAAAATACTGTAGCACCCCTTAATTGATCAATTATATCCTCTATCCTTGGTAAGGGATACTTGTTCTTGATGGTGATTTAGTTCAACTGACAGTAGTCGATGCATAATCATAAACTACCGTACTCCTTCTTCACAAAAAGCACTGGTGCGCCCCAAGGAGAAATACTTGGACGTATAAAACCTTTCTCGAGTAACTCCTTCAGCTGTTTCCTTAACTCCTTCAGCTCTAGCGGAGCCATCCTGTAAGGAGCAATTGATATAGGTGTTGCACCTAGTAATGCTTCAATCTCGAAGTCTACCTCTCTACTCGGAGGTAAACCAGGTAAATCATCAAGGAAAACTTCAGGAAATTCTCTGACAAAATCCACCTCAGATACTCCGGGACTAACAATCGTAGAATCTGACACACTAGCCAGATAAGCATGACACCCTTCTCGAAGTAATCTAAAAGTTTTCACTGTAGATATGAGGCAAGTAGGAATAACATTCCTCTCACCGGTGAAAATCACTTCCCTCAACCCATCTATCTCCCTGATTACTTCCTTCGCATAACAATCTATCAAGGCTCTGTGGGTGGATAACCAATCCATACCCAATATCACATCAATCTCTCTCAAGAAATCATCTCATGTCAGCACAGGTGGTATACTATGGCCATTAGGGACCGAGTCCCACCAATCTCTAGATACTTCCTCAATCAAGGATATAACATATTGTACACGTCTCTCCTTAGCGTAGATAACTCCATCTAGAATGGACACAGTGTTCTTCAACCACTCATCCATTACTAATGGATCAATAGTCCCCTTAAACAACTTTGCCCCTTGGCGGCAAACCTTCTCAAAATTCTTGTCCATCTTTACTAGAATAATACCCGCTTGAGACATTGTTGTGTCTATGGTGGTAAAACTTCTCTCAAATATATCACTAAATCAGATATACCAGTCATATCTGATGGTGGTAGTGATATTGGCTAACTGGCACCTTAGGGTGCTCCTGATCATTTCTACCCTGAGCATGTACACACTCAGTCGACCCTTTAGCTGTGCTCCGCCATCTAAAAGAAAAAGAAACTTTCAAAAGCTTTTCAGAAAACTTCCCAAAACCCCAAGCCAAGGAATCATATCCCTGCTCTGATACCAACCAAATGTGACACCACCTATTTCATTTCTAGTTTATTACCAGTTAATTAACCCTGTTTAAAGCAATAAGCGGAAAAGCGGAAAACGTAAAATTTTAAAACTTTATCTTACAACCATATTCACAACATATACACATACTAACATACGTCATAAACTTTGTTTAACAAAACACAACTGTTTAAAACCACACAAAACATCCTAGGCGGTAGCATCCCATAACAGCCCACCTGATATGATCTCAAATCCAGGTGTTGGGTCCAACGTCCTTGCCTTGATCAGGCCGAGTCTGAGCAGCTGAAAAATATGTGGATATAACAACAATGAGCCACACGCTCAGTAAGGGTATACAAATCGCACTCTCCCAATATATATAAGTATCTAATATCCCGTCCCCAAAGGACACTCTATACCCTTCCTCACATTTCAAAGCACACATACATATCCACATTCACATATAATTCCACAACCATTCATATCACATTTCACATAAACATTCAAGCATGTTATCACACATCACATATAAACATATCATCTCATATAAACATCTCATATCATCTCATCACATATAAATAATCATAACATAACATATAGCATGCTAGACTCGATCGCATCGATGCATAGGTGATAATTAACTAACTAGCCCCAACTGATCGTACGATATATTTTCTCATTGCTTTCGTATTTCTTTTCTTTCTTTTTTTTTCTTTAGGTTGGCCAACCCGATAGCGTCCTAGGCCCCCTGTAGATCAGGTAGCGACCTCGGCCATCTTGTCCTAAGACCCCCTGTAGATCAGGTTGCGATCTTGGACTATTTTTCTTATCTTGAGGCCCCCTGTAGATCAGGTAGCGACCCCTGGCTGTTTTTCTTATCTTGAGGCCCCCTGTAGATCAGGTAGCGACCTCTGAGGCCCCCTGTAGATCAGGTAGCGACCTCGTCCCCCGGAAACCCGTGCGGGACCCAGTTGGGCTAATTAATCAATTACCATCCTATATTATCACTTTCATATCATAACTCAAATTCATGCTTTCATCATATTCTTTCCACTATCATCTCATGTATCTCATGCATGCTTTCATAAGGAATATCAAGTCATCATCATCGTCTCACTCATATACATATAAGCATGCATACAATCATAACAAACATATATATACACTCAAGCATGCATAAAATCATAGCATATTAAATACATAACATATATTAAGCAAGTGTAATTCATATACACTTACCTCGCAGGTAAGAACAATAAAACCTCGCAAACCAACTATTGAGTCCGTTTCCCACTCGGACTATCCTCCTTTCTCGTATTTGGATACACTCACAAAGAAGTAATCTATAATTAAACCGAACCCTTCAACAACACCTGTTGAGAATATCATATTCCTCGTATTAAACTTCTCGCTTCAACCACCAGTTAAATTCATTCCTTTGAATTTAATTAGCTTATAGCATTTTCTAGAATCCCAATTTAATTAATTAACCTTTAATTAATTAATTAAATTTCGCCAGAACAACGTTTTGCCCGCAGGCAATTTCTGAACCCACCTGTCATCAAATCTCATCAAACAAACAGCCCATAATCACCAGAATAAAGTAACGAGCATAATGGAATTTCCAATTATCCATTTTGACAAGCCTAAGGTCAATTTAGGCTAAATCGCAATACGGAAAACGAATAAATTCATAACTTATTCGTTACTAACCCGATTGACGATCCGAAAGAAGATTCGGAATCACAACGACGCAGGCTACGCTCGGACACCATCAAATTCACCGGAATCTGAGCGACGGAACCTCCCTAGTATCATATATGCTCGACCAGACCTCCCCTTGCTCGGAAATGTAGAAACTCGGTACCAAAATGAAGAGAATGAAGAGAGGAATCCAAAAACTCAAACGGATTTGAAATCGGATTAGAAACGGAGAGTAGATCTGAGTTTGAAGGTTGAGAGAAATCAGAGCTTTTACGAGGAAACGTGAAAGAAAATGAATTAATAAACGATATTTCAGCTATTTATAGCGAAGACGATAATTATCCTTTAGCGGAGTCGATAATTATCCTTTTACCGATCCGAAAGCGGTTTAAGCCCCTTTCTCCAAACTTCTCAAAATTGGAATAATAAATCTGGAATATTGTACGGATAATTATTCCGCAATTGTTTCGAAAAACGCGTATTCCTAAGCCGTCTTTCTTAGCCGCTAAGAAACGAAATAGCGACTCTTTTAGCCATTTTGCCTTTTCATGTTTTTTCATATCTAGGACATGTCCGATGTCCTGATCATTTCTCTCAACTGCATTTTTATTAATTGAAGCTCCCAAATGCTCCAAATAATACCGGGGTGTAATATCATCTAGGAGCTGGTTACCTCGAGAGGTATCTCGTGTTAAAACGGATTTAATTTCCTAAATTACTCGATTAGGTCATCTTCGATTTTTTTGACTGTTACACGTACGCCGGAAGGCAACAACTTATAACCTCAATTCTCATTCCGCTGCAGTACTATTGGTGTTCCTTGCTCCCCATCCCCCATAAGGTCATCCTGAAGATCACTGGCCTGCTTCGCTCCTTCCTATGGTCTGGCAAGGAATCCAGCAGTAGAGCTCTTGTGGCCTGGTCGTCGGTATGCAACCCCAAGGCGGACGGCGGTCTTGGTTTCAAGGAACTGTTGGCTTGGAACAAAGCTTGTATGTCTAAGCTGGTGTTTGAACTCAACTCCCCTCCTCTCTTGAGCAATCTTTGGTCCACTTGGGTCCGCAACAACATCTTGAAGAACCATACCATTTGGACCTGCGATCCTGATTACAAGTACAGCTTCTCCTGGAACTCTCTCTTGAAGGTCAGGAACTTGATTCTCCACACACAAAGAACCTACCTGGGAAGCTCGTTCATCTCAGCATCTCTGAACTCGAACGGCTGCTTCTCAACTACCTCTGCTTACTATTTCCTGAAGCCTCGCCTGCCCCCACGTCATCTCACTTGTACACCAATATTTGGAAGAGAACCAACACCCCGAAGAGCTGCTTCATCGCTTGGATTGCTTCACATCAACGACTCCCCACCCTCGTCAAATTACTTGCCTGGAACGTCGGCCATCGCGACACTTGCTACCTCTGCAATGAAAGACCCGAAGATGAAACTCACCTGTTCCACAACTGCCGCTTCGCCACCACCACTCTCACGCTCATCTCTAGGTGGTTGAGGATTCCTGCTCCTTTCCCATACATGAACAACATTTGGGAATGGCTCGCCTCGCTCAAACCTCACAAACATCATCTCATCTCCCACATCAGAATTGCAACGATTCTCAACTTCGTTTACTTCATCTGGAAGGCTCGAAACGACCTGATCTTCAACCAGGTTGTGACCCACGAAACATCTTGTGCTCACAATATCATCCTTGCAACCAAAAATCACTTCACTCACCACTGGAAGGATAGATCCACAATTTCACTCTCTTGGGCTAGCACGCTTGGAATCCAGCTCTTGTAATCGGTCTCCTTGGCCTTGTTTATTGCTTCCTATGTCTCTGTAATTGTTCTGTCCCGTTGTCCTAGATGGGCCTTGTAAATCCCTTCCTTGATTCAATATATTAACTTTTCAAA
>BSUD01000040.1:68785-83021 GCA_033239045.1 Fagopyrum esculentum | reverse complement strand
ACCATCCTCCTCTTCGCCCACCCAGCCCAACCCACAAATGCAGTCTACCCCGATAACCACCGAGACCCTGGTTCCCCCTCCTCTCCAACATGACAAGGCTTCTTTTGGGTCTGCTGCTCCTCCATCCTCCTCCTCTGCTAATGCCTCTGACGCCTCCCTACCCCCTCTGCCCACCATGTAGAAAGACATTCCCTCCTCGTCTTTTGGAAACTTTTGCTCTCCAGCGGTTTTGGTCCCCTCGGACCCTTTGTCTGACCCCACAGTTATTGCCACGCCCAACCCTGACATTCCAAGAGATCATCAAAAAATATCTTTTAGAGACATGATCTTAAATGGTCACTCCTGGAACCACGTGCCACTCTCTTTCTCCCCGGGTTCCGATGATGGCATTATTCACTTCACTAATGAAGACGTGTCGGACACGCTTTCGAAATGGCATCTTACTCTTGTTGGATTCCCCCTGGGTAGCCCTTTACACTTCCAACGTATGTCAAGCTTTGCCTCCTCCTCCTGGAACTCTATTACCCTGCCCAAGATATTACGTAATGACAAAGGAATCTTCGTCTTCCACTTCACCGCGGAAGACGACCTAAACTCTATTTCCAAGGAAGCCCTTGGTTCATCAATGGAACTATCTCCCTTCTTCTCAAAAGATGGAGCCATGAATTGGCTCTAGACTACTCGAGTCTTTCTTCAGTCCCGGTTTGGGCCTCCCTCCCTGACCTTGACTACAACATGCTTGTTAAAATTGGATCAGCCATTGGTATCCCGATTCTCACTTACTCTTGTTCTGCCCACCAGAATCGGCTCGGCTACGCTAAAATCCTAGTTGAGATCTTTGCCTCCAAGCCTCTCCTCCGAGAGCTAACCTTCCTCGGTACTGATGGTGAATCCATCTCACAAAAGATTGAGTACACCTGGCTTCCAGAACACTGCCCCTCCTGTCATCTCTTCGGGCACAGCTGTCGGCCGGCCATGTCTCAAGACAAACCCCTCCCCACCAAGGCTCGTAAACCTCCCTCTCTCCCACCTTCAAACCTAGGTCTCTTACTACCTACCCCCCATATTTCCCTACGTATTCACCCCACCCAAAATACACCTATCCCCTCGGGTGTACCCCCTATGACTCCCCCCAGTATACAAACCAAGACAATACCACTGCTGACCTTAACACAAAACATGTTACTCACCCCAACACCACTCTTACTCATGATCCTCCCGACCAACCTCCCTCTTCTTTCTCCTTAACTCTCGCCCAAAACCTGGTTCTGCACGACCCATCCTCCTCAACCCTCCCCACTGGTAGCGTCAAGGATGCTTCTGATAGCATGAATTATAGTCTATATTTTGGGGTTTGTTTGGACGTTTTATCTTTCATAATCTGCATGTTTGTATGTACATTATGTGATTTTACTACCATTTCATCTACCTTTGCAAGAATCGAGGTCTACACCTAGTTTCGTTGTAATTGCAGGTAATATGGTACGTTTTGCATCAAAAAGGAGCAAAAGGAGTCATGAGTCATTTGGAGCTACATCCAGGGAGCATAGCCATGGATTAAAGATTCACTTTGGACCAGTTTTGAGAGATTTCACATTCAGTTGTGAGTCACCTCGGTTGACCATTGATTCATCTCGACCGAGGTGATCCAGAGACGCCGACTCGACCGAGGCGAACACCTAGGACGCGGCGAGAATATTTTATTCTTGGAAGAGATCTTTTAAATTTGGAAAGTGATCTTATATTTTTGGGCTTGGCTCCTGGAAGGAAGGAGATATGCAGAATCATATATTTTACCTATTTTTATGGGAAGATATCTTTCTAAGATATTTTATCTTTGGAGGGTTATTTTCCTATAAAAAGGGTTGGATTTCCACAATTCCGGAATCCGCTTACAGCTGGACATCACGCTATACCATAGATCTCGCATACGACGCAGCAGCAGCAGCCTACTCCAATTTGGGAGTTTTCGAAGAACCTTTTTGAAGGTTGAAGGAAGATTGAAGATCATAGCTTTTATAGCTTTTTGAAGGGTTTTGTAAGATTGTCTTCAATTCCCTCAATTGTTGTCTTGTCTTTTTGGATTATTATCCAAGGAACGCTTTGATGTGATATTTGATTCATTTATTGAAGTCTTTTCATTAAATTCTTCTTGGTTCAAATATTCACCTTCTTCCCATATATTTTAATACTTTCATTATGATGATGAGTGGCTAATTTCCTTGTGTGATTCTAGGGTGATTGGCTGAAGGTTGTGGGAAAAACAATGATAGAATAATCTTAGATTCCAGTAGGATCCTGAAAGTTCGAGTCTTTAACCTTAACCCTAAGCATCTCGTTCGGTTGATGAACATCTCGGCCGGGGTGGAATTCTTCTGACCGAGGTGACTTATCCGACCTAAACAGAAAGTTAAGTGTTAGAGTTTGCTAAATCCTATTCTTATTGCACCTTCCTGGTTCAATGCAAGCTTAGGATGAGACTTACCCGGTAATTCCTTAGTTTGTATATCTAAGATCATAAGTGTAGGTAATAAAGGTTTATCCTTTATTGGGGTTTGAGTGTGCTTCCATCCCATCTTTGTGAGTTAGCCTGAGACTTACCCGGTAAAGGTTGATTCTATTCCCTTAGATGGTGTGTTAGTTTGAGGTTATAGTTCTTTATCTTGATTCCTTGAGACTTACCCGGTAATAGGAGTTACGGTTTAGGATTAGTGTGTAGTGAGACTTACCCGGTAATCTACTCCACTTTAGTAACACCTTCCCCATGCAAAAATCTCAGCTTTGTCCGCTTATCTATAGATCTTGAGTTGGAACTACAACTAGATGCTTTAATCCCTAGAATTGCATGTTTGCTTTATTGACTTCTTATTCATCTTTGATTGTGTTAATCGCTCTTGTGGTTAGTATTGACATCAGCATACCGTATTGACTTTGTTTCACCGAGTCCCTGTGATCGACCCCTGGAATTTTCTTGCTTTTACTACGATTGACCCGTACACTGCGGGTTCGCATCCTTGTTTTAAGCTTAAGTCTAGGGTTATAAATTTAAAGCTTGCACACACCGTTTGGAGCGAACAAGTTTTTGGCGCCGTTGCCGGGGACAGTTCTGATATGTTTAAGTTGCTAAATGCTTTGTTTAAGTTGCTAAATACTTACAGGTTATTTGACTGAGAAAAACGTCGAAACCGAAAAAAAAACAAAATGGTTTTAAAAAAATTTTTGACCTCGACCGGGACAGTTCTGGCAAAACGAGGTGTTTCACCTCGGTTGAACCAAGAACACCTCGACCGAGGTGGGCGTAACAGAGAGTTTTCGAAAACGATTTTTGTGTTACTTATCTGGATATGATCTCAGTGAAGATTTTGTTTACCGACTGGATTTAAATTCTTTATATGTTTGAAATGTTTTATGATATGTTTAAGTTGCTAAATGCTTTGTTTAAAATTATTGGCATGTTTAATACTTTATTTTTATCCAAATTATGTTGAATTTGAAGGTTGACACCGCAGCATAAGTTCTCTCACGTTCTTCTTGGAAAGACCAAGGCAATTCATTCTTCTTCTTCTTCTTCTTCTTGATCATGCTTAGCCCCTCATATACATATTGCCTCCCTTTACCTATCCGGGAATTTGGAAGCAAGCGAAGTGGTGAAAGCAAGTCAAAAGTTGAGAAGTGGCTGGAAGTGAAAGTGTTAGAAAGCAATAATAGGTTTGGGGAAGTCAATCATGAAGATGAGTAACTCGGCACCATTCACATAGCCGGGTGTTTGTGTCTTGCCAAAGTCGGATTGAGCGATATTCCTAACGGGTCATGGTATGTGCATCAAAGGTTTGATGCATCTCAAGAAATTGATGATTGCGGATCTCCTAGGCTTCGGTTATTGTGCACCTCTGTCCATGCATCCCAAAAAGTAAAGTAAAAGAAAAAGTGTGAGATAAGCAAAGCTTATTGGTGGAAGATGTTGCAAGTCAAAGTGAAAGTGAAGTTCATCCTTTTCCCGGATTCTAGCACCACATTACCTTACATACATCCCTACCCTACACGTTTCTTGACCTTTTCTTTTGGGAAGCCCTTGAGACCTTGAGCTTGTTGATTGACTTAGCGGTTTAAACTGGATTATACATGATTAATTTCGATGATTATGATTTATTATGCATTCTATGATTTTATGCAAAGATGAACAACTTTCCTATATTTATAAAATGTTTTGAGCATATTGAGTTTTTAAATTCCAGGAAGTACTCTCTTAGAGTGATCTATGATAGTTGCACACCATAAAATGTTTTTGAAAGACTTTTCATTGATTTTCTTGACTTATAATCCATTCTATCTTGTCTTCTATATGCGGAACTTGCTTGGGGACAAGCAAGGGCTAAGTATGGGGTATTTTGATAGCATGAATTATAGTCTATATTTTGGGGTTTGTTTGGACGTTTTATCTTTCATAATCTGCATGTTTGTATGTACATTATGTGATTTTACTACCATTTCATCTACCTTTGCAAGAATCGAGGTCTACACCTAGTTTCGTTGTAATTGCAGGTAATATGGTACGTTTTGCATCAAAAAGGAGCAAAAGGAGTCATGAGTCATTTGGAGCTACATCCAGGGAGCATAGCCATGGATTAAAGATTCACTTTGGACCAGTTTTGAGAGATTTCACATTCAGTTGTGAGTCACCTCGGTTGACCATTGATTCATCTCGACCGAGGTGATCCAGAGACGCCGACTCGACCGAGGCGAACACCTAGGACGCGGCGAGAATATTTTATTCTTGGAAGAGATCTTTTAAATTTGGAAAGTGATCTTATATTTTTGGGCTTGGCTCCTGGAAGGAAGGAGATATGCAGAATCATATATTTTACCTATTTTTATGGGAAGATATCTTTCTAAGATATTTTATCTTTGGAGGGTTATTTTCCTATAAAAAGGGTTGGATTTCCACAATTCCACAAGCCCGCCTACACCGAAATACAGCACGCTATCACCCTACATACACAGCAGCAGCAGCCTACTCCAATTTGGGAGTTTTCGAAGAACCTTTTTGAAGGTTGAAGGAAGATTGAAGATCATAGCTTTTATAGCTTTTTGAAGGGTTTTGTAAGATTGTCTTCAATTCCCTCAATTGTTGTCTTGTCTTTTTGGATTATTATCCAAGGAACGCTTTGATGTGATATTTGATTCATTTATTGAAGTCTTTTCATTAAATTCTTCTTGGTTCAAATATTCACCTTCTTCCCATATATTTTAATACTTTCATTATGATGATGAGTGGCTAATTTCCTTGTGTGATTCTAGGGTGATTGGCTGAAGGTTGTGGGAAAAACAATGATAGAATAATCTTAGATTCCAGTAGGATCCTGAAAGTTCGAGTCTTTAACCTTAACCCTAAGCATCTCGTTCGGTTGATGAACATCTCGGCCGGGGTGGAATTCTTCTGACCGAGGTGACTTATCCGACCTAAACAGAAAGTTAAGTGTTAGAGTTTGCTAAATCCTATTCTTATTGCACCTTCCTGGTTCAATGCAAGCTTAGGATGAGACTTACCCGGTAATTCCTTAGTTTGTATACCTAAGATCATAAGTGTAGGTAATAAAGGTTTATCCTTTATTGGGGTTTGAGTGTGCTTCCATCCCATCTTTGTGAGTTAGCCTGAGACTTACCCGGTAAAGGTTGATTCTATTCCCTTAGATGGTGTGTTAGTTTGAGGTTATAGTTCTTTATCTTGATTCCTTGAGACTTACCCGGTAATAGGAGTTACGGTTTAGGATTAGTGTGTAGTGAGACTTACCCGGTAATCTACTCCACTTTAGTAACACCTTCCCCATGCAAAAATCTCAGCTTTGTCCGCTTATCTATAGATCTTGAGTTGGAACTACAACTAGATGCTTTAATCCCTAGAATTGCATGTTTGCTTTATTGACTTCTTATTCATCTTTGATTGTGTTAATCGCTCTTGTGGTTAGTATTGACATCAGCATACCGTATTGACTTTGTTTCACCGAGTCCCTGTGATCGACCCCTGGAATTTTCTTGCTTTTACTACGATTGACCCGTACACTGCGGGTTCGCATCCTTGTTTTAAGCTTAAGTCTAGGGTTATAAATTTAAAGCTTGCACACACCGTTTGGAGCGAACAACTTCCTATAACATGAAAGATTCAAATGAATCTTAACATATGTGCCTGGAACGTTAGGGGTTTGAACAACCCTAACAAACAAAAATCGGTTCGTGACATGATTAAACGTCACCACCTCGATGTCATAGCAATCATCGAAACAAAACTCAAACCTGAGAAACTTAACAAACTATCCTCCCTCATTCCCTCTTGGAGTCACGTCTCTAATGTCTCTCCAATCACCCCTTTCCGGATTTGGGTTTGGTGGAACCCTGCCACCCTCCACCTCTCCCCTACCTTGATCAATGACCAGCTCATCCACACCACTATTTCTCACCCCTCAAACATCTTCCCCAAATTTGAGTGCACCTTCATTTACGCTCATAATCTCTCCGACGATCGCATTCCCCTTTGGGATAACCTTGCTACCATCCAACTCCTCTCTTTAAACTCCTCTTGGACCCTTATGGGAGACTTCAATTTGATGCGCTCTTCGTTGGTTGAACACGAGAATCCACCGATGTTGTTCCTTCCGTCCACTTCTTTTTTGATTTTTTGATTGGGATATGCCAAGCAAGAATCGTCCAGCCTCGCACCTTGGATCTCCTTGGCTCGAGATATTTTCCCTCGGAATCTCACGTCGGGATTCGATCTCCTTTGTCCTCCTAGCCTCTCACCGTAAGGACACCACTCGGCCTCTCACCTTGTGGGTTTCGAAACTTTGGCATCTCACCTTAATCTCTAGGTTTGTTTTTTTCAAAGTAAAAACACAATTTTTGATTGAAAATCACTCAAATTCGTCTTTTCATAAAATGGTGTGGGAGAGGTCATGTATAGTCTGAAAATTCAGCACCTAACTCCCAACAATTAATGGTTACAAGCTCAAGAGTTTTGAAATTAAAGAAAGGAAAAACAAAGGGACTTTCACCACCAACTTTCTACACCTACTTTTCCACCTACTTTTCTCCACCTACTTTCACATGAATAATACATAAATTTATGCATAATAAATGAATAATATGAGGATGATAGGCTGCATGAAATATGTATTGGTTGGACGTGCATATATTTTGTGTAACCATCTTTCATGCCTCCATGCACGATCTTGGTCAAAAGTCCACACAAGTATAAACATTGTTGCATTGTCGGGTCATTTTCACCCTCTTCCTTTTGGAATCTCGACTTCTCATAAACTACAAAGTTGTAGCTCTTGAAAATACCTTCGAAAGTTGTACTTGTGGTTCTTCTAAATCCAAACAAAGCTTCAGATATAGGCATTATACTGAGAGTGCATAAATTTAACAGCTTAGCCGGATCGAGCGAAATATGACTTAACTTTCGGAGTGAGCATTTTCGGCTTCATGTTGGGGCTCTCGGGGATCACATCACAATTCCATTTTCATTCCTGATGAAAGGATCTCCAACAAACCTCAAACTTGCCCCTAAACTCTAATGAGCTTGCCGACTGCCTCTCCTCCCTCTCCCTCGCTGACCATAACTTCTCGGGATGCAAATTCACTTGGAGCAATAAACAAATCGCTGATCGGATCTGATGTAAACTAGACCGTATTTTAACCAACTCCCTTTGGCCCCGATCCTTCCCCAACTCCACTGTCTTCTTCAAAAACCCATACATTTCCGATCACTCACCGGGTCTCCTCTTCCTAGAGTCCAAACCTAAGGCCTCTAAACGGCAATTCCGTTTCATGTGCCTCTCATGAAAGATTCATCCCTACCGTTTCCCAGGCCTAGTCATCTCATACCTCCTCACCTAATGATTGCCACATGCATGACCTCATCAACAGACTCAAGACCCTTAAACCATGCTTAAAGAAATACCCGAGTCTCAAGCTGGAACTTCTTTACTCCGCCATCGATGACCTTAAGAAGACTCTTAACATCACCCAATCCAAACCCCAAGCCACGCCCCTTGACCCTAACCTGCTTATCCTTGAGCATGTTACTTCCCTAAAGCTCTCCACAAGCCATGACACCTTGCGTACTACCCTTGCGCAGCTCTCAAAGATCTTTTGGGCCAAGTTTGGGGATCATTTCCATTCATACTTCTTCAAGAGTATCACGTCCAGAAGATCTTTTAATATCATTAAAACCCTCCAAGATCCCACAAATCTCGGACATGGGCCCACCGTTGATCAGGATAAGATCTCGTCGATCCTCATTAACCACTTCACCGATATCCTTCGTCCTTCAATCACACATAACTTCCTCAACCTTTTCCCGGACTGCCCTCTCGCTACCATTTCAAGCGATGATGCCTCTTCTCTCAGCAGTAAAGTCACTCCAAAAGATATCAAAATGGCCCTTTTTAACATTGGTGATACAAAAATGCCGGGCCTTGAGGATTTCAACTCCATCTTTTTTAAGAAGACTTGGAGCATCACCGACGAGTCTTTCTCCAAGGCTATCCTGAATTTTTTTGATTCCGGTCATCTCATGGGGCAAATAAACCACACCTCCATTTCCTTGATTGCGAAGAAAGAAAACCCCACCCTCCCTTCCGACTATAGACCCATATCATGTTGTAACACCTCCTACAAAGTAATTGCAAAAACCCTTGCCAATAGACTAAGCACAATCCTCCCTTCCATTATTGGCAATTATCAAGGAGCTTTCGTCAAGGGTCGGTCCATTAAACACAACATCCTCATCTGCAATGAAATCTTCAAGAAATATAGTCGTCGCCACATATCTCCCCGTTGTGCCATCAAAGTTAACATCTCGAAAGCTTTAGATACCATAAGCCACTCCTTCATACTAAACTGTTTGAGAAGGATGGAGTTCCCTGACTACTTCATCCATCTCATTGAAGCTTGTATCACCTCCCCAACCTACTCCATCAACCTTAATGGGAGTCTTAACGGCTACTTTAAGGGCTCCAAGGGGCTTAGACAGGGTTGTCCCCTCTCCCCTCCCCTCTTTGTCATCGCCATTGAAGTGATCTCTTCCATGCTCCATGTTAACACGTCCCAACCTAACTTTAACATCCATCCCAAATGCACCTCTCCTCGCCTCACCTACCTTTGCTTTACTGACGACTTAATGCTGTTTTGTAGGGGGGATTATATCTTTATTAGCATCATGATGAACACCCTTCGCCACTTCAGTCGCTACTCTGGTTTACACCTAAACCCGGCCAAATCTTCTATCTTGACTCGTGGTCTCAACTTTCAGGATTGTTCCAACATTGCTCAATCCACCGGTATCCACATTGGAACCCTTCCTTTCACGTACTTTGGGATCCCAATCGGCAGCAAGCGCCTAAGTACCGCTGAATATACCCCGCTTGTCGCTAAGATCACAAGCAGACTCAAATCCTGGAATGCGAGAAACCTATCCTACGCCGGCCGTGCCCAAATTATCTATTCAATCCTGATGGCTATCAACCACTACTAGTGCTCTCTCCTCCTTATTCCCTATACCATTATCTCCAATATCAAAAGCATACTTTGCTCTTTTCTCTGGTCTGGCAAGTCCTCCTGCCCTCGTGCACTGATCTCTTGGAAAGTAACATGTTCCCCCAGAAATCTCGGTGGCTTGGGCTTCAAGGAGCTCTTATCATGGAATAAAGCCTGCATCTCCAAGCTTCTCTTCGAGCTTGACCAAACTTCACCTCATACCACTAGCCTCTGGTCCGACTGGGTCAACCAAAACATCATCAAAGGCCTTTCCATATGGTCCTATCCTTCCAACTACAAACATAGTCACACTTGGAACTCAATCCTCAAGGTTCGTAACGAGATTGTTGATTCTGGTCACCTCTCATCTCTCCTAAGCACTGCGCCCAGCTGAGCAAGCCTCTCTCTACCTCTGCTATGCACCAACTCATCTAAAGTATCCCTTCCTCTACCCCTCTGTATCGCTATATTCTCATCTGGAATGGTACGTATCAACATCCCCAAATGCAGCTTCATCTCCTGGGTTGCCATCCATAACCGTCTCCTCACCCTCTCAAAACTTCTCTCTTAGAACTTGGTCCATGATGATACCTGTATGCTTTGTGGCCAATAGCCCGAGAACGAGGATCACTTTCTCAACCTTTGCAACTACTCCACGGTTGTCTTCGACATCATCTCCTCTTTGTCTAGACGCCCCATTCATCTCAGCGCCCATCACAACGACATTTGGGCTCTCCTTAGCTCCGCCACCCTACCGAAAAACGACGTCCTCCATGCTCACATATACATCTCTTCCACTACTTGCTACCTTGTGTGGAAAGCCCGCAACGAGCTCCTCTATAACCACAACTTCATCCATTCCACCATCTGCGCCCATAATGTCATCTCGGCTACCAAGAATCCTGCTACGTTCCGATGGAAGGATAGATCCCCTTAATCTTTAATGTGGGATAGTCTTCTTGGCATTAACCTCATGTAATTCTTGTACTTCTTCCCCACTTTGCTCATGCTTCTGCTCCCCTTGGTCTAGTACGACCCTATTATATATTCTCTCTCATAATTAATTATAAACCCTTTTCAAAAAAAAGAAATTTAATTAAACTATAAAATACATTTTAGAATTAGGATCAGAAAATTTACCAATTAGAAACCTGACTCTTTTACAGAGTCGAGATACTATCTATTTTCTTAATTCCAAAAAACACCCCATATTACGACGATTACAGTACGTGTTCAAGAATCACAAGATACAATTACGAATCCGAACTTCATAATTTATTGAAAACATGCGAACCAGTTGAGTGTTGCACTCTCGAGAAATAGAAGTAGAGAGAAGAGGAGATAGCGTTTTTTTGGGTAAAGGTTAATTCATAAATAAAAAGTACTTATAAACCCAATAGAGGTCATGAATACAAGTAGCTTAGTCTATGTACAAGGTGCCAAGACATGAAGTCTATGGTGCAAAACATTGTGCTCTAAACAACCAAGGTCTCAAGGCGGACATACAAGTCCCCGAACATAACCAAATACCCGCAAAGAAATGACATATAATCCTCACACACTCGGAACCCGCAAGATCAAACTCAAAAGACCCATCCACCTTCGGCAAATCCATCAGCAGATGGGAATCAAGTGAGCCAAGCGTGACCAGCAATATCGGGATAAGACATCCCGATATTGCTGGTCACTAGGGCATTCCTAGTGACCAGCAATATCGGGAGGGGAATGTCTCGTTCTCGGGCTACATTCGGCATGGCCATCAACAAGGCAGAGGTCTAACCCGGGAAGGTATCTAATACCAACTCTGGAGGGGAATGTCTCATGAAGGTGTCGTTAAACACTAGGGCATTCCTAGAATGTCATAAGTAGTAAACCATAGATGAGAAGGCAAAGATCCTCTTTCTGCTCGTCCAACTTTTCCCAATGGTCAATTGTCTCAACCAAACTATAGATGTCGAAATAGACGTCAAACTGTCGGACATATCAAATCCCTCACAAATTTGTCTCCAAACCTCTCTCGCATACGTGTATTAAAAAAAAAGTTGTGATGAGGCTCACTAGCTCCTCTACACAATCGGCAGGTCAGGTCAATGTCAAGGAAGGAGAGTCTATCTCTAGTGGAAAGTGTTGGAAATAATAAGGTCCCACGTCAAAAGTTGGGGACACTCCGAGCCTAGTATATAAGGTCGGTAGGCTACTCCTCCTATTGCCAATTGGTTTTAGGATGGAACCCCGCCGGGTTTATGTGTTGGGCTTGGGCCTAACGCGCATGTGCGCTCGTATGCACACGACCCCCGCTCAATCGGTCCGTTTGTATCGGACTTTGACATGGTATGAGAGCGGTTAGCCTCAATTCGGCTCGCGATCCTAACCTCTGGACAAGTGCAACTCGGTCTATATCCTCTAGTTGCACTTGCGGGGGCGTATTGGAGATAATAAGGTCCCACGTCGAAAGATGGGGACATTTCAAGCCTAGTATATAAGGTCGGTGGGCTACTCCTCCTGTAGCCAATTGGTTTTAGGATGGAACCTCGCCGAGTTTATGTGTTGGGTTTGGGCTAATGCGCATGTGCGCGTGTATGGACACGACCCCCGCTCTACCGGTCCGTCTGTATCGGACTTTGACATGGTATCAGAGCGGTTAGCCTCAATTCGGCTCACGATCCTAACCTGTGGGAAAGTGCAAAGGCGTCCCATGATGGCCATCCAGAGAATGAAACAATGTTTCGGCATTTTTCCCGAATCCCAAACCAGTTTGTACCAATCAACATCCTGACCATGCTCTCTGAGAAAATCATAAGCCCGGGTCACCAAGAACTTCTCCCCAAGGCAACAATAGTCAAGAATCTCATTCAGATTCAAAGTCGGATCCCTACATTTCAAAATCTCATCTCTCGCCCCAATAATAGCCTTGATATATTGAGGGTGAGTCACGTATGTGAACAACCCAATCACAAGGCTCAGTCACCTGAAGATAGCAGTGATGTATCCACCTCATCCACAGACTATCCCGACTGACGTGGATGTGATGGTAAGGCCCGCACATAAATGCCAAGTGAGCCAAGCGTGTTTTGGACAATGAACGGAAGGAGGAGAGATCCGTTGGGGAGTTTATTGTAGATATTGCATTAATTGAGCAATAGTCTTCAAAACGTAACTCCTAGATCTTTTTTAATTGGAGAATCTGTATATTTGACTGTTTTAAATAATACTCTTATCCATCCGGTATGTTGGGCTACAAAGTTGGGCCGGCCCAACACGTAACATAGGTGTCAATCCCATGCTGCGTCTCGGTCCGTCTCATCTCGACACGATACGGCGCGACTCGGCTCGACTCGGTGAGCGCGTGCTTGACTACGCCTAACTATGAGTTGAAAAAATTACCCTTTGTTTTACTTGAAACGAAAACATTTGGCCTAAATTTTTTGATAGACCGGGTGAGCGACCATCCAGTCGAGTCCACCTCTAACTCCGCCTCTACGCAAAAGGTATTGGATAGCCTTCTAACAAAAAAAATATATTCTTCTTTTCAACAACTCTATAGAAAAATAATTCGATATCGCTCCATAAAAGTTATAAATAAATTTTCTCAACATACAACAAAAATATTAAAATATAATTACCGTTTGAATCAATAATTATAAAAATGTCACTAGATAATGAAGAATAATCTTCGACCTTTATGTATCTCAAATCAATTAGTAAAAAAAGTTCTTGATTTTTTTAACCTATAACCTCTAATGAATAGAATCCTTACAATCATGTTACAATCCTTGAAAGTATTTTGACATTTTAATGGGGTATTTATTGGAGGAGCAGTTCAAATAAAACAGTTTTTTTTTTCCGATACAGAGAGATACGCATGATGAACACTACTTTGTAAATATTTTTAATAATTATATTAAAATGAAACCAATATAATTACTTAATAAAAGCTATGCGACGTCTCTAGTTGTTTAACAAATCACGTTAATTAGTCTTAGCCGCTAGAAAATTTTATTTTAAATCTCTTTTTAAATCAGAAGCCTGAAGACATGCCTTAATCAGTGAAACAATAAGACTCAATATAAAAAAAATTGAAGATTGAAATTAAGGGTGCTAACCTATGTCTTATCAAGGCATTCTAAGGAATTTAGGGTTGTCCCTACGAGGTCGCGATGATCCTATCCGACTCTTGACTGGATCTTCGCTTCTTTGAGGAAGTCCAGGTCAGACATGTGTTCAGAGAAATCAATTGTATTGCTGACCGATTAACCCATTTGAGAATTTTGAATCTCATCACACCCTTTTGTGACGATGCCGAACTTCAAGTTCTCATCCGCAATGATGTTTTATGATGGAATACCTCTACAAAATAAGCCGTCCGAACCGCTTTCCGTTTTTAAAATAAAAATCACGTTAATTAGTGCCTTTCCTTTAAGTAATTTAAATAGATTTATATTAGGTTAAAAATAAATGCATAATTCTCATAGTAGTCACCCACCTAACGAACAATTATTAGGTTAACCGATTAATAAAACATATGCATATTACATGATATTTTATTGTACATGTTTTGCACGTCTTATGAGATATATATATATATATATATATATATATATATATATATATATATATATATATATATATACACTATACTTTGCGCAATTCTTTGCCTAAATTGTTAACGTTTGCCTTGTCAAAAATGGTCATCTCCAAGGCC
>BSUD01000040.1:37173-68552 GCA_033239045.1 Fagopyrum esculentum | reverse complement strand
ACTATGACGGTTGAGAGCGGTGTCACCCTCGAGCAGATCATTAAGGAGGCTGCCACCGCGGGGCTCGCATTGCCCTACTCGCCATACTGGTGGGGCCTGACAATAGGAGGCTTGTTGAGCACCGGGGGCCACGGAAGCTCGTTATCGGGTAAAGGAGGCGCGGTTCATGAGTATGTCGTTGAGTTGCGGCTCGTTAGTCCAGCTACATCTGAAGAAGGGTATGCTAGAGTCATAACTCTCGATGGAACTCATCAAGATCTTGATGCAGCTAAGGTCTCGCTTGGGGTTCTTGGTGTTATTTCACAGGTAAGATCATATTTCTACGTACCCATATTTTTTTTTTTCAAATTACAGAAGTAGTAATTCGACATTTTATTTACGGTTTGAGATTGTGCATGTGGTGAGTAGTTGGAGCTGAATTCGTAACCCCTAGCTACACAGATAATAAGTTTCGAAAGTTGGGGATATTTCCAACCTAGTATGTAAGGTCGGTGGACTACTCATCCTATTATTAATTGAGTTTTTTTTTTTGAAATAAGTATATATTGAACCAGAAGAGATGTAGAGAGAGTGTGGTGATGGGGAGAGATTACATTGGCAGTTACATGAGGTTGTTACATGAAGTTGATCCCTAGTCTTTTAGCCCAGAAAGTGGTATTTGTGGATCTGTCCTTCCACTTGGAGGAGGCATGGTTCTTAACATCCTATTAACAATTGGTTTTAGAATGAACCTAGGGTCATTGTGTTGAAGTTGGGCCAAATGCGCATGTACAATCGTATGCACACGTATCGGACTTTGACAAATATCAATTTGAAATAAATTGTGCAGTTAGAGAATTTAAACTAGGGTTGGACACTCATTCAAAATTAAAATTTCCGTCCTGAATCTGTCCCGCCAAAAACTATTTGGGACAGGATATGACCTTAATTTCTTCATTCCGCTAGAATAGTCTAGCTTTATTTAAAATAATAAATATAAATAAAATCTATAAGAATTAATGATATACTTATATAATTATTATATTATGTTTATATAAGTAAAAAACAATTATGTTGGTCAAACAACCAAAATGCACAAATAACCCAAATACACTTAGATGTGTTTTAGTATTGATATTTGAAAAGTTTAATGTAAATTGTAACATGTTATTATGGATATTTGAAAACTTTATTGTTTTTATGTTTGAAGTACGATATTTACGGATATTTTTGTGGATAAAGTGTAAAACTTAAATACAGTAATAAATTAATGAGCACGCGGAATTGAATCTGTTCCGTCCTGATCCAAGTCGGGATAGAACCCAATGGGATTCAATCTAAAATAAATACCCAAAGTCTGTTCCGATCCCGTCTCATGTAAAATAATCGGGACGGGACTAGGATGGTCTCAATCCCGTCTCATCTTGTCCCATGTCCACCCTAATTTAAACTATTCCGCAATTGAGGTCATTTTTTTTATAGGATAGATATTTTGGCCAAACTTTTTAAGTACGATTACATTTCAAAGAAAGAGGACTTACATTTATTATAAATGAAAGGTGACATTACAACTAGAACCACTATTCAAGCGAGCCATATCATACAAGACAGTGAAGGACGATGACCTCGCTGAGGTAGCAGTAGACTTTGGCAATACGTATGAATTTGCAGACATCACGTGGCATCCGAGCCAGCGAAAGGCTGTCTATAGGATAGATCACCGTATACCCTCCGATACCCCCGGAGACGGTCGATATGATTTCATCGGCTTCAGGTCTACACCAACAGTTGCACTAGCTGCTGTTAGAACCACAGGCACGTACACATATGTTCTTCTTTTTCTTCTATTATATGAACCCTAATTTTAATATTCGGATGTATATGTATATATGTATGTTCTCATCATGCAGAAGAGATACAAGAACTCAACGGTGATTCCGTTGGAAAGTGCATTCAAGGAAGTCTGGTCGTAACAACAACGTCGATTGCTGCAAATGGTCTCACAAACGATGGTACGTATATTCCTCCTAACATTATAATATTATAGGAAAATGTTTTTGATTTTGCTGCACGAAACTTGCAGCTATATTATGAGACCTATCTCGCTCGCTCGTTTTTTCATCTTGAGCCGAAGAGCTCATCTCGCTCGGTGAATGACCCATTTTTATCAGTATATCTAGATTTATTGTTTTGTTATCACAAAACATATGTTATTATGTTAATTAAAACCGTTTTTAAACATTAATCAGGTCTCATATTTACCGGTTACCCCGTCATTGGATATCAAAACAACCTTCAAGCCTCAGGAAGTTGCATCGACGGTCCAGAAGATCTATTGCTCACCTCATGTCCGTGGGATCCTCGAGTCAAGGGCGTATTTTATCACCAAACCGCATTTAGCATCGCTCTACCAAAGGTGAAAGCCTTCATTAAGGATGTTCAAACCCTAGTATCGTTATCACCCGAGTCCCTGTGTGGGCTAGACAGTTATAGCGGAATCCTAATGAGATACGTCAAAGCATCCACAGCGTATTTAGGAAAGGATCATGACTCAATAGACTTTGAGATCACCTACTATAGAAGCAAGGATCCATTGGCACCGAGACTTTATGAGGACATACTCGAGGAAATAGAGCAAATGGGATTATTCAAGTATGGAGGGCTGCCACATTGGGGTAAGAATCGAAATTTAGCTTTTGATGGAGTTGCAAGCAAATTCTTGAATGCAAACAAGTTTGTTGATGTCAAGGAGAGGTATGATCCTTCAGGATTGTTCTCGAGTGAATGGACGGATCAAGTTTTAGGGCTGACAGGAGGAGTCACAGTTAAACAAGAAGGGTGTGCTCTTGAAGGGCTGTGTGTTTGCTCAGAGGATATACATTGCGCCCCTAAAGAAGGATACTTTTGTAAGCCTGGGAAAGTGTATAAGGAAGCTAGGGTTTGTGCTCGTTTGAAGTGATTCTGGTCGTCGATCAAGTTAACAATGTCTTACACGATGTTATGTATGCTTTTTACATTGCAATGTTGTATTAATTGTTCTCTCTCTACTACCTTTTTTGGGAATCTTGTTTTTAAGCCCGTTAGCCTTTGCAACATTTTTTACCAAACTCTTACGAAGGTTCCGGTGAATCGTTTAATTAAAGCCCTATTGAATAATTTGAATTCATGGGTGTCCCTATTCAAAGCAATTTCATCTCGAGTCGCATGATTACACATAACATAGTTTTGTTTACGTGATAGTTAATTCTAAGGTTTCTAAATTCCCAAGTCGTAGATCCGACTAAAGAGCCAAACAACATTCACACAATAATTGATTACACAGTTCGGTGGTAAGAATTACCTCTACTCTGCGGGACCTCAAGAGGGGAGATCCGGTCCCGGATTTTTACTAGGTTTCCAAAAACAACGATTACAAAACACAGGACATGAGACACTTGCACTTTTCCTAAGATCTAGCAAAGAAAGTAAACGTGAAGAACTCAACAGATACAAAGAAACAAAGGTGAAGAAAAGCCCCCTCAAAGGCACATTGACGAAGATCTGAGTTGGATCTTCGTCTCTGTTACAAACCAACGAAGCAATGGTGAGAAGATGATCAAAGATAACAAATCTCTCTTCCTCTTCTTTTCTTCTACGGATCTTTCTTGCTCCAAGCAAGATTTGGACGATCCGTCTTCTTCTTCTTCTCTCTTATCTCTCTCTTTCTCTCTGTGGGATGAAGCACACAAGTTGCCACACTCTAGGGTTTTGGAGCTCCCTTAGAACATTTAAATACCCAAGCTCAACCAAGGTTAAACGTTGCATTTCACAACACGCTCAAACAAACCCTTAAACCCGTTTTCAGACTTCATGTGAATCGGTTCACCAAAAAACCCGTAAGCAGGCCTTCCATACTGGACCAAAGAGATGGGCTTCAAGTGGGCCTTCAAGCCCAATCTTCACTTAGCCGGAATAACACAATACACATATACTTTACAACTCTACATATCCTAATCCGCATAATAGCACACCAATGTAGATGAACTTGTCACCATATTAATCAACAAGGTACCTCACTTAGATTCACTAAGTGACAACATTGGATCATGATAGGCATCAAGATCAACCACATAAGTGAAAAATGTTCTTATAGATATTTCAATAAAATAAAATAAAAAATAGTACAACTCTTGCATGACTAAGGCTAATAGGTGAAATTGTCCTTATAATTGGTACAAGCTAGTGATAATGTAACTTAGCTTTATAGCTCAATGGTAGAACTACACATTCAATGTTTGACAATTTTGCTATTTTTGATGAGAGTTCAATATATCAATATATTATATTTATCTCTCTACAAATATTTTAATAATTCAGTATAAAATTTAAAATTATAATTCTATTGCTGTTGATGAAAATATTAACGTATACATCATATTTGTTGATGTATGAAGCTTGATAAATTAATATGAGAAATAGAACTTAAAATATCATAGAAAGCTTCTGATGAATACGTTTTGGTGTTAAAAAAAATTACATTTTTTTTAAATGTCTTGATTATAAGTTGGTCTATCAACAACACATAATTAAGACATATTAATACAGTTGACGTGCCGTGTGAGAAGTTCATTGTGACTTATAAATCAACGAAATAAAACTATATTATTATATACACGTCCAATTATAAGTTTCCTATGATTATTGTCATTAGCAGCCACTGTTATATTATATGTCATATTAAATTATATTAATTCAACACTTACGGTCTTCCAAGACATTCTGTTTTAGTTTTTATTCCTTTTCTGAATTTCAGTTTTTATTTTTTTAATAAAATCAGTTCATAGCACGTATATTGTGCGAAAAAATTGGTGAAATGAGGCATTTTTTGTAGTTTGTAGACTAAGTAGACCCCTAATTTTCTCAATGGTCAAAAAATAAGGAAATAAGTTATGTTAGTTATGTTATTAATTAATAACTATCAAATTAATGGTAACCGTTTGAGAAAAAAAGAAAACTGTATTGTAAAGCATTTGCAAATATAATACTACCAGCTAGACTAACTAAACTTTGTGTATTCTTTTGATGATATGCAATATTAATACATAATTTTAATTACACAATGTTAATACATAATTTCAATTACACAAAATGACAGACTTGTGTACATGATAAAAACAAACGGAAATTATGTAATTAAAAAATGACTGAATGTATTAACTACATAAATTGACATAACAAATGAAATTGTGTAACCAAAGCTTGTGTAAATGACGGACTTGTGTAATCAAACCTTGTGTAAATGACAAACTTGTTTTATCAAACATTGTGTAAAAATGATAGACTTGTGTACATAACATAATTCGTATGAACTTTCTTTATGCATTATTTCCTTATTTAACGGTTTAAATTTATTATTTCCGTAAAAAAATGCTGAGAATATCACATACCAAGATATCCGGATTAGTTTTATATTACTTCCTTATTTAAAGATTTAGGATATTGATTAACATCTTTAAGTAGGCAAAATATTAAAATTTACTAGCACAAATATATGAATCACACATTTGTACTGTTATTCATGCACATCTAGAATAGTGACACTTGTCACCTTAAGACTGACTAGTACTATGTATATATAGAGGACCTTTATCATCAATACACATTATGGGAGATTTCAATCATTCCTCTCTAATTGTCTACAACTCTCCACTATGGTATCAGAACAGTGAAAGGCAAACGCCTGAACCCACAAATTTTTCTCTACCATGAGTGAAGCAATAGACACGGATTCTTCACTTAAGTAGAAGATGGGAACCAAAAACGGTCATAACAATGAAGCACGTTCTTCTTCCTCCATCCTCCCAAACCAAACCTTCACAAAATTTTCTACCCTAAACACTGTTAAACTCATAGCCACAAACTTTCCAATGTGAAAAGGAATCATCAAGCCATATCTCACTGCTACCCAACTTATGGGATATGCAAACAGTACCATTCTTCCTCCAGACCCAACAGACTCTCAGGCCTTTCATTCCTGGCTTTCAAAAGATCAGTTGGTCGTGGCCTTCCTGCTTTCATCCCTCACTGAAAACATGATAACACAAGTGCTAGACTGCAACACATCTGCTCAAATCTTATCTCGCCTTCATGACCTATTTGCAGCAACCTCAAATGCCCGGATTGTTCAATCTAGACTGAAGCTTGCCTCTCTCAATTAAGAAAGGAGGTAGAGGCGAACAATCCTGGCCAAATCGACCAGACAACAACAACAACAACACTAATCGGCGAGGAGGCAACAATGGTGGGTATCGTCCACCAACCAATTTCTCAAGGGGACATGACACACGACCTATGTGTCAACTCTATAACAAACCAGGCCACACTGTCATTCATTGTTGGCACAAGTATGATCATTCCTTTCAGGCACAACCACCTCCCTCACTTCAGGCCAACAACATCACCTCGAATTGATACCTAGATATAGCTGCATAACATCATTATACTCCAGATTTCTCCAACCTGCGTATTGATAACCTCCCCTACCCAAGGACTAAGCAAGTTTCCCTTGGGGATGGTTCTTCAATTCCGATTCACAACCATGGTTATGCTTCTCTTTACTCTTCTTCACATCTCTTTCACCTCCATAATCTTCTTCATACACCCTCACTTTCCAAAAACCTATTGTCTGTGAATCGTTTCTGCATCGACAATAATGTTTACTTTGAATTTCATGCTAATCATTTCCTTGTTAAAAATTCGCAGACTCAGGCTCCTCACCTCAAGGGTACAGTTGAGAATGGCCTTTATGTCCTCTCCGCCACCACAACACCACCAGAACTTCATCAATTCCACCACAGTCTCTTCGTCAAACGCAACTCTCTGGCACTCCAAAATCGGCCACCCTTCAAAATGCATCGTTCAAGCGTTATTACCTTCTTTAGCCGGCAGTAACCCTAAGGCCCATTCTTTGGAAGGCCCATGTGAATCTTGCAGCTGAGTTAAGGCCCATGCTCTTCCACACCCCCTAGTCCATCTATTTTGACCCATGTTCTACAGCTTCTGTTTTGTGATGTTTGGGGCCCAGCCCACACTATCTCAGAAAATGGAAAATCGGTATTATATATCCATCTTGGATGATTATAGCAAATTCCTAGGGATTTTTCCGTGCAAACTTAAATCCGATGTTTCCACTATTATTCGCTCTTTCATTTCCCTTGTGTCAAATTACTTCTCTCGCAATGTGATTTCGTTTCAAACCGACAACGAAACCGAGTTCAAACCTCTTATCCCGTTGTTTCGAGAGTTAGGAATTACACACCGCCTCACTTGTCCTTACTCTCATTCACAAAATGGAAGCATCGAGAGTCGTCATCGACGAATTGTTAGCATGGGTCTCACACTTTTAAAACATGCATCTCTTCCCTTCTCTTTTTGGGATTATGCTTTTGAGACTTCGGTCTATTTACAAAACCGTCTACCGTCCCCTATCACCACAAATAAAATTCCATATGAACTTCTGTTTCACAAACCACCGGATTATGACTTTCTAAAGGTCTTCGGATGCTTATGCTTTCCAAACCTTCGACCCTATAACCAACACAAACTCATGTTTCATTCCACTGAATCCACTCCAACTATTTTCCTTGGCTATAGCTTATCCCATAAGGGTTATATTTGCTTCGACCTTGAGACACATCGAACCTACGTCTCTAGTGACGTCATTTTTCATGAAAATACCTTTCTTATGTCCACTTCCCCAACAAATCCTCCTTCTTCCCAGCCCATCTCATCCGCTCCTCTTCCTCTTATTCAATCACCACACGGCCCAACTCATGTGATCATTAACACAAGCACACCGGCCAACCCTAGGCCCAATCCCTCCTCAAAGCCCATTACCAAATCCTACACCCTCAGCTTCTTTCCCCTCACCCCAGGCCCATTGCACTCCTCTACATCTCAACCCAACAACACTCTAATGTTCTCCGATCCATCTACCCCTAAGTCTGACCCATCTAAAACTACATCATCCTCCTTGAATTCTCATTTGTCGCCAGCCGCTCCTTCCCATCCTATGGTGACTCACTCCAAAGCAAATCACTAGAGACCACTAATCCGTCAGGATGGTACCATCCCTTGGCCATCCCATTGCTCAAATACCAAAATCATACCGGAAGAATCAACCTACTTTACCCAAGCAAATCGATTTTCTCAGTGGCGTTTGACCATGGAACCTGAATTCAAAGCACTTCTTTCCACTGGTACGTGGTCTCTTGTACCCCCAGACCCTGCTCGAAACATAATCGGTGTTAACAGGGTCTTCAAAACCAAACGGCACTCAAATGGCTCTTTGGAATGAAGGAAAGCCCGTCTTGTAGCCAAAGGCTACCACCAACAACCAGGTATCGATTTCATTGAGACTTTTAGCCCTGTGGTTAAACCATCTACAATCCGAATCCTTTTCTCTCTTGCTACCATGAACCATTGGTCAGTCAATCAACTTGATATCCAAAACGCGTTTCTTCATGGTACCCTTGATGAGGATGTCTACGTCTCCCAACCTCCATGTTTTGTACATCTTGATCTTCCGCACCATATTTGCAAGCTCCATAAGTCCTTGTATGGTTTTAAAACAGGCCCCTCGTGCCTGCTTTTTAAAACTCAGTGATGTAATGGTGACCATGTGTTTTAACCCATCTGTGTCTGATTCATCCTTGTTTATATTTCGTCAACACTCACACTCTGTGTTTGTTCTCATCTATATGGATGACCTTCTGGTATTTGCTTCCAACAAGGACCTATCGTCAAAATTTGTGGCCACATTGCCCACATACTTCCCTGTCAAGGATCTTGGACCTGCTCACTACTTCTTGGGTCTTGAAATCACAAAGTATGCTGATGGTTTCTACATAGCCCAATCCAAACACATTAGATACGTTGTACATAGAGTTGGCATGACAAACTCGAAACCTATTGCAACTCCTATGGCAACAGATTTTGACACCTCCTCCTCATCTCTACCCTTTGAAGATCCTTAGAAGTGTCGTAGTATTGCAGCAAGTTTACTGCACTTGGCATTTACTAGACCTGATATTTCCTTTGTAATGAATAGGATATGTCAGTTTATGCACAACCCTCAATTTTTCATTGGCAAGCAGTCAAGAGAATTCTCAGATATCTTAATGCCACAAGTGATCTACAATTCTTCATATCCTTTGCTTCTCAACAACAATTATCCACCTTTGCTGATGCTGATTGGGGCGGTGACAAGCAAGATCGGAGATCTATTAGTGCCTACTGTGTGTTTCTTGACTCTAACCTCATATCTTGGGCGTCCAAAAAACAACCAACAATAGCAAGATCTACCATAGAAGCATAGTATCGTGCCCATGTTCATGGCACCTGTGATACGATCTGGATTCAATCCATTCTTCGTGAACTCCAGATTCCACTCTCCTCACCACCGGTCCTCTAGTGTGACAATTTTTGGAGCCACGTACCTTGTAGTCAATCCTGACCTCCATCATAAGATCAAGCATCTCTCTTTGGACTATCACTTCGTTCGTGAAAGAGTTCAAGCCAAAGCTCTCCAAGTAGCCTTCATCTCCTCACAAGAACAACTTGCATATCTTCTTACCAAACCTCTTTCTTCATCAAGATTTACACAACTTCATTCCAACCTCTGTCTCAGATAGCTTGGAACGCGGGGGCATACTAGCATATATATATGAACCACACAGTTGTATTGTTATTCCTGTACATTCTAGAATAGTGACACTTGTCACCTTAAGATTGACCGCTACTTTGTATATATAGAGGACCTCTATTATCAATACACATTATGGGAGATTTCAATCATTCCTCTCTAACTGTCTACAACTCTTCCACTAAAATTAAATAGAGATGTTGATTGTGCTGGTGGCATCATCAGATCTATCAAAAGTCATTTCGAGTATAACTGGAAGGATAGGTCTCCCCATACTCTCCAAACGGCCAGATTGCTAAACCTCCAACTTGCCTGATCCCCAATGTTCTCTCTGCTTCTTTTGATCTCATTACCCTCTGTAACATGAACTTGCCTCTATAACCTCATGTAAATCTTTATCTTAATACAATTAACCTTTTAAAAAAAAAATTAAATAGAAGAGAGAAGTATGACAAATTAGGTAGGACTTTTGAATATTTTTAAATAAATATCTAGTTTATATTATATATTACATAAAGTACCTACTTAGGTAACTCATCCTAAAATATTTATCATCTTTTTTACTCGCGTGCTTTTAAATAAGGTATCGTTATTGTGTACACGTGCGTACTAATGTCATATGAATTCACCACCGATAATATTAGCGAGGAATTGAAAGGATGACAATTTAAAAACTTGCATACTTGAAACGAATTAATCAGATGTAAAATAGGATAGATATATTTTTTTTGTATCAACTTGTAGCCTATGACATAATATTTTTGGATTAGGAAAAGCAACATAAGGACATTAGTTTAGTGTTTCTACTTTGTGCCGATATTACAATTACGTATTAAACGTTATAGAAAATCAACATGGTTTTAGGATGACAATTTTTATATAAAGATAATTGTATATTAAGTGCCCGTTTGGTTGGAACGGTGAAATGAAAACGAATGAAATTGGATAAGGGTAAGAAAAGAAAAAGAAAATGATAGGATTACTTTTATGTGTTAAAAGACTTATAGCTAAACGTAATTTTTAATTAATTTAAAATTATTCCGTTACCAGAATTGATTTCTAATGCTTCCAAACGAGTCCAAATAGCAACACAAAGGACATTAGATTAGGGGAAGCAACATAGGGACATTAGTTTATGATTGGATAAAAAAAATTGAAGTCAAACATGGCTAGCTAAATCACGTGCATTTGCAATTAATACCCGATGTCGATTATAATCGGTAGATAAAAAGTAAACAATTTTTTACTGTAATTTTATACCTACCAATAAACTTTGTTATCTCCATCAAACTTATCAATATAAAAAAAAGGTTCGTTCAATTAATTACCTATTTCATATGTAATCTAATAACTTTCAATTCCAATAAGTTTAGGGTCCGTTTGGTTCCAACTCCGAAAACGAAAATGGAATGAAAACGAATTTAGTACATATGTATATCCATATTCATGAAATTTTATGGAATCATTCCCCATACTTTAACAAAAATTGCAATTGCTCCCTCATATTTTGTTACTCTATAGGGTATCAAAAGTAATCAAACTCTCATCCAATTACTACAAACCACAAGGAATGATTCCGAAAATTTTAATGAACAAGGGTATACGTATTGACTAGATTCGTTTCCATTCCGTTTTCGATTCTGGAGTTAAAACCAAACGGGCCCTTAGTGAACTCAAATAACCTTTACAACATTAGTTCTACTTGGTAAGATTTTATCCGTAAATTTATGAGTTAACATTAAAAATATTTTATTAAGTTAATCAATATACCTATATTAAAACAATAATGATGACATGACGACCTTACATTTTTTCTTATAGTATATTTTATTACTAAATTATAACTAAGTCATAAAAACTTTTTACTAAAACAATAAAATTAAAGATTTAATTATGGTAAAAGAAATATTTACATGAATTTTTACTTTTTAAAAATCATTATAATTTTTTTCTTATAGTTATTTTAAAAATCATTTGTCATTCACGATTTTTTTTAACTCGATCATATTTTCATGGATTTTCTATCACACATAATAAGGTGACAATTAAAAACTTGGATAAATAGAAATAGAATATTCAAATATTAAACAAATCATACATTTCTTGACTTTTTGGTTAAGATCAATTATAATATTTATTCATATCCGATTAATACATGTTGTGTGGGTCGTTGACCTACTAGTAGGCGGGTCTTAAATTATCCCCATGTAAGACTGACATTTTGAAAACTTGTGTAAATAAAATGTTTGTAGTTAAACAATTATACATTTCTTGGTCTTTTGTCTATGATCAAGTATAATATTTATTCAACTCAATAGTTGTTATGTAGGCCGTTGTAAATCTACTGGTTGTGGGTGTCAACTATCTCATATCAAATAAATATCCGGTGTATAGTCCATATGTGAATAAGTATCAACAAACCACAATAGTAATCTAAGTCGACTAATTATTTGTGTTTTAATTCCTGGTTTTCGTATTATTTTCATGTTATTGCAAATAATAAAAATAAGTTTTTTGTCCTTATGTCAAACTAATCTTATAGGTAAAGCAATCTTTTATTTACAACGTCAACATATGCAAATTTCAAATTTTTTAATAGATATCCTTACACGGGCTATAAATTAGTTAAGAAAAAATTTATAATTATTAAAAAAAAATTAAATCCATTAAACTTACAAAACTAAAACATAATTTGAAATACAATATTGTGGCTTTAAACTTACAAACTCTTGTCAAACTTTTTTTGTTAGTAAGATTTTTCTAACAACCTTTTGAAACATTCATAAAAGTAGTTTATTAAGTTGATTAGGTAATTAAACCTATAAAAGATTTAAAAATATTTGACAACTTCAAATATTAGATTGAGAAATTTTGTTTGGTGCATTCAGGGTTTTGACTTTTTCGGTTGGCGCCCACTAAGTTTCATATTTGTTATTGGTTTTCTTAGAATTCTGTCTTTTCTGATTTGTGTCCATGTCAAAAACGTTAGTTTTTTTTCTTTAGTTATTAAAAATAAATAAAATGAAAAGAACCGTAAATTTCTTAACTCAACAATGTTTTGAATGTTAAGATCGATAATTCATTTTTGTTCCGTATATGTAAACCCAACTTATACAAATTGTTAATGATTGAAAATAAGCTACCCAAATCAGACCAACTTGGTCATAATGATCTCTTTTCAAAGGGTAAGGGTGTGTTTGATAAGGAATGAAGATTATTTAGGAGCTAGATTAATGTAAATGGAATTTGTTAGGGATTAAAATGTTATGATGGGGCTATAAGAAATTATTTGTTTTAAAATAATCTTCATTAGGACCGTTTAGTAGAAGGTTTTTTATGAGTTTAATTAATACGAATTTTCCAAATCTATCCTTAACTAACCTTACTTTTTTTTTTCAGTCTTCCTTCAAATACTGACTTGAAAAAGAACACAAATAAGCAACAAACCAAAGTTAGATAAAAATTAATAAACTAATAAGCAAAAACACCATTGAATCAAAAGTCTAGTAGTAGCTAAAAGCAAATCTTTATTTTTTAAATTAGGTAACAATCCAGAACCATGAAACCACCTATCAATATGGAGCGGTTCAAATTTGAGAGGAGGCAACCCTCGGTGGGAGGAAAAGTTTGAGTCTTAGAGCCTAACACGGAAAAGTAAGAAAACTTGTTGGGGAAATGTTTGTTGGCCTATTGTGTGTTGCATTTTGCATTTTTTCAACAGGGTCATGAGTGAAATAGTAAATTGATGAAAGAAGAGCAATTTCTTTTAACCATGGTAATATGAGGTCATTTTTTTTTACCTATTTTTAATCCTTTAATCTTATCTATAATCTCCCTTATACTCTATATCTTCAATCAAACACCTCCACGTAATTAATTCTGAAAAAATTAATCTAAAATAACCTTCATTAACCCCTACCAAAGACACCCTAAATGATTTAAATTTATTATTCTTTTCAACTTTATTTTTATTTATTTTTAGTAACTAACAAAGAAAATTAAAAAAAAAAATTTTTTTTTTACAGGAATGGACATAAATCGAAAAAAGACAGAACTCTAAGAGAAAAACATACTTCTCCAATTATTAGATTAAACTTTATAAATAAAATTTACAAAATCTGAAAAAGATACGGTAGCTTTAATTTAAACCATGGCTAGACAATTTCCCTTTTGTACCAATTTTTTTTTCAAATTTTATAAAACTAATTAACCTAGTCAGATATTTTCCATTTGTAAGATTTTATTGGATTTGTTTGTGAGATCTTTTGAATCGGTAAAACTATTCCAATAAGTTGACTAAAGTAACTTAAACTAAAAACAATTTAAGAAAGATTTGGTGGCTATTATTCATATCTTGATAAGACGTTTATTGTCTGTACGATTTTGTTTAACATTTTATCCGTAGCAATCTTTTAAGGAAACGTATTTTAGAATCCTATTATATGTTTGAGACATTAGATCGATCCAAATCCAATCCTATGTTTCTGTTGTCACATATACGATATGTTTACTTACAAGATTGCTACGGATATGGAACTACCACGAGTCCGGCAACCACTCCCACATTTGGAGAGCCATTATCAAGGTACGTGACATGATCCTCTCCGTCAGTCAGGACCCAAACTACCTTAACCTCATTACAAGCCCCAACGACTCCTTTTCCACTTCAACTGCATACTTCCTCTTCACAGAACCCACTCTCTCTCCCATGCATATTTGGCTCGGCCTTCATATTCCTAAATGCAGCTTCATTGTGTGGATTGCAAGTAACCGCAACCTCCCACGCTCACAAAGCTCTCCAACTGGAACTTAGTTTCCGATGACCGTTGCAAGCTCTATAGTAGTCACCCCCAAGGATGAAAATCATCTCAAAAATAAATGTAGCTACACCTCCCTGGTTCTTGACATCATCTCCTGCTGGACCAGAACTCCCTACCCTTACCCTTACTTACCCAACCTTTGGTCTTGGCTCAATACTCACCCCACCCCCAAGCGATCTCTCATATCAAATGTCAGATCTCCTCAATCACTGCATACATCTACTTCACATGGAAAGGAAGGAATGAGATCATCTACAACGCAAACTTCACTCCTGTGAAAACTTGTGCCAACAACGCTATTAACGCCATCAAAAGCTTTGCAAGTTCTCACTGGCCATTCTCGAAACCAGGCTTAGGATCAATAAAGAGCGTTGTCTCTCTAAGTCCCTCTTCCCTACTTGGAGCCAAGTTTCTAACTCTTCCCAAGCCCATAACTATAAAATATGGATTTGGTGGAACCCCTCTAAACTTCACCTCTCCACTGTCATCAAAACTGACCAAATAATCTACTGCCACATTTCCAAACCTTTGTCAAATCCGGATCAATCAACTATCATTGAACTCTCCTTCATATACACCCATAACTCTCCTGATGACCACCCATATCTTTGGACTGCCATCTCTACAATTAGAATGCTCAACTACTTGAACCCTTGGGCCTTACATGGACACTTCAGCGTTACTCTTTCTCCAAATGAGAAGTCTTCCAACAAATTCCCTTGCATCTCACAGACTTCCACCGAGATTGCCTCCTGCTTTGAACAAAACAACATCAAGGATCATCCATACTCTGACAGCAAATTCACATGGGATAATAAGCAAATTGGGTCTCGTATTTGGTGTAAGCTTGATCGTATCATCACCAACTCCACATGACACACCTCCTTTCCTCATTCCCAAGCTCATTTTGATCACCCTGATGTGTCGGACCATTCCCCGGCTCTTCTCATTACCGAGCCTTCTGGAGCCAAGACCTTTGCGCCTTTTAGGTTTAACAACGCTTGGGCTGACCATGAGGATTTCACTGCCTGTATCTCGGGTATCTGGGAATCGGATATCGATGGAAACCCTATGTACAAACTCACCAAAAAGCTCAAACTACTCAAGTCTAAGCTTAAAAGATTCTCAAGTATAAAGCTTGAAGAGATACATTTCGACAATTCATGACAACAGAAGGCTTCCTTACACCGCTCTCAGGACCGCTTGTAGGGGAACCTCCATGACTCCTCCCTCCATGAGGATGAATGGCGGCTGACCTCCTCCTTGAATGCCAACATGCTCGCCCTCCACACCACCTTGGCACAACTCTCCAAAGCTAAATGGATTGCCCATGGCGATCAGTGCACCTCCTATTTCCTTAGGGGTATCAAGACTAGACTAAGTGCTAACCGTATCAACACCATCCGTCTCCATGATGGCAACATCACCACCGACCCTGATCTCATTGACTCTTCCTTTGTCAATCATTTCTAGAATATCCTAAACCCATCTACGCAACCCATCTTCAACCCTCTCCTTGACCTCACTCTACCTTACCTTAACTAGGACGACGTTGCATCTCTTGACAAGCTGGTGACCCCTGATGAAATCAAAAAGGCTCTCTTCAGCATTAGGGATATCTCCAGGACCTTATGGCTTCAACTCCCTCCTTTTCAAAGACTCGTGGGCTACTACTCATCATGACTTCACTGACGCCATTCTTGATTTCTTCTCAAACGGAAGACTCCTCAAACAGGTCAATCATGCCTCTATCTCTCTTATTGCTAAAATTAACAATCCCCTTGCTCCATCTGATTACAGGTCCATCTCTTATTGTAATACAATATATAAAACCATCGCCAAGGTCCTTTTGGCTCGCATCAACACGGTCCTTCCTCACATCATCGGCTACTATCAAAGTGCTTTTGTTACTAATAGATCTATCAAGCACAATGTGCTTATCTGCCAAGAGATGCTCAACAAGTATAGCAGAAATCACATATCCCCTAGAGCAGCTATGAAAGTGGACATATCTAAGCGCTTGACACTATTGACCATGATTTCATCATGCACTGTCTTCACAAAATGGGATTTCCAAAGCACTTCACTCACTTGATCAAAGAATGCATTACCTACCTCCTATTATGTCAGCATCAATGGCACTCTTAGAGGTCACTTCAAAGGTAGTAGAGGTTTGAGACAAGGATGTCCCCTTTCCCCTCCCCTTTTCACAATAGCAATGGAATACCTCTCGAAAATGATTCACCAAAGCACCACGAACTCCGATTTCAACTACCACCCAAAATGCTCTTCACCCATCATTACCCACCTCCTTCCATCAAAATCCTTAAGGATACCCTTGATGCGTTTGTGACCCTCTCCAGACTCATAATCAATCCTTCCAAATCTTTTCTCGTCACTGGTGGAATGAGCACTAATGATCAGAATCAAGCTTCTCAACTCACATGCATGGCCATCGGGACCCTCCCCTTTCTCTATCTCGGGGTGCCCATTGGAAGTAGGAGGCTGGCCCTTACGGATTTTCTCCCCTTTATCCATAAGACTACTAAGAGAATCCAGTCTTGGAGTGCCAAACTCTTGTCCTATGTTGGAAGGGCTCAACTAATCAAATCTATTCTCATCTCTATTAACCAGTATTGGAGCTCAATGTTCCTCCTGCCTGCTACGGTCTTGAGCAAGATTCAAGCTCTTCTCCATTCTTTTTTCTGGTATGGAAAGGAGAATCGTAGTTGGACTCTTGTTGCTTGGTCCATTGTGTGCCATGCGAAGGCTGCTGGTGGGCTTGGCTTCCCTGACTTAAGAGCCAGTAACAAAGTCTCTCTTGTTCATCTAATCTTTGATATCGACCATGGCAGTGATAACCTTTGGTGCCAATGGATCGAGCGTCACATTCTCAAGGGCCAGATTGAGTATCTGGAGATGCAACCCAAAACCCCATCATAGCTTCTTGTTAGCATGAAATATTGCGATATTCCAGACACTTATTCTAGTTGTTTTTCATTCATTATAGTGTTCATTGATAAGGCATTGAAGCATTTGTTAGCGTATTTATCTATATTTTTGATATGGAGGTCTACATTAGCTTTGTGTTGATTATAGGTGAATAAGAGCTGAAACCGGACCATTTGAGAGAGATAGGAGAGGATTCGAGCATATCCAAGGATTAGGAGCATAACAAAGAAGCCAAAGGAGATGCTAGGATGGAGAATGATACAACACAAAGGAAACCACAAGCAATCTACACTTCCACGCCCTAAAATACGGCCGTAGAAGAGTCCACGCCCTAAACCACGGCCGTGGATCTTGGCATCATGAACGTGGAGCATTCCAGAGAGTTACACGGCCTAAAGTACGGTCGTGGAAGTCATATGAGACTGTAACCCAATTCTACGCCCTAAACCACGGTCGTGGAATCCCTTGAGACCGTGATTTAGGCGATCTTTTGACGAACCAATTATTGACACATCATTTACGCAATGGGCCGGGACGGTTACTTTTATCCTTTCTTATAAAAAGGTCAGAGAAGAGAGTTTTGGACATCGACGCTTACAGCTTATTCCTGGGACATTAGGGTTGGATCTCACGGAGAAGTGACGGCCGATTACCTTGCTTGGAACATCCTTGCCTAGGGCGGATTGAAGATCGTCGAAGGTTTTTACCTCTTTCTTAGGGTTAGTTATTGAAGACAGATTGACAACCTGTTCTTCATATTTACCGTGGATTATTGTGAGGTTGTGTGTTATATTCTGAATCCATTAAGTACTCTATTTTGGTGTTTGGATTTGAGATTGACTTTGAGTTATATTTGAGTTTTCGAAGGTTTTTATCTTTCATTTTTCTTAAATTGATTTTTGATATCATGACAATGGTTATTGGCTAAAACCCTTTAGCAATTCTAAGGTGAAGGGTTGATAGTTGTGGCTTAGATGATGATAGATCGATCGTAAATTGATTGGACCTTGAGAGTTAGAGAGATCTCGTCGACGAACCAAGATCACGGTCTGTTCTTGAACTTCCACGGCCGTGGAATTCAAGATTTGCCCGTGATTTACTTTAGTTTACGAACCTTGCTTTTACTTTGATCCAAGGTTAAAGATTAGCTTTAATCTAGTCTTAGCTTGCCCTTTTCTAGGTAGTAGTGAGACTCATCACCCTCTACTTCGATTTCGAGTGTCACAACCTTAATCGTTTTAGTTAGTTTTGATCCTTGGGTTACAAGTTTGGGTATTTGAGATTAATTCTTAGATCCTTTATATACTGAAGCCTCAACAACCTTTATAGAGAGTATCTTTAGATAAGTCATATAAAGTTCTGGAACTTTACCTTACATTACTTTAACTTAGCATACCTTTACAACTTTTAACTCTGTCCTTAGTTCTTTAGTATATCTTGAATCGATTGCCACAATTAGTTATCTGGATCTTTAGGGTTGCTGTTTTTCCAATATTTGCAAAGCTTATTACATTTACTTGCTTGACGAATTGCGAACTGAATTTGTTCCCCCAAATCCCCGAGTTCGACACTCTGGAATTCTTGCTTTACTACGCTGATCCGTACACTGCGGGTTCGTTTGCTTGATTCTATTTTTATAAATTTAAAGCTTATTTGCACGCACACTTCGAGGCGAACACTTCTTCTAGAAGAGCCTTCTTAAGATCAAGGATGATTTGCATGTCCCTCCAATTGGTAACCACAACTGTTGTGCAATCTCTAACCCTAACGGCTCCTTCTCATCCAAAAGAACCTATGCAGTTTTAAGACTTGATCTTCCCCAACATCAACCAAACCCTTACAGTGCCTTATGGCTCTAGAGCAACATCCGTAAGTGCTGCTATATCTCCTAGATTGCCTATCATCGACGCCTTCCTACTCTGGCCAAAATTAACCTGTGGAATCTCATAGAAAATGGTACTTGCAAGCTCTGTAATAGCATGGCCGAAGATGATGATCACTTGTGGTTCACCTGTAGCTATGCCTTGCTCGTTCTTGATATCCTCTCTCGGTGGACAAGAGTTCCCTATCCTGCTCCCTACATTCACAACTTGTGGAATTGGCTCAACTCTAGACCTAATCCCAAACATAACTTACTGGACAATATTCGGATTGCCTTGATCACATCTTTCATCTACTTTGTATGGAAGGCAAGGAATAACCAAGTGTTTAACAATTCTTTCACTCACTACTAAATAAATGGCCTGTTGTAACGAAAATTTTATTGTGTTACTATAAGTAATTGGCAATGTTTTATGTAATGGTTTTACAAGATTCACTTACTTATGTTACTATAGGTGTGCTATGGTAATGGTCATGTGTAACGGTTATAAAAAGTTCCAAAACTAACCCCTAATGTAATGATAATTGTAATGGTAGGCTGTAAAATATTTGGCGCAAAGACAAAATATAACGCGCGCAAAATGGTCACCAATTCACCATCAAAATTAAAATTACCTAGGAAAAATACGAGAGAACCCTAAAAAAATCAGATCTGAAACCATATCTCGTCTTCGCCGCTCCTCTTCATCTTCGCCACCGCCGCTCCTCTTCATCTTCGCCGCTCCTCTTCGTCTTCATTTGGAATTTTCTTCCACTTCATCTTCACCGGTCTCCCTCTTTGTGTTCATGGGTTTGTCAATCCTACTTCGCAAGTCGCAATCTCCCTCTTCGTCTTCACTCGAAATTTATTCATCTTCACCAATACTCTTCAGATTTGGTGTGAGTTTTTCAATTTATTTTCAGTTTCTTGATTTTCTTGTGAGGACTAAGGGATCTTTCTCATTTTTGTACCCATGGGGTGTACGACGTGGTCCTGTTGTGTATCGGCCTCTTCCTCCTCTGCCTCATGACTGGACTGTATCCGGCATTCTCGTGGAGTCCGACACCGGGGTCATTGGTGCTGCGCTGCTTGCTCCGGAATCGAAGTGAGTATCTTTTTTCCTTATCTTGTTGTATATGTTGCGTTGTGTTCTGTTGTAGTTGATTTTTGGATTCCTTTCGATGTTTCGTGTTCATCTCCTTCCCACTCTTTGTAATTTTTCATCTTTTGAATTACAGAAACATCTATTAAGAATTTGCTCTTACAAATTTTGTTTGGAATAATCAAATTTGCATAATTCAGTTATTATTTCATGCATTTAAATGTGCTACTATATGTTTTTAAGTGCTTCAGACCAAGCTGAAACGTAATGTTTATAACGAATTGGGTTTGACAAATATATTCACTTTAGGGGCAAACTTTTTCGTATGGGATAAGCTTATTAGATTATTCCCGTGTTTGCTGTTGTTTCTTGATGTTATAAGAGGAATTTAGGCAATTTAGAGCAAGCACGATATTAAACTGAAAGTGAAAGCAGAATAGAATAGGAGAACATTTGAGAATTTGTTTGATTAGTTTGCATGCACCTTGACAGCATAATAACCAAATTGCAATGACATGTAATTGTTACACTTAGTTGGATTAAAACAAAGCCTACAAGTTAGTTGAAAAGCTTAAACATTAGCTTTAATGACCTTGTTATGAGAATTACAACCTTTGTTTTGGCTCTTTTAGCAAGTTAACAACTCAGATGGTTTCATTTCTTTTCATTGTGTTGTTGACATATCAAACAATCATTTGTCATGCCCAATTCCTTATTGGCTTGGGGTTCAAACTCCTCACTTATGTGCTCTTTTCTTTTCATTGTGTTTAATTTAAAAAATAATAATTTATCCTGTCCACTTCCATCTTTTTTAAAAAATTGCAATCAATTGACTATCCTAGACTTGGGTGGGAACAAATTCTCAGGATTCATCCCACCGTGGCTAGGAGATGACATGATAGATTTGAGTATTATTTCATTGCGGTCCAATAGTTTGACGGGTACTCTACCCACTAGTCTATGCCATCTTGGCAATTGTTAGTAGAGATAATAACCCCAAAAGAAAATTATAAAGCGAACACTTAATCCTCTTAATGCAATTGTTAGTAGAGATGGTTCAATAAAAACCTTATATTCTTGACTTTTTTTATTGGTAACGTTCAGAACTTGGTTCTTGTAGTTTCTTGCTTTCTTTCAATTTCTTAATTAGTGCTTCCTTTCCGTACTTCTAGCTTATTGATAAACTACTAGTGGTAGTCTAGTACTGATTTCTTATCTTTGTTTTTCATCTTTGCAGGTTAGTCGACAAAATAAATGTATCAATTGGACAAGATTCAAACTCAAAGACTAGGGTACTTTCCATGGATTTGAAAGCTTCAAACAAAATAGGTGATTATTGAAAGAATATCAACATAAACAAGTTCTTAGAACAAGCAAACAACATCAGCTATTTAGTTTTCCTTTTAGCTTTGTCAATTTATTGTGTTTTATGCAGCTTTGAACAGTTCTACGTTAATTTTACCAATGAAAAGATGCAACAACACTTCAATCAAGTAATCTGTGACATTGTTAGCAATTTATATGTCCTAGTTTCAATTATTTTCTTCATAGCTGGACAAGCTTAAGTGTGAAATATAATCACGTATTCCTTGTTAGATGTATCATTGTTTACATTAAAGGTTGTTGAGTGACTGATCAATTTTAAGTGTCAATTGTTTAAATTTTCACATAAACCGGGTGGTGTTATTTCAATTAATTTCTGCAGGAACATACTATGTGAGGATTGGAGTTAGGTTCAAAGGACCTTGAACATCTTCAACATCAGCTTGATAAGTCATTGAGGCAAATCAGGTCAACAAGGGTATGTAAGACAACCTTGTACACTATTAGCATTATGTTGTATACTTGTATTCTTACCATTGGAGGTTATTGATTAACAGATTGAAGTGTGCTTAGATGGAGGATAGTGACTTCTTCTATTTGTTGTTGGTCAGATTCGGAGTTGCTCATTCATTTGGATTGAAGCTTCGAAGAGTTCTAAATGAGTAGAAGTTATTAGCTATTGTTGGATTTTAACAAGTAAGTCTCTTGTTCCATCTCATTTCTACTAAGGGAGGACTTGCGGTTACTTTGTTTTTGTTTCGTTTACCTAGTAGAGAAATTGTTGGGTGCAGTATTTTTATTGAACAATTGTTGGATGCAGTATTTTCATTGAACAATTGTTGGATGCTTATAGAACTTATGGTCATAAAGTCAAGTACAAACTAAATAGCTTTGTTTGCAGTGTTTTGACATTGCAATTGTTGATTGCATGCCATTTTTTTGTTGTTAAATGCTACTTGACTAACATGGTTGGTTACTAACATAATATTCATGCGATGTTGAAGTTGATCATTCACCACAGGTATGTAATAAAATTTGGGCGTTCCAGATTTTGCATTTTGCATGTGCATCTACTGAGATTTTGTGCGGCCGGAATTGGTTGTTGTGATTTTTGTCCATCCTTATGGTTATTGCTTAAGTTTCTGATTTTGTAATGGAGTTTGCTTAAGTTCTTGCATAAGTTTTGTGCTGCCAGAAATTACTTATTGTTCTACTTTGACTTTCAGATGTTGCTTAAGTTTTTTTATTTTGTATCAGTTTGACAATTTAAGTTGTTGTTGTTTTAGGTTTGGAATAGAGTTTGGTTACTATTGTTGAGTTCTTGTTGTTGTTATAGCGGTGGAATAGAGTTTGATATGGTATTTTTTGAACTATTGCAGGACAAAGATAACGAAGGATGAAGTTCAAGCCGGATTGATGATGGACAACTTAACTTTTTGCAAGTAATTCTTGTTGTCGTTATAGCGGTGGAATAAAGTTTGTTGAAGCCATTAGAGCCATCAAGCTCCATCTTGCGCACAACTGGAAGGACAGATCTCCTCACTCCCGGGCAACTACAAGAATTCTTGGAGTCCATCTAGCTTAACTCTCCCGCCTTGTTCTCTCCAACATCTTTCTTCACCTCTGATCTTTTGAACATTGCTCTTGTAATCTGTCCATGTACATTCTTCTCTTCTCAATACAATTAAATTTTCGAAAAAAAAAGTTCGCATTGGAAGGACAGATTGCCTGAGTCGAATTCTCGGCCTCTTGGTGCCTTAATTTCTTATGTTTTGGCCTTTGGACTTACGTTTTCGTTGGTCAAGATGACCCTTGTACATCTTATCTTATTGAGTTTCATCAAAAAAAATATATAATAGAGAGTATTTCAATTTAGAATGAAAGTAGGTAACCACGCCTGTTTGATTGTTGATATATACCTTCATTACATGTATATAATATGTTAAAAACCGATTCGTTGAGAATTTTGCTATAAAAATAGTGTATTAAACCGATTAAGTAAATATATTTTTTAACTAATTTAGAATCCCTAATCAGTACTTTTTTTAACCTAATGAGAGGATCCATCGACGATTTCTATATTGTCCTCCCACACGAAGAGCATATATGCTCCTTTTCTTCTCCTCCATTCCGAAGAGAAATGATTGAAAAAAGATTCGGTCTCATCCCGTCATCACCCGGCAACTATCATGCTCTCAATTCCTCAACTCGGCAGCGAGAAGATTCATCATCCTAGAGCCGATTCGAGTAGTTAATTGCGACAAGAGACGAGTAGTTATCAGTGGCAGGGAATCGGCGCGGCAAAGGTTCTCTAAGACCATCGCCTTCCAAGCGTATCTAAGCATCAACAATAACGATATTCAACGGCAGCGGTATTCTCAGCGGTGGCGGCAAAGCTTCTCCGAATATCTCATAGACTAGAGTAACGACAGCGAGAATAATAACATTGGGTATTACGTTGGGAGTATAATAATATTTGGTAAGAGAAATTGGGTAATACATTGGATATTAAATTTGAGTAATACATTTGGCACATACCCGATTTATAAACAATTTCGAATCACCTGATTCATAAACATTGTTGAGTTCGAATTACTCGATTCATAAACAACTTCAAATTTGATCGAATTTCCGATTTCAAAAAAGTTTCGAATTCAAATTGATCGATGAGATGATTGGTGTATTACGTATTGGAAATTTCGGTGTACGGTTTTAGACCAAAAGGTCGTAGTCTCACGTATTTGAGTAGACGGTTCTCCCAATTGTCAAGCAAAATAATATAATTATCTTGAAGTGAAAACAAGTTATGAGCCAAGCATTTGTAATCTCTACAAAGGAGTAGACAAAACTCAATCAAGAGTTTGTAATTTCCACAAAGGAGTAGACAAAACTCAACCAAGAGTTTATAATCTCCACAAAGGAGTAGACAAAACCCAACAAAGAGTTTGTAATCTCCAAAGGAGTAGACAAAACTCAACCAAGAGTTTGTAATCTCCGAAAAGGAGTAGACAAAACTCTAATAGAAATTAAATTCAATTGCAAGTCTTATAAACAGATTGTTATATGTTAAAACCATTGACTTTGATTATGTAATGAGTCATTCATAAATGAATTTTCCTTCTAAGTGTATTCTCCCCTACACCGAGAATATTCAAATACCTTAGTGGAATAAAACGTTACATGGTACAAAGACTCAGTAAGAGACTTACTTTTCTTACTTTGTAGAAAGCTTAAGGGTATTCCTAGGTTTTGTCAATACAAAACCAAACTAAGATGGATGCATATCCTTTGTCAATACAAAGGAACTATATTGGTCCTTCAAGTTTTGCAAACAAGCTTATAAGAAGGTCTATTCAATGTCAATACATTGAAACTAAAAGCTTTATTATTGCAAAAACGAATGTAAAATCAAGTGCAGATGACTCTCCATTTTATAGGCATAGGGGGCCACGGTTTTGGGGAATAATAACCGCCAAAAAGCGGTTAAAATCGGTTATGAAAGTTACATGAAAGTTACTTGGAAGATGGGCCTTGAAGCCCTAGAAAGCCCGAGGCCCGGACCCACATAGGGAGCCCAAAACCGCTCCCCGGAGCTAGCTTAGAGCTAGCTTATTTTTCTTGGTCCAAACACTTCCAATGAGCTTTATTCACTTTAATATAGCTAGGGTAAGCTCCAAATCCCACAAATACTCAATGTCTTAGTTCAAGCTAGTGTATCTCCTAAATTAAAGAAGCCCGCTAGGTGCTTCATTGACATTCACTAAGCATTTGAGCTTGGATTCCTCCCAATTTTTACCACATATTCTTTAGCCAATATAAGGCCTAAGAATCAAAGGTGTGCCGATAAAATGTGGCTAAAAAGTCCCAAACTTCGGCCTTCTAAAATCTGACACAATTGATCTTGTCGTGAATCACCTTGCTTTGATTCGGCACTAAGAGCTCAACGGTTACACACATGTGAACAACTCATTGCAATTGGTATTGTAAGGGGAGCATAGTGACACACATGTGAACAACTCATTGCACCTTATCTCAAGACAAGCTCAACGGTTACAACGAAGACTTAGCCCAAATCTCCAACAATACGGCTTTTTTATTAAGCATACAAACTAGGCCCCTTACCCATTAATTCATTAATTTTTTAAAAACATAACCTCATTAAAACAAAAAAATACTAGAATAATTATGAAAAGAATGAGTTACTAAAGCCTTTTTTTTTTATCGCTGATACAGACTAGACCCCTTAAATTTTTTTAATTAAAATTAAAGGTAAAAAATCGTTGGGTATATGCTTTAAAATATAAAGCAACTAGGGACTATTTTATCCCATTAAAAGTATAAGAGCCTACATTATGCTCATGGGTACACTATCAGATTAACAGTCCACAAGCCCATTTTACCCAATAATATCCTAATTAGAAGATCTTTTCACGATAAAAAATATTGTCTTGTTCACGATCAATTTTCTCGTTCGACATCTTCCATCTTTAATCCGTTGGTAATCTAAGTTATTTGTGAAGATACGATCAAAAAGTCGTTATGCTCGTCGCTTTCTATTGACCAGATCATTCTCTTTTTACTTTGAAGATTTATTTGCTCTAATGTTTACTCTAATGTTTTTGAATTCCACTTTACATTATCCAAAAAAGATGACGTTCCTTTTGTGACTTTTTCTCATATAATCATAGGTTTTCAATTTTTTATCGTTGTCCTCAAACTTTTTAAACTATTTTTTCGTACCTTTTTTAAATTTTCTGTTAATAACTGAACGAAGCAACAACGTCAACCTTAGTTTTAAGAGCATAACTATGTACATGTTGTGCACGTCATAATGTCATATGAGATATATGTTCACTTTCTCCGTAACTCTTTCACAAAATTAGTTTGTTCAAATTTTATCTTGGAAAAAATGGTCATCTCCAAGGCCGTTCTGCTCTCAACCACTAACCTCATCCTCCTTCTCCAAGTCGCCTTCTCTAGCCCACCAGGGGACCCAGTGACGTGCCTAGTCAGCAACCATGACTGCACCATCACGAACTCTATCGGAATGTTTCCTGATCGGTCCACCTGCAAGGCAGCCAATGTCTCGTATCCAACCTCCGAGGAGGATCTCATTAAGGTTGTCGCCCAGGCAACCGAGGAAAAGAGGAAAATGAAGGTTGTTACGCGTTACTCCCACAGCCTTCCTAAGTTGGTGTGTCCTGATGGAGATGAAGGTCTTCTCATTAGCACCAAACACCTCAACAATATAGTGAAGACCGACGTGGTGTCGAGAACTATGACGGTTGAAAGCGGTGTCACCCTCGAGCAGATCATTAAGGAGGCTGCCGTCAAGGGGCTTGCCTTGCCCTACTCGCCGTACTGGTGGGGCTTAACAATAGGAGGCTTGTTGAGCACCGGGGCCCACGGAAGCTCGTTAACGGGTAAAGGAAGCGCCGTTCATGAGTATGTCGTTGAGCTGCGGCTCGTTAGTCCAGCTACATCTGAAGAAGGCTATGCTAGAGTCATAACCCTCGATGGAACTCATGAAGATTTTGATGCAGCTAAGGTCTCGCTTGGAGTTCTTGGTGTTATTTCACAAGTAAGATCGAATTTTCTATTAAAATATGGTGTTCTTAGACGTGCCTATATATCTCAATCATTCGTTTTAATTTCAAATTACGTAGGTATGCGTAATTCGACATTTTCTTTAGGGTTTAGGATTATGCATATGGTGAGTAGGTGAAACTGAATCCGTAGCCCCCTAACTACGCGTGTGATATGTGTAATTGAACTAGTCATATCGACACAACTACTCGCCGTGCTTGTGCTTGTTAAAGGGGTCATCTCTGATTAAGCACTCCTGCGTAACTGCAGTATGACTATGCACCCTGCAAGCGTTTTTGTGTCTCCAAGTATAAATTAGTAAATCATGCAGACGATGTACGGTAGACGAGTAAAGAAAATATACGCTATGTCTAGGTAAACCGTTTATATAACTTTGGACCCGTTTGGTAACGGAGGATTATGTAAATTAAGATGAGGATTAAAAGAATTATTTAGATGAAGAATTAAGGAGATGAAAATGTTTAAGAGGATGAGTATGAAAATAAGTGAAATGAGTGTTTGGTAAGATTAATATGATTGTGGGTAAAATTACGAAAAAATACGTGTTAAATTTTTTTATAGATGAAAGAGATGAAAAAAAGAAAGAGGGGTAAAAGTGAGATTTTAGGTTCAATAATCGTCATAATCTTTATAATCATAGTTTTACAAGATTACAAAATTTCCATAATGTAATTTCCTTAATCTCCATAGTTCAACTCCTTTAATCTCCTTAATTCCCTTACCAAACATGATTACGAGAATTATTTCTCTCTTTTAATTCTCGTAATCTTAATCTCCTTAATTTAAAGGTTTACCAAACGGAGCCTTTATCGGCATTTGACTTCTCATATGTAGGTAAACTTGCACAAAATTGCTTAAATTTTTGAAATTAAGAATGGTTTTGCTCAAGCTTATTATAGGACTTAATCTATCATATAATGCAATTGTTTTGCAAGTAACTAATTGGTGTCATCTTCTAAGATCAATCTCATTTACCAACAAAACACGCATCATACAAAAACGTTAAGTTTTTTTTAATTTATTTGGTGGTGAGTCGTTTACACATAAAAAAAAGACGACTGGCCGTAAAATTTAAATAATGAAATGACAGGTGACATTACAACTACAACCTTTATTCAAGCGAGCCATATCATACAAGACAGTGAAAGACGATGACCTAGCTGATCTAGCGGTAGACTATGGCAACACGTATGAATTTGCAGACATTACATGGTATCCGAGCCATGGACAGGCTGTCTACAGGATAGATTACCGTATACCCTCCGAGACCCCCGGAGACGGTAGATATGACTTCATTGGGTTCAGGTCAACACCAACAGTAGCACTAGCTGCTATTAGAACCACAGGTACGGACGTACGGTTAATTGTATGCAAACATATGTTCTTTTGCTTCTATTATATGAACCCTAATTTTAATACTCGGATGTATATATGTTCTCATTTTGGTGTGTTTTGTGTTCAATATACTGATCATGCAGAAGAGTTACAAGAACTAAACGGTGATTTCAATGGAAAGTGCATTTCAGGAGGTCTGTTAGTAACAACAACGATGACCGCTGCATATGGTCTCACAAACAATGGTACATAACATATAATATATATATATATATATATATATATATATATATATATATATTTCCTAACACGAAACATATGTTATTATGTTAATTAAAGCTGGTTCTAAACATTAATCAGGTTTCATATTTACTGGCTACCCTGTCATTGGATATCAAAACAATCTCCAAGCCTCAGGAAGTTGCATCGACGGTCCAGAAGATCTATTGCTCACCTCGTGTCCGTGGGATCCTCGTGTGAAGGGCATATTTTATCACCAAACCACATTTAGCATAGCTCTACCAAAGGTGAAAGCCTTCATTAAGGATGTTCAAACCCTAGTAGCTTTAGCACCCGAGTCCCTGTGTGGACTAGACAGTTATAGCGGAATCATAATGAGATATGTTAAGGCATCCTCAGCGTATTTAGGAAAGGATGATGACTCTTTAGACTTTGACATCACCTACTATAGAAGCAAGGATCCCTTGGCACCGAGACTTTACGAGGACATACTCGAGGAAGTAGAACAAATGGGCATATTCAAGTATGGAGGGCTGCCACATTGGGGTAAGAATCGAAATTTAGCATTTGATGGAGTTGCAAACAAGTTCTTGAATGCAACCAAGTTTGTTAATGTGAAGGAGAGGTATGATCCTACGGGATTATTCTCGAGTGAATGGACTGATCAAATTTTAGGGCTGAGAGAAGGAGTCACAATTAAACGAGAAGGGTGTGCTCTTGAAGGGCTGTGTGTTTGCTCAGAGGATATACATTGTGCCCCTAAACAAGGCTACCTTTGTAGGCCCGGGAAAGTCTATAAGGAAGCTAGGGTTTGTGTTCTTTCCAAGTAATTCAGGTTGTCGATCAAAATAAACAAGTTCTTACGCGATTTGTTCTCATTATATTGTAAATTTGTATCAATAGTATTGTAATTATGGATAATGTCATATATACAGGCCGATTGTGTAAATATGTGTAATAAGGTTCTCATATATACAGGCCAATTGTGTAAATATGAAACTTGATGAATTAATATGAAAACAAAACTTATGATATGAGACAAAGCTCCGATGGTGAATACATTTTGTTGTTGAGAAAAATTTTGTGCCTTTTTAATGTCTTGATTATAAGTCGTTATATCAACAATACATAGGTTTATATGGACAAATTACTAAAAATAGTCATGTACTAATAACTTCAAAAGTACTCCTCATTTTCCAATTTATAATGAAGGTGCCAACTATTTAAACACCTAAGACTGTCGGCTTTTAGTTCGAACAATATTACTCTTTATTCATGGCTATTGGCTATAATGTCGTTATGGGAAGGTCATTAGGTCCCGAGTCCGATATAGACGTACCATATAGCATGGGTCGTTTACATACAAGCACACATGAGTGGTACGTTCAATCCCAACACATAAGTCCAACGAGTTTCATACTAAAAACAATTAACAATAGTAGAAGTAGCCAACCTACCAACCTTATATACAATGTCCCCCTTTAGATGTGTCTCGTAAGGATACAACAAAGTCAATGAACGATTCAGATAACAATATGAAGTCGATCAACAACGTCAAATTTGTGTCATCTATTTGTATTTATATGGTCTACAAAAGCATATAATTGGCGATTAAAATATAAAAAAATCGTTAATAAAAAACCGGTTAACTATTTTTTTTTTTTTTATGAAACCGTTTAACTAAATTGATAGTTGGTACTTGGTCCATACAATATTAGTGCCCGTTTGTTTTAAACTCTGAAATCGGAAACGGAATGGAAATGAATCTAGTTCATATATTCACATTGATCATGATTTTTTTTGGAATCATTCTTTATGGTATTATGCAAAATGCATTTGTTTCTCCGGGTTTTTTTTTTTTTTTGAAAGATTAATGTATTAGAAAAAGAAGGATTTACATGGAGGGTCAACTAGACCAAAGAAGTACCAGAGATCACATTCAGAAGGGAGAAAGGGAGACTAATCCAAGTGAATGCCAAGAATCCTAGCCCACATGAGTGAGTTAAGAGACCGATCTTTCCAGTTGCTAGAAGTGAAGTTTTTTGTAGAGTTGATTGTGTTTTGAGAACAGATGGAGGGGTGTGTGAAGCTGTTATTGTACAATAGATCATTCCTTGTTTCTCCTGTTTTTTGTTTCCCTATAAAATATCAAAAGTAATCAAATTATACTCCAATTAGTTCAAACCACATGAAAAGATTCCAAAAAAATCATGAACAAGGATATACGTATGGACTAGATCCGTTTCCATTCCGTTTCCGTTTCCGGAGTTTTAAACAAACGGCCCATAAACTCAACTTCTAAAACACCCATAAATTATGTTAATTAATAATGGGCTAATTTGGTAACTAGGCCTTTTTGAGTTATGGTTTTAGTAACTAGGCTTTTTTGATTTTTAATTAAGTAACTGTACCCCAAAATTTTGTTACCGTGGAACCCTAATATTCCCTCAGCCGTCTTTCTTTCTCACAATCTCCTTC
>BSUD01000040.1:13394-27690 GCA_033239045.1 Fagopyrum esculentum | reverse complement strand
TATATATAGATAGATAGATAGATAGATAGATAGATAGATACAAACTCATATGTAAACAGCCCTTATAGTGTTCAATGAGAACGAATAGCGGCCCTTGATCTGATTAATCCAAAGGTTAAAATGTTACCTAAATATTCTCTAAAAAAATACAAATCACTCTCCTGATTGGTATGTGTAATACACTCTCCAAATTAAGGCAATTTCGATATTTTTTTAATAATTATAAATAAAATCTTCCACTATTTTAGCCAGTTACAATTTACAGAATCTTCCAATTGATTAATAAGGATATTAAAGAATATCAACACAATCGTTCGAACGCATAATCATCCATTTGGCTGCAACGTTGTGCTGAAATTACATGGTCTCCATTGTCGCCGGAAACCTAACCATATCTTCGCCGGAATAATTAACAGTAAGTGATTCGTTTTCAGTATACAATCTACCCATCATCAACCACTCGGTTTTTGTTCTTCAAACGGCTTGAGTCATTTTACAGTCTTACGTTTTTTATCATTATATGTCCACATTTATCGGTTGATTTGTGTAGGGCATTCTGGCAAGCAACATTTTCGACATCGATGGAAGAAGGTAAGTGAATGTGAAACATCATACACGATTAAATTAATATATCAACAGATATTTGGTTTCATATTAACGAATACATGTGACTATACTTCCGAATATGTTCTATAACATGGTTACGAACACAAATATGGTTTACCCACTCATCAAACATTAAACATACCCGTAATCGTTAGCTATATTTCAATTATCAGATTATAAATATGTAGTGAATTTTTTACAGATTCCGGAAATAAAAGGGATTGAGATGTTGATGGATTCGGCATTGATGCTAACATGGAGAGTATGGATGATTTTTATGAAGCAGCGGCATATGAAGAGCTCAACGATGCAATAGACATGACGCAATCACCGGCGAAAACAAAATATTGGACTCCACAGTACGATGAATCCATACATCCATGTATTGAAATGTGTTTCAAGACACCGGAGGAAGGTATCGATTTTTATAAGGCGTATGCTAAAAAGGTCGGTTTTGATGTTCGTTTGTCATCTTCCCGTGTATGCACAAAAGACGGGACTCTATTGCATCGTCGCATATTGTGTAGAGGAAAATGTACCCACTACCGGAAAGTGTCAAAGAGTTTCACTCTTTATATCATGTACGTTGTGAAACTTGTCTTAGATGAATGTGATATTTCGTAATCGGTGAACTACTATAATGAATTCTATAACCAACTGTGGTGTTACTTGTTATATTTACTCGATCATACGCACTTAATTCGTTAATCTGAATCCGGTACACGAACAGTTAATATCCAGAATTTATATCGAATATATTCGGCAACTATATCCTTTATATTCCATACTTATATCGTTTATATTCAATAAGAAGAATACTTACTAATCTATCATTTTTTTTTGTATGGTTATCGGTGTTTGCATACAAGATAACGTTCGTCTTCCTATGTTGGCTGTGTTATTCTCACCGTTTTTGTGAAGACAAATTATTTCCAAAAAAGGAACTATTGATAGAAATATTATTTCCGGTAATATAGAAATATTTATAACTATATTCGTTAATATAGAAATATTATTTCCGGTAATCTTGTTTGTAATACGATTACATTTTATAGTATTGAAACACCAAATAAGAAAGTGTAAACTCCATTGAAACAATTTGGTATACTAGGCTTTTTCTAGTTTTGTGTTTAGTAAATGTACCCCTTGAGAGAAGAGTGTGTAAAGTTTGAGAATAAATACAAAAGGTTGGGGTATATTTACTTAATTGAAACATTAAAAAGTTTAGTTACTATTATAGTTTTTCAAAAAGGCCTAGTTACCAAAATTGCCCAACTCCATTACCCAAGTGTACATGTTGCGTTCATTAACATATGACACACTACAATATTCTATATCCGGTAATTATATCTTGTATATTCTATAAAATATATCGTTCATATTCGGTAAAAAGTACATTTTCTAATCCGTCATATTATCTATGGTAAACGGAGTTTGCATACAAGATAACTATCGGCTTCGTATGTTTCCTCAAGTGTAAAGGTTGTGCTCTTTAACATGCAACACCTAATATATGAAGCATCCATTAACTATATCATGTATATTCTGAAATTATATCGTTTATATTCGGTAATGAGTACACTTATTAATCTATCATATTATGCATGGTAAACGGTGTTTGCATACAAGATAAAGATTGTCTTCCAATGTTTGTTGTGTTATACTCACTGTAGCAAAAGAGTTTTCCGAAACAACGTATCAAAAGAGTTTGACATTGTAGCATAGAACTTTGACATTAATAAAGATAGGAGTGTCAAAGGCATTAATCCCTGCATAAGTGATTCAAATATCCAAAAAGAGAAAGAAACTGTAGCATATAGTTTTGACATAGTGTAGCAAAACAAGTGTCCGGAACAACATATCAAAATAACAAGTTGAATCGTCTATTCCTCATCATCCATAGCATTGTTAATCTTCAATGCCCCTCTAGCAACTATACGCGGTATTTCTGGCAACGCTGTGTTTTACCATGTCAAGATTTCTGAAATCTTCCATGTGATCAGTTGATATTATGCACTTGTTCAGTTCGTAGTTGAAAACGTTGTACATTTCTTCGAACTCAACGCCCCTTTCGTCACCAATTAAAAGTAGCCGCGTACAAGTCTGTAACAATTTTTAACATTATCTTCCACACAGAAACAAAACAGCTATTAGTGAATAAAAAAGTAGTATGCTATCGAATATAAATAATAAAAAGGACCGAATAGCGAGTTGTATTTCCATTTTACCATGCATTAAACCCACACAAAAAAGATCTTTGGGGAGTTTTCGCCTCTAAACCACTCAAGTGCGTTCAGATACGATGCCCAAGCATCCACAAGTGCGTTCAGAAAAAAAAACTCATAGCCCTTAACATCAATCATTTATGAACAGACAAGTATTGAATGGATGCAGCCTAACTCGCATTCGACAGGGCATGAACGAACATTCAACAACAATGGACAACCAATCCAATTCGGCAACCATATTTCAAAATAATAAAAAAAACAAATCCAAAAACCATAATCAGAATCAATGCATCGGAAATTACATTGATATCGACAATACCTCGAGTGACGGAGGGGAGCGGCAAGACGATTAATACCCTAATCTGAATGACGATTGACACTGAAATGGTGATTAGGCCGTTGGGTACGCCGAATACCGGCGCACACAACACCGAATACCGGCGCACACAGTACCGAATGTAGATTGGAGGTCGAGCACAGCACCGGCGAGACCAACGGCGCCGAATACCGGATGAAGAAGACGGCACCGAAAACTGTAAAAGATTTAAGGGTTTTATTTGAGGGGTATTATTTTAGGGAATATTACATTAATTCATGTATATGACAATGGATAACAAATTTTGTTACTTAAAATATTCGTTAGTGTTACTAAATATATTCGTACATATGATATAATATATTCGTTAAAAAGTTTAGTTATTCAATTGTATCCAATAACTTGTCGCACATACACTGACAAACCACCACAAATTGCCGGATAAAAGATGTAACACCCCGAATCCGCGGGACTCGGGATGTCACATTGGGCTAGGATCTCACAATGGATCCTGACCCTAGCCTGACAACAAGTTCACTGGACCTTACAACATGGCACTGACATATATAAAACAAATACATAAAACAGTATAAACTGTACAACCCAAAGTAAACAACAACATAGGCGAGTATATAAAACGACAACCTCACACATGAGGTACAAAAGAACATCCTCACGAAGGAGGGGAACACAACAAACCCAAACCAACCACCTAATGTACGAGAGTCCTCGACTTGTCACCCTGCCAGATCACTCAGCAGCGCCTAACCTGTAAACATCTACAACACGGTATGAAACCGTTAGCTAACCATACATATATGAGGTAATGCATAAGCACAAACACAATCATGAAAGATAAACACATCAACATGCTATCACACATTTACCCATTTATTATCTTTATATAATAACCATTCACTCAAAAACCGTATATATATATAGATAGATGAAAGTATGTGACACGAGGACCGATACATCCCCGCCTCTGAGTACAATGTCCAGTTGTACGAGTATCGGTCACACAATCCGTGTACCCTATGGGAGTGGATTGCGCCCTTCTTGTAAACCAGTCTGGCCCGACATCAGAGAACCTCCCAGACTCCACGGCGGGATGAAGGGGAAAGGTTATCACAACCACGCAGTGGGGCAGTCAATAGAACATAGGTCGATAAAAACGACAAATCATGCTATCATAGCAAACATATAAAGCACACACCACTCATGCAAACACCCAATATAGGGATGGTAGCTAAGTAAGTCCTACGGACTTACCTCAACCTCGTACAATCACAACCACGATCAACCTCCAATCCTGAGAGGGACACTGCCTAATAACAAGGCATAAAGAGATATCAATACTCCTATCAATCAAAAAGGTCACATCTAGACCCAAGGGATCCATAAGGATTATAATCAATCTATAAGCCTCACAACCAACTAAACCTCAATATTTCAACATAACTCACAATTCCTCAAATCTCAAGGTAGTATCTAATCAACATTCCTCAATCTCAATTCTAATCCTAATTTAATTAATTAACCTTTAATTAATTAATTAGATTTTGCCAGAATAACGTTTTGCCCGCAGGCAATTTCTAAACCCCCTGTCATCAGATTTCATCAAACAAACAACCCATAATCACCAGGATAATATAACGACCATAATGAAATTTCTAATTGTCCTATTTGACAAGCCTAAAGTCAATTTAGGCCAAATCGCAGTACGGAAAACGAATAAATTCATAACTTATTCGTTACTAACCCGATTGATGATCTGAAAGAAGATTCGGAATCACAACGACGCAGGCTACGCATGGACAACATCAAATTCATCGGAATCTTAGCGACGGAACCTTCCTGGTAACATATATGCTCGACCAGCCCTCCATATATTCGGAAATGCAGAAACTCGGTACCGATATGAAGAGAATGAAGAGAGGAATCCAGAAACTCAAACGGAATTGAAATCGGATTAGAAACGGAGAGTAGATCTGAGTTTGAAGGTTGAGAGAAATCAGAGTTTTTACGAGGAAACGTGAAATGAAATGAATTAATAAAGGATTTTCCGCTATTTATAGTGAAGACGATAATTATCCTTTAGTAAAGTCGATAATTATCCTTTAACCGATCCAAAGGCGGGTCGAACCTCTTTCTCCAAACTTCTCGAGAGTGGAACATTAAATCTGGAATATTGTAGGGATAATTATTCCACAACTGCCTCGGAAAACGTGTAATCCTAAGCCGTATTTCTTAGCCGTATTTCTTAGCCGTTAAGAAACGAAATAGCGACTCTTTTGGCCGTTTTGCCTCTCCATGTTATTTCATACCTAGGACATATCCGATATCCTGATCATTTCTCTCAACTGCATTTTTATTAATTGGAGCTCCCAAATGCTCCAAATAACACCAGAGGGTAAAAATAATTACCCGGGGGAAAAAGTAAAAATTCCCCCAAACGTCCAAAATTACGCCAGGAACATAACGGTGGGACTCTTACTCATCACTTGCGAAATCTTTGCGAGTTATATGTCAATTACTATCAACGATTAAGTTAATCAACATTAATTAGAATTCGGAAATCCTAGCTATTACAAAAGACATATAACCACCAAATATTTACAGCATTTAGTGTCGAATAAAAACTAAAGTACAATAATTCATGTATATGACAATGGATAACAAATTTTGTTCATCAGATCAAAGAAGGTTTCAAGCACCAAAAAAACATATTGAATCTTAATCTAAGCAAAATCAATGTCCTTCTCATTTTGCTAAATACATTAACATACATCAACGAATAAAAACTCAATAAACAGTGAATACAAATTCAATAGCATATGCTTCTCTTGTACTGTTGAGGATGGAGATAACCATGAATTCCAGTTGGTCTGCAATGATGACAAATTTGGAGTCGTACAACAAGATTGTTGATGGTAATGATGTAATATCGACTCGAGACTACGAGATGAAGGAAAACGAGGCTTTTGAATAGTCTCGAGCGAAATTTATGGTGAGCGAGACGAAATTGGTCCCATAGACGGTTGAGTCGCGATGCACGAGACTGAAGGAATGTTGGAAGGGCACCTAAGGCATTCGAGGGAGATCCATGGAGAGTTCAAGTCCGGATCTGCAAAGAAAACCGGCCGGCCAAATCTGGTTTGGAGACGACGATGGTGCCTTCATTGGACGAACGACAGCAACCCTAATCATCGTTGAATCACTCTTGCTCGCCATTGGAGTCATTTCACAAATAATCGGTTATTGAGCGATGATGGAAGATTTAAATGAGAGATTATAGGGCCATTTAAGGTAACAAATCTTTTTATATATAATAATGGAGCAAATTGGGTGAAAATTGATTTTCACGGGCAGCCAATTCCTCACTCTCATTCTAATTTGTTTTATTTTTATTTTTTTTCCCTATTTATTATGGTTAATCTTGACCATCTATTATTCTAATCTTACGGATTAGATTTGTTCTCATTGTACACTATAAGGACTGTTTACATGAGAGTTTGATTTTATATATATATAGGGCGTGATTCCCATGAGAACACCCCTAACGTGAGAACATGAGAACAATCGTACACCGTTGAGTATTAAGAGTTGAGATTTAGAGTAGATATCAAAAATAATAATAACTACGAATAATAATAATTAGGAATCCAACAATAACTACGAATAATCCACTCAACCAACAATAACTACGAATAATACATTAAACGATATGGCACATTCGTAACAAACTAATAATAATTACGAATTTGTTCTCATGTTCTCACGTTAGGGGTATTCTCATAGGATTTATACTCTCTATATATATACACATAACAAATCATTTTCCCTGTATCCTCTACCCTCTCTCTTTTCTTCTTAATTTTGCACGCAACCGTTCATTTAACTCATTTTCTTCTTCTTTACATTTGTTTTCTTCTTTCCCAACTGATAAATTATTGTAAATAACGTAAATAGAGGTCTGCCTTTGTAATTATTGTAAATAACGTTTACTCTATTAATATTACCCATATGACGATGGAAACCCTAAGGGGAATATAATCCACATTCTCACATGGTATTAGAGCAAAGATGACAAATTGTAAACCTGCCGTCACCCTTGCAGAAACATTAGTTAAGCTCAGCGTATCCTCTGGTCCACCAGTCAGCGATCCCACTCGTTACAGAAGTCTAGCTGGTGCGCTTCAGTATCTTACCTTCACTCGCCCTGATATTAGTTTTGTTGTTCAGCAGGTCTGCCTTTTCATGCACGACCCTCGAGAACCGCACCATGCTGCCCTCAAATGTATCATTCATCTATGTTGCCGGCACTTCCATTCTCGGTATTACCATCTCTCCCTCTCCCAAATCAGACCTAATTGCCTATACAGATGCTGATTGAGGAGGTTGTCCCGATACTTGTCGTTCTACTTCTGGGTACTGTGTATTCTTCAATGACACACTTATATCCTGATCAACAAAACGTCAATCTGTGGTCTCTTGGTGTAGTGCTGAAGTTGAATATCCCGGTTCCGAACTTAAATTCCAACCTTTCATGTTTTAGGTTTTTTATTTTCGGAACTTTAATTCCGGATTTTATTTCCGTCATTTAATTTCCGACTCTTGGTTTGACCACAAGTCACCACATCCATTATATAAGGGATGCTTGGATCATTTGTAAATCATGTTCAAGTTTAATCAAGTATATTTGAGAGTATTTCCTTATTTTTGATTTTGGGCATCAAACATTTCTTCTCTTAAAGTTCTTCTTTTGGATCTTCGATCCAAACTCATCCACATTCGAGGATTCTTCGAGAATCAATTCATTGAACTACCCTTGTATATATTAGTTAGATATTAATTACAATTATTGAAATATTTTAGGTAATTGGTTTAATTCGTATAGTTTTGGAAATCCTTACACCAAGCTAGTTGGCAAAATCTTCTTCAGATCAAGGTAAGTCGTCGAGACTTACTTAGTTGTCTTTCCACTTGCTAGCATGTAACTAGCTTATAATGTGATAGTGGTGTGTATTTCTTGGTCTGTTAATCACGGACTTGAGTAGGATGACGATACGATGATATTGATTAAGACCCAAGTGCATGTATAAAATGGGTCGTGACACCTGAACCACTCCAACATGGTATATGGGGAGGGTCTTTGGAACCAGTCCTTCAAAGGTATATGGGGATATGCATATAAACCACTCTTGAACGTGTATACAAGGACATAGGCGAGGTCGATGGACCTTCCGTATCACAACATAAGTTGAATATAGTTTGTATAATTTAATGGAGATAATAAATTGATTGTTACAGTGAAATCATGTTGTGATGTTATTATTTTAGTTATTTGTTTTTGTGTTATTTAATTATCCGTTATGCTAATGTGAATTGTTAGATAACGTTTTTACCGTTTCGTTGATAGATTGCAGGCCAAGTAAGAAGTAATAGAGTGATTTGAGCGAGTGGTCAGCCAGGTTTACGTAATTATTAGGATTGAGTTATGATAAATATTATTATCTTGCATTCCATTCCGACTAGTTTTATTCTAGAACGTCATGTGATATTCGATTTTTGAGGTTGATGTTTTCATTGCATAATAAATACTTTTCAATTTTATAAATTGTGTTGTGTCATGTTGATGACCCATTACGAGGTAATTCTTGTAGCAAGTCGGATTTAAAAATCTAGGGTGTTAAATGTGGGTTCGCGGGGAAAAAAGGCAAAAGTTAGAATTTAACGATGAATTTCGTTCGGGGCCTTCGGGTCATGAAGAACTTTGTTCTTATGATTTACGTAAATATCAATATATCTATTTTATAAACAAGGTAAACAATATATACATAAATGGTCATAACGGTAACTAGACTAAAGGAAAGACTAAAATACTAAATAAGCTAATGAAGGTAACTCAAAATATGTAGGAATATCTTATTTCCTTTTACACTCCCCCTCAAGTTGGAGCAGAAATTTGAGAGATGCCCAACTTGCCCAAAATATGATTGAAAGAAGTAAATCCAAGAGCTTTGGTGAAGATATCTACGAGTTGATTATTGGTACGGATGTGTAGAGTGCGAATCGTCTTCTTTTGAACTTCATCACGTACCACATGACAATCAATCTCGATATGTTTCGTCCTCTTGTGGAAGACCGGATTAGAGGCAATATGGATAGCGGCTTGGTTGTCACACCATAAATTGATAGGTTCATCATGAGACACTCCCAATGAGATAAGAAGAGACTTTATCCATTTAAGTTCACAAGTTGTAGACGCCATGGCGCGGTATTCAGCCTCCGCAGACGATCTTGACACCGTATTCTGCTTTTTAGACTTCCATGAAATAGGAGACTCGCCAAGAAAGACAATAAAACCCGTTATAAAACGCCGGGTTAGAGGACATGAAGCATAATCAGAATCACAATAGGCATTTAATTGTAATGGTGATGAATTAGATAGCAATATACCTTGCCCCGGATTTAACTTCAGATATCGTAACACCCGGAGGGCTGCGTTCTAGTGTTGGATTAAAGGCTTATGCATGAATTGAGATAGAATATGCACCGAGTATGTAAGATCCGGTCGTGTTATGGTAAGGTAGATCAATCGACCAACCAACCGTCTGTATCTTTCTGGATCGTCGAGACCAGTCGACTGCTCTGTGGCCAAGGTATGTCCTGGTTCAATCGGGAAATTCGCCGGACGAGAGCCAAGTGTTCCCGTCTCGGCCAAAATATCCAAAACGTACTTTCTTTGTGCAAGAACAATTCCTTGTGGGGTATGAGTTACTTCTATACCAAGAAAAAAATGTAATTTTCCCAAATCTTTCATAGAAAAACAATTTTGAAGATATTTTTTAAAATGAATAATATATGCAGAATTATTACCCGTCACGATTAAATCATCAACGTAAATTAGTATGTAAATTTGAATACCTGGACGTTGAAATGTGAAAAGCGAGTAATCTGCTCGGGACTGAGCAAATCCGGCCTGAAATAAGGCTTGACTTAACTTGTGAAACCAGTTCCTTGGTGATTGTTTGAGGTCGTAGATAGATTTCCGAAGTTTGCAAACTTTCGTTGAGTCGGAAATTGTAAATCCAGGCGGTACTTTCATATATATACGTCTTCGGTTAACTCGCCGTGAAGGAAGGCGTTGTTCACGTCCATCTGATGTAGCTCCCATTTCCGACATGAGGCAACTGCAAGAAAAGTTTTAACGGAAATGAGTTTAGCAACTGGTGCAAAGGTTTCGGTGTAATTTATACCTTGTTGTTGACGATTTCCGAGAGCCACAAGTCTTGCTTTATGTCGTTCTATGGTTCCATCGGCTTTTAACTTTGTTTTGAACACCCATCGACATCCGATGGCCTTCTTGTTTGGTGGAAGATCTAAGATAACCCAATATGGTTTCGTTGAAGGGCTTCGATCTCGAGCCTCATAGCCTGTCGCCATTCAGGAAGAACGACAACATTTTTGAACGATGTAGGATCCTGTAAACTTGTCAAAGCATAGATGTATCCCATATATGAAGGTGAGACGTTATTTACTGGAAATAAATTGGAAGTAGGATAGTATATTTTACTTGTTACCGATTGAGGAGATGAACCTATATTTCTCGGTTTTGGTAAAAGAGAGCCGCAAAAATAATCTCGTAGTGTAGAATTAGGAATATGAGATCGACTGCTTCTGCGTAAGGGAAGTGACGGTTGTACAGGAATATTTGATTCCGGAGTATCCGTCAACGTGCCTTATATAGAAGATTCGGATTGTGTGGATGGATTATTTTCGGATGTTGACTCAGAATTGGAAGAAAAAGATATACGAGCCTGGTCTTCTAATGCAGAAGGTAACTGTGGGGATACAGTTGCCATATCTGTGGTTGGAGAGGATGAAGTTTCACCCGTGTGGAAAGTAACAGAGGGTGGTGGATTTATATCCAAATTTAGATTAGGAGAATTATTAGCATAATTAGTTGGTTCAGAGAATATTATAGGAGATAAATAAGGAGAATTTGATTGAGATTTTAAAGAATTGGATAAATTATCATTAAAAACTGATTTGTCAGTTGAAATAGGACTAGAGGTCCGAATGTTTTTGTTTTGAAAAGGCAAATTATCATTTTGATTTAATTGAGAATTATTTTTAGGAGGATCAAAAAACGGAAAACTCGTTTCATAAAACCGCACATCCCTTGAGATAAAAATAATATCATTTTCGATGTCATAAAGTCGCCACCCTTTTTGACTAACGGGATATCCAATAAAAATACATTTTCGTGATTTATGCGAGAATTCGTCCGAATTTTTAGGTAAAATAGACGCATAAGAGAGACAACCAAAAATTCTTAAATGTTGATAATCGGGTTTCTTCATAAAAAACATTTCAAAGGGAGATTTATGATCAATAACTTGGGATGGAGTCCGATTAATAAGATAGCAAGCGGTTAGTACCGCATGCCCCCAAAAACGAATAGGTAGATGAGATTGGAATAGCAACGCACGTGCCACATTGAGTAAATGTCGATGTTTTCGTTCAACTCTGCCATTTTGTTGAGGAGTATAAGTACAAGATTTTTCGTGGATAATTCCTTTATCCAAAAACAATTGTTTTAATTTAATAAATTCTAATCCGTTATCGCTTCTAACACGTTTAATATTTTTATTAAATTGTGTTCGAACCATTGTAACGAATTGTTGAAAAATAGTAAGAACTTCGGTTTTAGCCTTTAGAAGAAAAACCCAAGTGATCCTTGAGTAATCATCCACAATAGTTAAAAAATAAGTAGCACCACAAATAGTCGGAAAACGATATTGTCCCCATAAATCACAATGTATAAGGTCAAAAATAAATTTTGAATTAGACACACTTTTAGGAAAGGATGATCGCGTTTGTTTGGCTCGATGACAAATATCACAAGGATTAGTTTTGATAGAACTAGAAAAAGTTTTATTCATAATAGAGTTTTCGATTTGAAATTCAAAAGAAGGATGTCCGAGTCTTTTGTGCCAAAGTGAAGACACATTATCCGTCGGATCTACCCTAGTAGCTGCAGAAATTGGAAAAGGGAAATTATAAAATCGAAGCCAAAACACGCCGTCTTTAGGTTCACCCGCTCCAATCAGCATCCGCGAAGCTAGGTCCTGTATTACACACATTTTTTATGTCAAGGTTATAATGCAATTAAAATCACTAGTTAAACACGCTAATGAAATTAGATTACATTTTAAACCGGGTACATATAATACATTTGATAACTTAAAAAATTGACTAAGGAAAATATTTCCGGCTTGTGACGCATTTTGTAACGTTCCATTAGGCAATTTAATAACATGCGTATTTGTTATTTTTAAATTTTTAAATAAACCGATATTACATGTCATATGAAATGAAGCTCCACTATCTAATATCCATAAATTCGATTCGTTACCTGACATGGATTCGTTTGATGCTGCGTGAAATTCTTTAATTTTTTCTAACAAATCGGTCCATTGTGAATCCGTGAGTGAAGCTCCGATTGTGGTTCGATCATTTTCATACAATGGACCACCAGAAGCTGTTGACGCCATTCCAGCCAATCTTACTGTGTTACTATTGCCATGATGTTGCTGATTTTTTGTACCTCCAGGAGCCAACAGTGGGTTTGATTTGGAATTGGAGCCGGTTGACGAGTTCGATCCGCCTTTGCCGTTGTTCCACCATTCCGGATATCCAACAATCTTGAAACATTGTTCCTTGATATGTCCTGATTTATTACAATGAAAACAAATCAGATGGGATTTATCCTGTTTACCTTGCGGAGGTCGAGAAGAACGCGCAGCCAATGCCATAGCGTCCAGCCGGTTGTCATCGTCTTTTAGTGCGAGATGTGTGCACTCTTCCTGTATAGCCAACGAGTATACTTTGTTTAACGAAGGCATAATTTCTGTAGAGATGATATGAGATCGAAGTGTATGAAACGAGTCATCCAATCCGATTAAAAATTGATGCACTCGTTCTTCGTCTCTTTCACCCGATAGTAGCTTGGAGCATGGCGCACACGACGTTTTTGACGATGGAAGAGCGACCGCCAGTTCGTCCCAGAGCCGTCGCAGCCTACCGAAGTAGATGGAGACTGTTTGCCCTTGTTGGCGACACTGACTAATATCAGCCCTTAGTTTGAGGATCCTTGGACCATTGCCAACCGAATACCTTTGTTCGAGTTCGAGCCATAGGTCTCTCGCTGAATCCAGATTGGACACGGTAGATCGAACGGAATCATCAGTTGTCTGGAGGATCCAGCCTACTACCATTGAGTTTACTGGACCCCAATGTTGAAACTCGGAGGATGTTTCTTTAGGGCATTTGATCGATCCGTCAACAAAACCAAGCTTTCGCTTGGCTCGAAATGCATTGATGATATTTCTTTTCCACTCGGAAAAATTGTTTTCTCCTTTGAGGATCACCGAGATGAGAGAAATTCCGGGGTGATCCGAAAGATGCAAATAATAGGGGTTTATGGTTTCAAGAGCGGCATTTGGTGCCATGCTCGAAGGTTTTGCGGAAATTTGATTATTGTGAAGGATCGGTTAATAGCTCTGATACCATGAAGAACTTTGTTCTTATGATTTACGTAAATATCAATCTGTCTATTTCATAAACAAGGTAAACAATATATACATAAATGGTCACGACGGTAACTAGACTAAAGGAAAGACTAAAATACTAAATAAGCTAACGAAGGTAACTCAAAATATGTAGGAGTAGGAATATCTTATTTCCTTTTACAGGTCAAGGATTGATTTTCTGCGCCACTAATTAACATCGTTCTTATTTCAGGACTATTAATATTGGGGCGTGTTATATACACGATTTTAAATTTACTTGGTACCGAATATAAACGCTTTGCGGTGGCGCTCAAATAGATTTGAGCGCTTTGCGATGGCGCTCAAATGTTAAAAAAAATAAAAAGAGCAAAAATAAGAAAAAATAGGGTTTTGAGCGCCGGCGCATGGCGCTGGCGCCCAAAACCCTGTTTTTTTTTAATTTTTGCTCTTTTTTTTATTAAAGATTTGAGCGCCTTCCTACTTTTGCATTTTTTAATTGAAGATTTGAGCGCCTTTGGAAGGCGCTGGCGCTCAAATTTTTTTTTTTTTTTTTTTTTTTTTTTTTT
>BSUD01000039.1:0-11300 GCA_033239045.1 Fagopyrum esculentum | reverse complement strand
CGGGGATAAGCGATGATGATGAAATCTCCTTTCATCCGTCTTTTTATAATGCAGGGCAAGGTGTCGGGCCGGCCCATTCTTCAAAAGATCATGGCTTCGAAATATTGCGAAAAGATTCGCCAAGATCACGGTCGTGGAAGATTCCACGACCGTAATTCTGAGGCGTGGAAATAAACACGGGTAGCTTCCACGGCCGTAAAATCCCCTGGAATGAACATCGAATTCTGCATCACAATCCACGGCCGTAATTTGGGGTAGAACCGTGATTTTAGCCTTCATTCGTGCATTCCTCAATCTAATGCTCCAAATTGCTTCCAAAAGGTGTCCTTGATCTAGAGGTACATCAACTCAACTCTCCTTTGCTCGATTTCGTTCGGAAATAGCTCCAAATCACCTATAATCAACATAGAACTCGTGTAGACATCCATATCGATAATATAGGCAATACTAGCTCATATATGCATAAAGCTTCATCAAAGACTATCAATATGAACCAAATGTAACTAGAAAATGTGCCTAAAACATCACAATATTTCATGCTAACAAATAACCCCATACTTAACACTTGCTTGTCCCTAAGCAAGGTCTTACAAAAAGCTTTAAATAAGAGTTAGGATGAAATATGTGTACCTTCTTTTGGATGAAAACAACTTCTAAAGAATAGATCATTCTCAAACCTTGCTTCAATCGTTTTTCAAACTTTCACACACTTAATTAGAGAGTAAAAAAATAAAGAAAACTCATGAATAAACTTAACTTCCAAACAAGCGTTATAACCTTCAAACTTTATCAAAATCAATCACAAGAACTTCAATTTAGATCACCAAGCCATATAACATTCTTTTGATCTTAAGGACTTTCAAAGAAAAGGTATAGAGTATGGAAGGGAAGGGAAAACTTTAAGGGAGAGTGGTGCATAAATCCGGGAAAATGGATAACTACCTTCTTCTTCTTTTGCGGTTCCCGCAGCACAACACTTCACTTAGAGCTTCGCTCTTACTTTTCATTTTTCGACTTTACTTTTGGAGTTATGGATAGAGGTGCACAAAAACCGAAGCCTAGGAGATTGGCGTTTCTCAAAATTGCAAGAGATGCCTCAAACCCTTAGCGCACATACCATAATCCGTTGGGAATATCGCTCAATCCGACTTTGGCAAGACACAAACACCCGGCTATGTGAATGGTGCCGAGTTACTCATCGTCATGATTGACTTCCCCAAACCTATACTTTCTTTCTATTCAATTGATTGCAAACATTTGCTCTCATGGCCCTCCCACATCAAACATGCCTTTTTCTCATTCACTTTCCAAGTTCCCGGATAGGTAAAGGAGGCTAATATTTCAATGAGGAGCTAGATGATCAAAGAAAGAAGAAAGAAAATATCGAACTGCCTTAATCATTTCAACAAGAAGTATAGGAACTTATAATGTGATTTTAATTTCAATCTCTTAATATGATTTAGGTAACGTTTTCACATTATACAACTTGCAAAAGAGGTGGAATTCATTCATTTGCATCCTTTTCGATTTACTATCCTTTTAAACATGCAATTGTTATCAACTTTATTCGCAAGTAGTGTTTATCATAGAACTCATCTCAATTCATTAGAAGCATCAAATTTTTCAAAAATTTTCAATTTTTATGGGTTTTTAAAGTTCTTTTTCATGCAATGCAAGAATGAAACGTGTAATCATATGATGAACATGCAATAATAGTCTCGGAATAGAAGCAACATATAGAGTAGAGTTATTACAAACATTTAGTACATCCCACCCCATACTTAGGACGAACATTGTCCCTAATGTTCACATGAAAGAACAAAAGAAAGAAAAGAAAAAGAAACTCACAATGGTGGCGGGAATGTCTAAACGAGCTGCCGGTCATCGATCACTGCGGTGCCGGTGGAGGTGGAAATGGGGAGAAACTCGGATCGTAGTACCGCCCAAACTGCTGGCGGTAGACGTCCCTCATCATGTGGTCGAGGTCGTCCAAACGTCCGTCTCTCGCGTCTGCCCGGATCTCTAATGCTCCGACTCTCTCTGAAAGTCCGGTAGCCCAATCCGGCATCCTCTCATACCATCCCGGAGCATGATCATACCATCCGGGAGCATCTGCAGGTGCTGGCTGTGGTGGTGGTGCTGCTGGCTGCGTCGTGGACCAAGGAGGGGGTGTCTCGTACCAGGTGGGAGGTGTAGTCATCCACGTGGGCCTCTCGCTCACGCTAGCGCGGCGAGATGACGAGCCTGAAGCTCTAGCCGGACGCGGAGAGCGTCTAGGTACATCCTGCTGATCCGGCTGATCCGGAAACGAGCCGAACTCCTGCTCTGCTCCTGCACCACTCTCATACGGATCTCTCATATCCTCCTCATCTACAACCGGCGGTGGAACGTAAGGGGGGGCTACAAGCCTGTTCGCATGCATCGCAGCGAACGTCTCCTTCCAGTTGTGGCGTCCTGCCACAATGGAATACTCCGGCAGCCACTCTATACCCCTGCCGGTCCTACTCTCCCAGGGCATGCCCGCATAAGGCGGACCTCTATGTGTGGGGAAGATGAGTCCCCTGACCATGAAAGCGTGTAGCCCTAATGGAACTGCCGGTATACGCGTGCAAGCCGAGAAGTTCACTCCAAAAGTCCTAGCTATGTGGGTCACTATCCCACCATACCCAATGTTCCCTCTCGATTTGTTCTTCAATTTACTCATGGTTGCCGCCAAAAGGGTAGCACAATCGGCGCGGCATCCATACAACATAGCGTAGAGAAGGAATAGCTCATCCGTTTTGATCTTTTGGGGCGTCTCCGTCCTAGGAAAGAGACACTCCGAAAGAACACGGTGAGCTATCTTCAAGGCCAAATGGTACATCAATTTGGCCTTGGTATCAGCTGGTTGCCAACGGTCCTCGTCGGCATAGATCATGGCTATTTCCGCCCAAAAGTCCTTGGCGGAAACGCCCCTAGGAAGTCGACCGTTATAGGTCTCATGGAACCCAAAGATGGCTCCGAACTCGTCAATGCTCAACTGGTAGTCTCTGTTCATGAGACGGAAGGAGACAGTCCTATCAACATGGCTGTGCTCAAAAGACGTCACAACCTCTCGAGTGATCTCCTCATAAGCGTCTTCACGAATGTTCGTGAAGACAAGTAAACCGGCTCTATCCAAGAGCCATGTGAGGTCATCTACAATGTTGAGAGGATGTAGATCCTCCAACAACAAGTATCTAGGGCCAATTACTTCCCTCTTCTCGATCTTCTCAAATGCAGCTTGGTGGTTTTCGTGTATGATCGGTATGCTAGAAGGAGGGGGTGAAGATGGAGGTGAAGGTGAGGATGGGGGTGAGGGAGATGAGGGTGGTGGTGCCCTAGATGTGGAAGGGTTTCCCTTTCTCTTCTTATTCTGTTCCCCTTTCTTTTCCTTAATCCTTCCTGAAACTCTCCTCACAAAGTCCATTCTGTTACAAATCACGGTCTGTTCTTCCCAAAACCACGGCCGTGGAACTTCTGTAAACCGTGGTTCGACACAGAATTTCTCAATTCTCAGCAATTCAGCAATTTTCACCACAACAATCAGTCCTAATCTAATTTCTTCCAATCTTAATCAGTTCTCCTTAAAAATCTCTAACAAAAACGAACAAAAACGACTAGAATCGAGAAGAGAGCAAAAACCTCTTTTTCGGATTGAGAAATCCAAAATGCGGGTTTGTTGATCGTTTTCCACGCGATTTGTTGCTTGGATCTTGTTCTTGGTTGGATTTGCTTCAGTTTTGGGCGAAGAATCGTTAGAAACGATTAAGGAACGAAGAATTGGGATGAGTTGTGGGATTTCGGTGTTTAGGTCGTGGAAATTGGGGGTTTTGTGGTGTTTTTGTGGTGAAGTGTGGCTTTTATACTCGCAGGCAAATTTTCAAAAATCACGGTCTGTCGGGGCATTCCACGGCCGTGGAAATGTACGGACCCGTAATTTTTGTGATTTTTCACAGGCCTTTGAGAATTACGGCCACTGTAGCAATGACGACCGTAATTTAGACCGTGGAACTCTCTGTAAAGCTTCAAAGTCCAAATTTCGTCACTTCTCTTCGACATTATCCCTCCATTCTCCTTTTTCATCAATCCTACAACCAAAAACACGAACATACCGGAAGGAATCGAGGCAAAAACAAAGCAAAAACTTCTATTCTAAGCTAAACTATGAATCGAAACAAAAACGAAAAATGCAATACCTTGGGTTGCCTCCCAAGAAGCGCTTTGTTTAAGGTCCGTAGCTAGACCAATAAACGCACTTATTCGAGTGCGGTTGGTGCAAACTCCTCAGCTTGGAGTTCCGGTGAGTACTTCTTGAGTCGTTGACCGTTCACCTTAAAACTTCCGCTAGCTTCACCCCATACTTCAACTGCACCATGGGGGAAAATACGCTTAATTAGAAAAGGTCCAGTCCAACGAGATTTCAACTTACCTGGAAAGAGGCGAAGCCTTGAATTGAAGAGGAGGACTTGATCTCCCTCTTGGAGGTCCTTTGGAATGATATGCTTTAAATTTATAAAACTAGAATCAAGCAGCGAACCCGCAGTGTACGGATCGAGGTAGCTAAGCAAGAATTCCAGAGTATCGAACACAGGGATTTGGGTGGGAACAAATTCGATTTCAGATTATCAAGCAGTAAATATGAGAGTTTGCAAGTATTGGGAAAACAACAATCCTAAAGATCCGGGTATTCAGTTGCGGCAATAGATTCAAGATATACAAATGATGTAAAGACAGAGAAGAGATATGCAAAGGTATACTAATGTAAGGTAATCGTACGGTTGAGGTTCCAAAAACCTTATGTAACTCACCTAAAAGACACTCCCTATACAGGTTATTGAGGCTCAATATAGAAAAGGACTAAAGACGAGGATTAGTGTTAAATACCCAAACTTGTAACCTAAAGATCAAGACTAACTTATCCGATTGAGGTTGTTGAGGCTCACAATCGAGGTAGAGGTTGTTGAGGCTTCACTACCACCTAGAAAAGACAAATCTAAACTAAGTTAAAGCAAATCTTTAACTCTGGATTAAAGTAAAAGCAGGCTCGTAAACTGGGGTGAAATTACGGTTGGATCTTGAGATTCCACGGTCGTGGAACTCAAGAACAACCCGTAATTTGGGGTTGTCGACGATTCTCTCTAACTCTCAGGGTCTAATCTGTTTGCGAACGATCTATCATTACCTATGCCACAACTATCAACCCTTCACCTTAGAATTGTTAAGGGTTTTTAGCCAATAATAGTCATTTTGATATCAATTCAAGAATTAAGAAGAAAGAGATGAAAACTTCAAGAACTATTAATAACTTCCAAAAGAATCTCAAGATTCCAACAAGTGTTTTCCAAAGATTCAAAACGGAATAACAAACAATCACAACTATAGGAAAGAAGAGAAACGGGATGTCAATCCGTTTCCGATTCAAACCTAAACAAGAAGAGAGATCTTCTTGCAATTCTTTCAAGAACTTCGATCTTTCACAAATCCGAAGATCGCAGCGACAATCTCCACCGAACGTGCGAGATTTGAACAACTCTTCAACTCAGCTTCGATCTCCAATGAGATCTCCGAAATTGCCTCTCAAATGAAGAAGCGTAAGCGGAAAATGCCAAAACGCTAAACCGGAATCGTACGTCTATGCGTGGAAGAGCGAGCCTAAACGGGGATAAGCGATGATGATGAAATCTCCTTTCATCCGTCTTTTTATAATGCAGGGCAAGGTGTCGGGCCGGCCCATTCTTCAAAAGATCATGGCTTCGAAATATTGCGAAAAGATTCGCCAAGATCACGGTCGTGGAATCTTCCACGACCGTAATTCTGAGGCGTGGAAATAAACACGGGTAGCTTCCACGGCCGTAAAATCCCCTGGAATGAACATCGAATTCTGCATCACAATCCACGGCCGTAATTTGGGGTAGAACCGTGATTTTAGCCTTCATTCGTGCATTCCTCAATCTAATGCTCCAAATTGCTTCCAAAAGGTGTCCTTGATCTAGAGGTACATCAACTCAACTCTCCTTTGCTCGATTTCGTTCGGAAATAGCTCCAAATCACCTATAATCAACATAGAACTCGTGTAGACATCCATATCGATAATATAGGCAATACTAGCTCATATATGCATAAAGCTTCATCAAAGACTATCAATATGAACCAAATGTAACTAGAAAATGTGCCTAAAACATCACAATATTTCATGCTAACAAATAACCCCATACTTAACACTTGCTTGTCCCTAAGCAAGGTCTTACAAAAAGCTTTAAATAAGAGTTAGGATGAAATATGTGTACCTTCTTTTGGATGAAAACAACTTCTAAAGAATAGATCATTCTCAAACCTTGCTTCAATCGTTTTTCAAACTTTCACACATTTATTTAGAGAGTAAAAATAAAGAAAACTCATGAATAAACTTAACTTCCAAACAAGCGTTAAAACCTTCAAACTTTATCAAAATCAATCACAAGAACTTCAATTTAGATCACCAAGCCATATAACATTCTTTTGATCTTAAGGACTTCCAAAGAAAAGGTATAGAGCATGGAAGGGAAGGGAGAACTTTAAGGGAGAGTGGTGCATAAATCCGGGAAAATGGATAACTACCTTCTTCTTCTTTTGCGGTTCCCGCAGCACAACACTTCACTTAGAGCTTCGCTCTTACTTTTCATTTTTCGACTTTACTTTTGGAGTTATGGATAGAGGTGCACAAAAACCGAAGCCTAGGAGATTGGCGTTTCTCAAATTTGCAAGAGATGCCTCAAACCCTTAGCGCACATACCATAATCCGTTAGGAATATCGCTCAATCCGACTTTGGCAAGACACAAACACCCGGCTATGTGAATGGTGCCGAGTTACTCATCGTCATGATTGACTTCCCCAAACCTATACTTTCTTTCTATTCAATTGATTGCAAACATTTGCTCTCATGGCCCTCCCACATCAAACATGCCTTTTTCTCATTCACTTTCCAAGTTCCCGGATAGGTAAAGGAGGCTAATATTTCAATGAGGAGCTAGATGATCAAAGAAAGAAGAAAGAAAATATCGAACTGCCTTAATCATTTCAACAAGAAGTATAGGAACTTATAATGTGATTTTAATTTCAATCTCTTAATATGATTTAGGTAACGTTTTCACATTATACAACTTGCAAAAGAGGTGGAATTCATTCATTTGCATCCTTTTCGATTTACTATCCTTTTAAACATGCAATTGTTATCAACTTTATTCGCAAGTAGTGTTTATCATAGAACTCATCTCAATTCATTAGAAGCATCAAATTTTTCAAAAATTTTCAATTTTTATGGGTTTTTAAAGTTCTTTTTCATGCAATGCAAGAATGAAACGTGTAATCATATGATGAACATGCAATAATAGTCTCGGAATAGAAGCAACATATAGAGTAGAGTTATTACAAACATTTAGTACATCCCACCCCATACTTAGGACGAACATTGTCCCTAATGTTCACATGAAAGAACAAAAGAAAGAAAGGAAAAAGAAACTCACAAATGGTGGCGGGAATGTCTAAACGAGCTGCCGGTCATCGATCACTGCGGTGCCGGTGGAGGTGGAAATGGGGAGAAACTCGGATCGTAGTACCGCCCAAACTGCTGGCGGTAGACGTCCCTCATCATGTGGTCGAGGTCGTCCAAACGTCCGTCTCTCGCGTCTGCCCGGATCTCTAATGCTCCGACTCTCTCTGAAAGTCCGGTAGCCCAATCCGGCATCCTCTCATACCATCCCGGAGCATGATCATACCATCCGGGAGCATCTGCAGGTGCTGGCTGTGGTGGTGGTGCTGCTGGCTGCGTCGTGGACCAAGGAGGGGGTGTCTCGTACCAGGTGGGAGGTGTAGTCATCCACGTGGGCCTCTCGCTCACGCTAGCGCGGCGAGATGACGAGCCTGAAGCTCTAGCCGGACGCGGAGAGCGTCTAGGTACATCCTGCTGATCCGGCTGATCCGGAAACGAGCCGAACTCCTGCTCTGCTCCTGCACCACTCTCATACGGATCTCTCATATCCTCCTCATCTACAACCGGCGGTGGAACGTAAGGGGGGGCTACAAGCCTGTTCGCATGCATCGCAGCGAACGTCTCCTTCCAGTTGTGGCGTCCTGCCACAATGGAATACTCCGGCAGCCACTCTATACCCCTGCCGGTCCTACTCTCCCAGGGCATGCCCGCATAAGGCGGACCTCTATGTGTGGGGAAGATGAGTCCCCTGACCATGAAAGCGTGTAGCCCTAATGGAACTGCCGGTATACGCGTGCAAGCCGAGAAGTTCACTCCAAAAGTCCTAGCTATGTGGGTCACTATCCCACCATACCCAATGTTCCCTCTCGATTTGTTCTTCAATTTACTCATGGTTGCCGCCAAAAGGGTAGCACAATCGGCGCGGCATCCATACAACATAGCGTAGAGAAGGAATAGCTCATCCGTTTTGATCTTTTGGGGCGTCTCCGTCCTAGGAAAGAGACACTCCGAAAGAACACGGTGAGCTATCTTCAAGGCCAAATGGTACATCAATTTGGCCTTGGTATCAGCTGGTTGCCAACGGTCCTCGTCGGCATAGATCATGGCTATTTCCGCCCAAAAGTCCTTGGCGGAAACGCCCCTAGGAAGTCGACCGTTATAGGTCTCATGGAACCCAAAGATGGCTCCGAACTCGTCAATGCTCAACTGGTAGTCTCTGTTCATGAGACGGAAGGAGACAGTCCTATCAACATGGCTGTGCTCAAAAGACGTCACAACCTCTCGAGTGATCTCCTCATAAGCGTCTTCACGAATGTTCGTGAAGACAAGTAAACCGGCTCTATCCAAGAGCCATGTGAGGTCATCTACAATGTTGAGAGGATGTAGATCCTCCAACAACAAGTATCTAGGGCCAATTACTTCCCTCTTCTCGATCTTCTCAAATGCAGCTTGGTGGTTTTCGTGTATGATCGGTATGCTAGGAGGAGGGGGTGAAGATGGAGGTGAAGGTGGAGGTGGGGGTGAGGGAGATGAGGGTGGTGGTGCCCTAGATGTGGAAGGGTTTCCCTTTCTCTTCTTATTCTGTTCCCCTTTCTTTTCCTTAATCCTTCCTGAAACTCTCCTCACAAAGTCCATTCTGTTACAAATCACGGTCTGTTCTTCCCAAAACCACGGCCGTGGAACTTCTGTAAACCGTGGTTCGACACAGAATTTCTCAATTCTCAGCAATTCAGCAATTTTCACCACAACAATCAGTCCTAATCTAATTTCTTCCAATCTTAATCAGTTCTCCTTAAAAATCTCTAACAAAAACGAACAAAAACGACTAGAATCAAGAAGAGAGAAAAAACCTCTTTTTCGGATTGAGAAATCCAAAATGCGGGTTTGTTGATCGTTTTCCACGCGATTTGTTGCTTGGATCTTGTTCTTGGTTGGATTTGCTTCAGTTTTGGGCGAAGAATCGTTAGAAACGATTAAGGAACGAAGAATTGGGATGAGTTGTGGGATTTCGGTGTTTAGGTCGTGGAAATTGGGGGTTTTGTGGTGTTTTTGTGGTGAAGTGTGGCTTTTATACTCGCAGGCAAATTTTCAAAAATCACGGTCTGTCGGGGCATTCCACGGCCGTGGAAATGTACGGACCCGTAATTTTTGTGATTTTTCACAGGCCTTTGAGAATTACGGCCACTGTAGCAATGACGACCGTAATTTAGACCGTGGAACTCTCTGTAAAGCTTCAAAGTCCAAATTTCGTCACTTCTCTTCGACATTATCCCTCCATTCTCCTTTTTCATCAATCCTACAACCAAAAACACGAACATACCGGAAGGAATCGAGGCAAAAACAAAGCAAAAACTTCTATTCTAAGCTAAACTATGAATCGAAACAAAAACGAAAAATGCAATACCTTGGGTTGCCTCCCAAGAAGCGCTTTGTTTAAGGTCCGTAGCTAGACCAATAAACGCACTTATTCGAGTGCGGTTGGTGCAAACTCCTCAGCTTGGAGTTCCGGTGAGTACTTCTTGAGTCGTTGACCGTTCACCTTAAAACTTCCGCTAGCTTCACCCCATACTTCAACTGCACCATGGGGGAAAATACGCTTAATTAGAAAAGGTCCAGTCCAACGAGATTTCAACTTACCTGGAAAGAGGCGAAGCCTTGAATTGAAGAGGAGGACTTGATCTCCCTCTTGGAGGTCCTTTGGAATGATATGCTTTAAATTTATAAAACTAGAATCAAGCAGCGAACCCGCAGTGTACGGATCGAGGTAGCTAAGCAAGAATTCCAGAGTATCGAACACAGGGATTTGGGTGGGAACAAATTCGATTTCAGATTATCAAGCAGTAAATATGAGAGTTTGCAAGTATTGGGAAAACAACAATCCTAAAGATCCGGGTATTCAGTTGCGGCAATAGATTCAAGATATACAAATGATGTAAAGACAGAGAAGAGATATGCAAAGGTATACTAATGTAAGGTAATCGTACGGTTGAGGTTCCAAAAACCTTATGTAACTCACCTAAAAGACACTCCCTATACAGGTTATTGAGGCTCAATATAGAAAAGGACTAAAGACGAGGATTAGTGTTAAATACCCAAACTTGTAACCTAAAGATCAAGACTAACTTATCCGATTGAGGTTGTTGAGGCTCACAATCGAGGTAGAGGTTGTTGAGGCTTCACTACCACCTAGAAAAGACAAATCTAAACTAAGTTAAAGCAAATCTTTAACTCTGGATTAAAGTAAAAGCAGGCTCGTAAACTGGGGTGAAATTACGGTTGGATCTTGAGATTCCACGGTCGTGGAACTCAAGAACAGCCCGTAATTTGGGGTTGTCGACGATTCTCTCTAACTCTCAGGGTCTAATCTGTTTGCGAACGATCTATCATTACCTATGCCACAACTATCAACCCTTCACCTTAGAATTGTTAAGGGTTTTTAGCCAATAATAGTCATTTTGATATCAATTCAAGAATTAAGAAGAAAGAGATGAAAACTTCAAGAACTATTAATAACTTCCAAAAGAATCTCAAGATTCCAACAAGTGTTTTCCAAAGATTCAAAACGGAATAACAAACAATCACAACTATAGGAAAGAAGAGAAACGGGATGTCAATCCGTTTCCGATTCAAACCTAAACAAGAAGAGAGATCTTCTTGCAATTCTTTCAAGAACTTCGATCTTTCACAAATCCGAAGATCGCAGCGACAATCTCCACCGAACGTGCGAGATTTGAACAACTCTTCAACTCAGCTTCGATCTCCAATGAGATCTCCGAAATTGCCTCTCAAATGAAGAAGCGTAAGCGGAAA
>BSUD01000036.1:0-13746 GCA_033239045.1 Fagopyrum esculentum | reverse complement strand
TTAATAATTGATTAGAGTTGTTTAATTTAAAATTTTGATTAAAATATCATATAAATATAAATTAATTTTTTTATATTTTTATTTTTTATGCAAAATATGCTAAAGAATAATATAGTAATAAATGTATTAAAAATAATAAAATAATAGGTAAAAATATTATATAGTTTAAGAAATATCATAATTTATTAATAATCGCTCCTCTAATTCTATGAATTTTTCTAGAAGATTAGAGTTGTTTAATTAAAATATAGTTATCTTCGAAATTTATAATATAAAAATGTTATTTTATATTTTTTCCTTTTTAAAAAAATTAATTTTAACATAAAAAACCTTATTTTAGACAAAAAGTAAGAAATAATGGTACCGAACGGAAAAGACAAAATTTCAGGGGTACCAAGCGGAAACGTAAAAAACTTTGGGCACCATCCGGAAAAGCCAAAAACTCGAGGGTACCAAACGGAAAAATCCTTAAAAAAATTTAATGAATTTGGGAAAAATTCGAAACCAATATAAATTTAAGGGTACCATTAGAACTTGAAAAAACTGTAGGCAAAATTCGAAATATACCAAATTACGAAGTTACCATCCAGAATTTCCCTTAAATTTTTATAAAATTATCGGATTGAATATCCGAATCTTAGAATCGGATATCCGAAAATGTCATCCTAATTGCAAGACATGTAAACGGAGTGACGAAGAAGTTTGTGAAAACCATATCATTCATTCTTGTGGCCTTTCCCTCTCGATTTTGCAGATAAACCCAACTTCTCTCTCTGAAAGCAAGTAAGAATGGCGAGGATAGCATGCCACCATTTCATGCCTGCAGTGGGTAGGTGTACACTTAGACCTCCATTTCTGGACATCCCCAACTCTCTCAGTTGGACGGGCACCAAATTGGTTGTTGTTAGAAGGAGCTTCTCTACTTCTCCATCTAAAATCAGTATGAGCTTGCGCGCTGGCATTGTTGGCCTTCCCAATGTCGGAAAGTCCACTCTCTTCAATGCCGTCGTAAGCTTTTTCTTCTCTTTTTTTTTTGTTTACTTCTCTTGGCTCTTTGTCTCTCTACTGAAATTTTAGTTGCTGGACGGCTGCATATAATTCGGATATGCCTAGTGTAAAGTGCATTTTTAGTTTAATTGTTCTACTTGTAGTGTTGTTAATGAAATTTTAGTCTAACGTATGCTCGCTAGGTGTTTGATAAAATTCCTCAAAGGGATGGCATGCCAAAATCACGGTATTACGTAGGAAAATGAAGGCCACTAATAATAATCTCAGTACTGTTCAATTCTCTGCAGTCGTGTACTTGGTAGTAGGAGTGTCTTGCACCCCATGGAATCCTCTATTTGTACCTGGAACATCATTTAGATTTTAGAGCTAATTCAGCTTCTCCTTTGAATATACTTCTACGTGCGCAAATGGGTGCTCTGGTTAGTACTAATTATATTTGACCCAAAAACATGCTAGTAAAATTGCATATAAAACCTCAGAATGGAGACTCCAGCCATACAAATGTGTGCTCCGGTTAGTACTATCTAGGCAAGGGGAGAATTTCCCTAGCTCATTGCTCTAGAAATTAGCTTCTAGTTGAAGGACATATGATAGGCAGGAGCTTAACAGAACTGGGACATACCAGTTTCTGATTCTGTGCAAGTGTACATGCAATTGTTGCAAAGGTGTACAAACAAAAGAGTACAGGAGTTTGTATCCATTTTGAATCACCTAGTAATAGCTTTCACACTCTTTGTGTTGTAAGACTCTAAATCATCTAATATTGTGTCATACATTTACTTCAAATTGATCCTTTTGCCTTTGTTAATGCTTATCTTTATTTGTTGTTTCCAAGAATAGGCTGCAAATGTAGTTAATTAGAAGAAGGCAGCTTGTTCACAGACGAATAATCGTAAATGCTTTAATCAAGCATTATCTAAAGCAGTGATTTTTCTTTCTGCCTTTTCATTTCTCTTCACGGCTTTCAAATTTGGTGTGCAACTTCTCAAGTTGTAAATACTACTATGTAATTCTTGCTTTCTTGACCCTTCACTGCGTAGAACATGAATTTTGTCTTGACTTTCAACTTCACAGGTCGAAAATGGAAAAGCTCAGGCTGCTAATTTTCCATTTTGTACAATAGAGCCAAATGTAGGGACTATTGCGGTACCAGATAACCGGTTACAGGTTCTTTCTAATCTGAGCAAATCTGAGCGTGCAGTTCCTGCATCTATTGAATTTGTGGATATTGCAGGACTTGTTAAGGGTGCAAGCCAAGGAGAGGTATTAATTAGCATTGGTCGTCATTGCAATAGTTGTTATTTACTTCTCTGAGAATGAATTTCTCCTGCCTTGCAAATCCTCTATAAAAACATGTTGCGGAAAATTTTCATTAGCCTGATACTCTGATGCATTTTCTTGGGTATAGGGATTGGGTAACAAGTTCTTATCTCATATTCGTGAAGTTGACTCCATTCTTCAGGTACTTACAATTTCACCCAGTCTGCTAATTTATGTTTTGGATCTAGTGCTTTGTCATGATATCGTCTTCTGGGCCGATGCAGGCCAGATTTCCTGTTGCTAGTAGTGCACATTCTGCTTCTTCCTTATCTGCGGAACACTTATTTGTATGAATTGAAATAAAGATTACATTTGGAAGAGAAAATTGCCTAAACGGTCATAACGGTACCTCAGCTATTGAGCCCGACCAAAGAGTAGTACCTCGATCACTGTTCACACGTTAAACTATCTGAACGGTGTTAAATATCAGGGGCAAAATTGTCCACCTAGACATAAATTTGCAACTCGCGAGTTGACTTGTTCGACTGGCTCAACTCAACGAACTGACTCACCGAGTTTCAAATCTAAAGTTAGTCTTCTCCGACCCGTTTCGTATTTGGCGGCACTTACGCAGGGCTAGTGCTGCGGAGATTGGGTTCCGTTCAACGGCGGCGAGGCCGGCGGCTCCTGGAGGTGACGGTAGCAAGGAACGGCGGCGACTTTTTCCCTGGCGGTGAAAGAAGGACAACGGCGATTCTCCCCTGGTTTCTCTCCTGGCAGCGACGAAGGACGGAGCATCTTCTCGCGTGGCTACAAATCTGGGCTCAGGGTCGGGCCAATGGATTTGTCTTCGATTCTCGACTCCAGCTGGCGCGAAGGAAGACAACATGAACGGATTTGGCGGCGACATACACATAAGTGTGACTTCTTCGATTCTCGACTCCAACCTCCACTGTTGGTGTCCGGATCGATCACTGAGATTTTATTGCTTAGCTACACAAGAACAAGATGGCAATAACACCATCATGTATACCTGAGCTTAATAACTATGAAGCTATCAAAATCAAAGCTATATAATATCACCAACCCTGCAAAATTATGAACTAGGCACAACACCACAAATTTCACAGTGAACAATGTCAATCAAAATCAAAGCTATATCATACACAAAAGTGTGGCTTCAGATCCGGAAGACGCAAGATCCGAGCTCGGGGAGGAGGTTGTCCATGGTTAGATCTGAGCGGCGGTGGGAGAAGGTGGCGGAGGAGTCGAGGAAAGAGAAAACTAGGGTTTGGGGAGAATTTGGGGATTTTGCAAAGAAGGCCCTCGAAAAAGGGGAAAATTAAAATTAAAAAATGGAATAGTACATTATCTAAGGTAGGTGGACAATTTTGCCCCTGATATTTAACACCGTTCAGATAGTTTAACGTGTGAACAGTGATCGAGGTACTACTCTTTGGTCGGGAGGTTAGGTACCGTTCTGATAGTTTAAACGACGGGTACTAAAGTTTAGTCAGTCTAAAAGATGGGGTATTGTTTAAGCATTTTTCTCTATTTTGAATTTGGCCCCTTCATGGAAGCTAGGGAATTGTTAACAAACTTAATTGGTCTTTGAAATCAAGGTTGGTTTTGTTTGGACTAAAATGGATCTTACACTGTTGTATATCCTATTGATGAGTAAAGGCTTACAATAATGTGCATTGTACTAAAATGTGGTATTTTGCTATTATTATTTTTATTAGTATAAAATTTAGTTTAGATTCATACTATTATTATGTTCATAAGCGACTTGGTTATTGTTAGGTCTGAGCATTGGTCTAAACCGAAGGGAACTGACCGGAAATCTAAATTTCATGAACCAAAAACGACCAGAAAATACACAGTTCGGTTCTGGTTCGGTTAAGTTTTGGTCTGTTTATCCATTTACAAACCAAATTGTTGGCTTGCAGAGTCACAGTTCACGGATTCATATTTTGTTAAACAGTAATGGAAATCAATTAAAAAAAGGAAGAAGGATTATAACTCAGCAAGCTCAGATCTACATATCACACGTGTTAAAATTATATCTGATCACAAATCACCAAATTTCTAGATCTAGAAAAATGCTTGTTCTTTGAGTTTGTGCTTGGACAATGGAGATAAGGTTGTTTGACATAAATTCTGTTCGCCTAGAGCAATTGTACAAATCAATTACTTTAATTGAATATAGCTTAAAAGTAGAAATAGAGAAAATGCAACAACAAGTAGCAAAGAACGGAAGCATGAAGAAGGGAGTTGCTAATTGCTTAGATCATCTGGTAATGGATCCTTCGATCAAGATTCTGTTGTTTGGAAAAGAGAACGGGTGTCAATGCAGGCTTCTTCGAGTTAGCGGTTGTTGTTGGTAGTCGTCAAAGCTCACTGTCGGAGCCAATGGAGACTGCACTTGCCACTTGGTTGTAGAAGACTTGGAAAAGGAGGCATTGAAGAGTTGGACTTCTAATCTAGGGTTAGAACATGTTAAAAGTTGAAAGGGCAAGGCTGCTATTTATATGCTCGGTTCACTTCGGTTTATAACCGAATTTGTCGGTTTTCAACCTAACCGAGAACCCGAAATTCCTACGCCGCAGACCAATTCACATTAGCTCGGTTTCGGCTTGGACTGAAATTGGCATTTCGGTTTAGTTAAAACGACCGACTTATGTTCAAACCTGGTAATTGTAGTTGATTGATAAATTTCTTGGTTATCCCAATGTTGAGGGGAAGTTGCAAAAATGTTACCAAGTTTGGGGTGGTGAAGAGCGAATAACGACACAAATTTACTGAAATGGACAAAATAACACAAAATTTGAGGTTTAATGCATTTGATATCATGGACCTTACTGTATGTTCTTGCAATCGGTTGTAACGTAAATTTGAATTTTATTATTTTGAAATTTGTTTCCAACATTGGTAGCCGAAGCCTGCCAAAAGTGATCATTGAGGAACAACGTACGTAGTAAGGTTGATGATACTAAATGTACGTAGGCAAAATTGCAGAAAATAATCCTAGATGACAGTAGCTGAACTTTTTAAACTACTGTAAAATAGCACCTATACTTCTTAAACTACTGTAAAATAGCACCTGTATGTTTCGAAGACATGTAATTCTGATGGAGACGGTCCCACATTATTCTAGTAGGTAGTGTTTGTTTTGTCCACAGTTATGTTTCACCCTTGCTTTAAAATTTGTGTAGAGGTCCTTTACTTTCATCAAGCCCTTGCTAGCTGGCACAGTAGACATTAGTTTTTGCATGTCTTTGGCTGCAGAAAATGTTCATTTCATGCTCAAAGCCCATAACTCATATTTGGTTCCTTTTTCTGAATCTTGATTACATCAGGTTGTTCGTTGTTTTGAAGATAATGACATTATCCACGTCAATGGAAAAATTGATCCTAAAGCAGATATAGATGTCATCAACTTAGAACTAGTCTTCTCAGATTTGGACCAGGTATTCTAGCTTTAACTTTTTCTGTAGAAGGGAAAGCCTATTGTGTGTAAATCTTTCTTGTGTGTATGATTCAGATCATATTAACGTCTGCAGCAGCTATGATGTAATGCTTATGAATTACTGATAGCTGGAAGGGTTACCTTCAACACGATCTTCATCAATGCTTCAATGCTGAACTGTAACCAATTTCCTAGAATTCAATTCTCAATATGGTGCTTCTTATTGAGGTCTTGACTGATTGCAATACGGAAAATTTGGTAGATGTAGTTCTTTTGTTCTTTTGAATGATTTACAAGCTTTTTATCTTCATGTCCTTAAAGGTCGGTGATGAGCTTATGGAGTTTGCTTGTCACCTTTTGTGATAAGTTCAAATTGTTTGCTGCAGTGTCTGTACATGTATATGCCTTGTTAGTCATTCCACTGTTCACCAGTTACGAATTTTGTGTCCTAGCGTGCTACTGAATTGGTTGAACTAAGTGTAAGTCATTTCAAGTTTATAGATTGAGAGACGGATGGAGAAGTTCAAGAAAAGTAAAGCTAAAGATTCACAGTCTAAAGTGAAGGTAAAATATGTTTAAGTGATTATGCATAATTATTTGCTAATCTTTGGTGATGTGTGCAGTTATATGAGAATACAGATGCTATTAAACATTTGATTGCTACCTTTTGCATATCAGGAGGAAGCAGAGAAGACTGCGTTAGAAAGGATCCAGCAGGCACTATTGGATGGGAAGCCTGCACGATCAGTAGATTTGTCAGATTTTGAAAGGGACGCGATAAAGCATCTTTGTCTTCTTACTATGAAACCAATGATATATGTGGCCAATGTTGCTGAATCTGATCTCGCCAATCCTGGCAATAATCCTCATGTCCAAGAGGTGAAGAATCTAGCATCTGAGCTGCAATCTGGGCTCGTGACCGTCTCTGCACAGGTTGGCTGTGCTTTCAAAACAAATCCTTCACTCTCATGCTTGTTTGTGAATTTCGTTTCCAGGTTCACTTAGTCTATTCATCCAATAGTGCCTGCTGGATCCTACCTAACGCAGTCCACCACACTTATATAGTATTTTATCTTTCACGGTGTGCTGGGACAGGGCATCACTTAATGAAATTGCTACATCTCAGGTTGAGTCTGAACTTACTGAACTTCCATCTGAAGAACGAATAGAATTCTTGAAGTCTCTTGGGGTTGATGAAAGTGGTCTAGGAAATCTCATTAGGTCAACATATGGCCTTCTGGGGTTGCGGACATACTTCACTTCAGGAGAGAAGGTGTGAGCAGCGATTTTGATCTTCATTGCCTTCTTTTTTAATATGTTCATCTTGACCAACTGAAGCAATAATTTCACCTCATATGCAGGAGACCAAGGCATGGACGATACTTGCAGGTGAAATTTCTTTTTTTTTCATTTGCCTTCCATTGTCTTATGAAATCCACAGAAGCAAAAACCGTACTTAATGGAGCTCAAATGAATTAAAAGGAGTGACAAGTAAATGTGAAATCTAGTTTCTTTTTGTGGATTTAAATGTAAAACATTCTATTGAGAATGGCAAGGCACATAAATATCACTATTTTTTTTTTGAAAGAAAACATATCACCAGATATTGGACTGTGTTGGAAGCAAATCAGCAATATAGCACTGCAATGGTCTATTGCCATTAGAGCCTTATCTTCTGTGTGAATGCTTAAGCTACTTGAAAATTGTTTGGTCTCATTTTTCTGCTGTATAAGAGTTTATACTATACTAGACTGCCTTATTTTTCTGCTACTAGAGATTAACATTATGATTCGATTGATCAAGACTATCATATATAGTGCTGTTAGTCAACCAATTTAACTGTAGTTATCAGATTGATTGTTAATATCTTGTAATATATGATTGGTACTTTTTTTTTAAATTTAGGAATGACTGCTCCTCAAGCTGCTGGTGTTATTCATTCCGACTTTGAGAAAGGTTTCATTCGAGCTGAGACGGTAATCATCAATTTTTTTTAATTCCTGTGCTAACATGTCACTTTATGCATGACATTAATCAGGTTTCTGGATGACAAATGCTATACATTTATGTTGGGAAGATTGAATGCATGACCTTCTCATAGAGGATAGTTCAATGGATATTACTTAGTTCTTATGATCTACGCAAAGAAAAAATCATATGTGGTTCAATGGATGGGAGCGCACTTAAGGGGGTAGATTCTTTCTGAGACTCATAGCTTTTCTGCATACAAATAAGGATTTTTCTTCTACTGCATTCATCAGTTGATATTCAATGTATGGCAATCAGAAGATTTCGATTCTACACATGAACTTCCACTTCAGATTTATATGACAATACACTTGGTTACAGGGGACTTCCAAGTTCACCTTTTCATTCTCCTAGGCCATCAGCTTTAGGGCTTAATAGATCCATTATCCACCTTTTTATCGAGGGTAGTGGATCTGACCAAATTATATTCTAAGATTTTAATTAAGTTACACTTTGTGAATATTCAGTTGGGACATTTTTTCATATATAAACAACTAAGTTTGAACTTAAATCTGATTTTTAGGTGGCTTATGATGCTTTTGTTGCTGCTGGTTCTTATGCCGCTGCAAGGGAGAAAGGACTTGTAAGTGTGTAGCTCTTGAAAATGAAGTGTAATGACCTTGTTTATTGGTGATTGCATGCTTTGCTGATTCTTGTTAAAATCATGCAAGTCACATCGGAACTGCTGTCTAGAGTAATTGACACTTAATAACCCGTTTCCCTGCTAAGAAGGAAAATGGGAAAGAAATATTAGAAAACATACATAGAACACAAACAGATAGTTGAGTTCCTTAATTGAAATGTGATTTTGTAACACCTCTAAATAATTTATACATGCTCCAGTTCAAGTTTTCTCCTTTAGGCTATAAATTCTACTTTTCTTTGTGCAATATGCTTTACTTAATTGCATTCACGCAATACAGTAGTATACCTAACCGTTTGAGTTTAGACTGTTCAAGTAGCTTTTGTGGTCAGGTTATATAAAATTAAAGGTGTTTGTAACTTCGGCCTGATTCTAATATTTTGGGTTGGGTTAGTTCAGGCCTTGACATGTAATTTTGGAGTCTGGTTATTGGGGGGTTTGGGTTTTCTGGGTTCAGGTATATTTCAGGTTTTAACTTTTAAGAGGAATGGTTTACTGCTTGAATCCAATATTTTAGAGTATGTTGGGCTGGGTTTTCGGGTTCCATCACGTCTTAACAATTCGGCTGCCATCTGCTTTGCGTTTCATTAGTGGATTGAAGTCATTTGGATCTTTTTTTTGCAGTTGAGATTGGAAGGGAAGGAATATGTTGTACAAGAGGGAGACATTATGCTGTTTCGGTTCAACGTATAAGCGGATGCACATGCCCATTCTTTGCATTCCATCAATAGCCGGTGCCGAGCTCATGGTAAAACTCACCACCCAAGACCAATGCAAGTTTCACAATAAAGTTCCCATAGGTTTTCAAAACTTTACCAGATATGAACCTGATTCTTCTGTAACTGTATGAATCATACAAATTTTGCTTTCAACTTCTGTGCAATATGCTGAGGTTGTGAATTGTGATACAAAATATAGTATGTTCAGGATTTGCTTACCAAAAAAAAAAAACATATTCTCTCAGGTACAACTTCATATATTATTGATTATTTATGAAATAATACACATTGTTAGCTAAATCTAATGATAAAAATTGAGAAATTTGAGAACAAATTATCAAAAGAAGACAATGCCTCAAGTAATAGAATGGGGTATCCCTTCTTAGGCCCCTGTGGCCTATGGCAATCTATTCTGATTGATCTTCAAAATGATTTGACAAAGAGACAAATTTTTGCACATGCATTGTTGTTGACTACTTCTTTCAGCCTTCACTTGGGACTAGACATGAACATATTTGCTGAAACCATTAGAGTTAGAATGCAAGTGATTCAAACAGAGAATTGAGTGCACCAACTAATAATCTGCAATCCAGATTCTTGTTGTTTGTTATAGTTTAGCCTTGAAGACATCATCATCAAATGTACCTATTAATTAAACCCGAAAATGACTTTGCACCAACCTCTTATTGTACTACAAATAGCAAACCCACCGACCCTGCACTAAAATATTTTCCATGAAACAAAGATGAAGAAGCTGAATGTTCTGATGAGGAAATGCAAGAGCTTTTCAAGTCAGCTGAGAAGCCGCCATCTATGCTACTGCAGCTCTAGCAGCAAGGAGGAACACAGAGAAGAGACTGTTTACGTTGGAAGCTCAAGAAGGCGTTATGTGATCGACACCAAGTATCTTAGGCACCCATTGATCAACGCCCTTATCGAGAAGTCAAGGAAAGACGAGGGTGATGAGCATGGTGTTGACGCGATCGTCTCAATCAAATGTGAAGTGGTCCTTTTCGATCACCTCTTGTGGATGCTCGAAAATGCTGATCCGAACAGCCTCGGTCCTGATCAGTCCTTGGAAGATCTAGCGGAGCTCTATATGTTGTAGCTCGTAGTATCGTAGAGAATTTGCAGCAATATGAAATTTGATTCGATAATGAATAAGTCAGTTGTCATTGTAATTCATTATGAACTCTTGAGCCTTGGTGCAGATTAATCACTAGTAGCAGCACAAAGCATGTGTTGTTTTCTTTCATCATTCCTGCTGCAAATTGGTTCAATTACTTACGGGTTAAATTCATTATGATCGTATTGCGAAAGTTATGAAAGTCTACCGCATCCATGGGTGTCATTCGGGTTTGGCTTGAGTTGTCGCCCGTCTCTGTTGAAAATTGAAATAGTCCGTATCGGATCGGATCGGTAGTATTTTCACATGTTGATGGTTCATGTATTAGACTGAAAGGTAATAATTCGGTTCACGATCCGGACCATATTGATCTGATTTTTAAAAACACTATACGGATTTAAATACCACAAAACCAACCATGAGTCGGTAAACATTTGACTTTAATTTCTAAAATCACTTGTATATAATTTGCATATTGTGTGGTATATTTATATATTGAATATTCTGAGTAATATGTCATGAGTCGTGTGAACATATTTATTAAGTATTATAATAGTATTTAACCTTTAACTATTTTTAAAACGATAAAATAGTCACGGAATAAATAATTTCTTATTGTTATATACACTTAAAAAATTTAATCCTTACACAAGTACACAACGCACAATTCTTTAAAAAAAAAACTATACAATGCACAACTTGATTATAGGCATATAAATAAATTACTTTAATTATGACGATACATAATGATTTTATTGTCCTGAATGTTAAACAAACAAATGATAAGTAAGGTGGGTAAAGATTTTTTTTATAGAAGATTCAAATTTAAAATATAAAAAATTAATATAATATTCAAGATTTATTAAATTATGATTTTAAGAATAAGATGATAACAAACCTCTTATTACATAACACGTTAGGTACACAAAAATAATATGTGGTTTTTGAAAGAAAATACAATGTTATGATTTTGTGTTTTTAAAAATTATGGGCAGTTTTGTAATAAAATTGGTCATTATTTCACCCCGTATCAAAATTTCTTTAACGTGAAATAATTCGTATACCAACTAGTAATTTTTAAAGTTTGTATTGTTTTTTTAGGAAAAATGACTCTAAATATTACAAACTATCGACATTGAACCCAAAATAATACCAACTTTAAAAATAATTAGGAGCGATATAAACTATCAACATATTTACCAAAAATAACGCATCTTAGTTTTCAGCAAAAATCCTAACTCCGACGATGACGTGGCAACCGATATCTTACATGTCATCAAAAAATGGGATTAAAGGTGTGATGTGGATGATAACTTTTTATGATTTTGTGACTGAACATCAGCAACCCTAGCTCTTCGTAGTTCGCATCTTCTTTTGGGATTCATTTAATTTGTTTTGTTGTTTTTTTTCATAAAATCCGACTCAGTTTGGTTTGAATCTTATTATTAATGAACAATGTGGGTTTTGTAGGGGGTAATATTAAGATATTCGAAAATGGGCCCATTGATGACAAAACTGACTGATCTGGGATGAGGTGTTAAAACGCTAACGGAATGCATTTAGCGGGTGGTCAAAGGCAATTAAGGATTTAAGGAGTGATCAAGTGCAATTGACCTCATTTAGGGGATGGTTTTCGGTATTTACTCCAAAATTTTCAAGTGAAAAGGGGTTTTAGAATCAAAAGTAGAAAGGATTTACGACCATTAGATCAAGTAACAATTGTTCAAATATACCATGTATTTGTTTAATTAAAAATTGTTCAACTATATTTGTAATTGTTCAAATATGCTAGTTGTTCGACTACATTTGAAATTGTTCAACTAAACTTTTCTTTTATATATATATATATATATATATATATATATATATATATATATGAAAAAAATAGGGAGATGAATTTTCACGAACAACTTTTGCTATGAACGTGATCACAAATAGTTTATTCGTTGATATATATGTTACCGGTAACCACAAGTTTTGTGCGAACCTAAAATTGTGTTTAAATTTGTGGCTATGAGGTTATTTATGCAACCATATACAACACCACAATTTTTGAAAAATATTACTTTGAATCACTACAACGAAATATAAAAAAAATCATTTTTTTTTTTTGTTTTTGTTAGTTATGATATGTTAAGTTGATTTGTTTTTTGTTTTTTTTACCAAATGTCTTCTAAGATGAAGAAGATTGTGAATGGACGTATGATAGAGGACAACCAAATGTTGGTGGTTATAACTCTTAATTTCTTGAAGGTCTTGAAAGATTCACCGTATTTGCAACATCATAAGTTCATTTGATGGATGGGAAAAATTAATAAAATGTATTTGTTCAAAATGTAAGACTGAAAGATTCCAAAAATTAGATGATGTTCGAGCTCATTTTTACCGTGAAATCTATATTAATTTGTGGCTAAATTAGCAGCGAAGGAGAGTTTTAAGGCTAACTCTCCTCCATTGATTTAATCACAACCTCTGCAACGATACTTTGTCTTTCAGGGTAAGTTTGTGGCTAACGTTGAGGGTAAGGGCATTCATGGGTAGTTTTGTGATTATTACCAAAACTACATCCATGACTATAGTTGCGTTGTTCAATAGTGCAATAACTTCAAACTTTGCAATAACTTCAAACTTTATCTCGACATTGAACTTGAACGTTTTCTTTTTTCAATTTTTTTCTATTTATGGAAATTTTGGACCGTTGTCGTTTAGATTTTTTCCTATTAATTTCGATGTTGTAAATTGTTTTTGAAAAATAAATAAATTCCCGGATGAATTTTCTTTTTGAAAAAACAAATTGAAATAAAAAATATATATTTTACGGATTTTTTTTGAAAATTTCTTCCAATTTTGTTTCCTTTCTACTATTTTAAAAAATATTGAAAAATAGAAATTTGATTTTTAGAAAAAAAAACCTAGACGTTTTTTCAAAACCTTTTCTACTTCCAGAAAATTTGGACGAGTGCGTATTTTTTTTCTATCAATTTTGATTTTGTAAATTATTTTCGTTTTTTTATAAAATAAATCTGAATTATTTTTAGGATTTTTCCGTTTGGTACCCTCGAGTTTTTGGCTTTTCCGGATGGTGCCCAAAGTTTTTTACATTTCCGCTTGGTACCCCTGAGGTTTCGCCTTTTCCGTTCGGTACCCTTATTTTTTAATTTTTGTCTAAAATAAGGTTTTTTATATTAAAATTAATTTTTTAAAAAAGGAAAAAATATAAAATAACATTTTTATCATATTATAATTTTAATATATTTATTACTATTTGATACTTTATCATATTTTACATCAAAGCATGAAAAAATTATTATATTTTATATAAATATAAAAATTTAATTTATATTTATATGATATTTTAATCAAAGTTTTAAAATTAAACATATTTTATAACTATATGATATTTCATTATTGCTATACTCCGTGAATTTATTATCATTGATAAATATATAACGTAGAATATTCAAAACGGACATTTGATTTTTCAAAAAAAAAA
>BSUD01000033.1:0-12509 GCA_033239045.1 Fagopyrum esculentum | reverse complement strand
ATTACCGACCTTTATATTATTTGGCCCAAGTGTATGATAACGGGCGGTGACATCACTGCCTGGCTCCCCGTGAGAGCTAGGGGGATCTCGGCGACTGGCCCGTGCTGGTTAGACGGTCGGAGGCATCCGACCGTTCCATTGCCGGAAGAAGGGACCGAGGCGAGTTTCGGAGGATTCTCGTGTCACAAAAGAAGTTGAATTAGAATGGGATACGACTTAATAATAAAAAGATAATAAACCGGACTTGTGTGATTTGGTCTACATTGTGTGTTATGTTTATTTACTTGTGTTTGTGCCTTTCACCTTGATTCTAATGCTTCGAATATTAGCTAACGGTTTTATACCGATTGTTGTAGATTGCCTTGCAGGTTAGGAAAGCGGCCGAGAGATCCGGAAGAGTGGGCAGCCGGGGTTCCGTACATTTTAGGAGTGGGTTTTGGTTGGAGTCGGGTTGTGTTTTATTCTTCGTTTATTATATTGGTATGCCGTGTGTATGGCGTTTTGATCTTTGGTGTTGATTATCGGCTGAAGTCTTTTGTTGTTTTCCTTCGGGTTTCTTATCATTTGCATTAAAAGGAATTTTGGTTTTGCCTTTATTTGTGCCATGTTGAAAGATCCGGTGAAATTGTTGTCAGGCTAAGGGTCGGGACCCATTGTGAGGTCCCAACCCATAGCATCCCGGGTCCCGCGGATTCGGGGTGTTACAAAAGTGGTATCAGAGCTTAGGTTGACAACAATGGCACTCGCAATCTTCTAAAGGCCGAATGAGGAATAAACAGAACCCACACGGGTTCTGACTTTTCGTTTTCAAAATCACATGCATGAGTCGGGGTAGAATGTACGGACCACCACTTCTTCCGCGGATCTCGGCAGCATAGTTTATTGGATTTTGATATGTATATATATATGTATATATAGATATGGATATGATGTTTGTAGTTATGCATGATGGAATTGATGTGTATCTTTGTGATTGTAAGTTGCATGATGAATTGGATATATGTGTATAGTTATATATTTGGACGGTTATATGTTATGAGACCTTATATTGTGGATGGAATGATGGATGCGTGATATTAGTAGTAATATGGACTTAGGACTTATATAGTTATGGATACGTATTCCTATTATATATAGTAGCATATGGAGATATATGACCTTTTAGTTGAGATGCTATTATGATATCATCGCCTTGGACGACGTCGTTTTACATAGGATAGTGTACATACGAGGACGAATATGCTGAAGTATCGAGTTAAGAGCTACGTTCGGGCGAACACCTTGGAGTTCTTGTACTCCTTTAAGAGGATGTCGAAGAGGAGGATTAGAGATGACGTAAACGAAGACCAACCAAGAAAAAGAAAACTCGAGACAACTTAAGAGAAATTGAGATGGGGAACATACAAGAAAAAGGAGTAACACAAAGGTGTGGAAGTGGTTACAAAGAAGTCACGATTAGAAAGACAACGAGGCCAATAAGGATAACAAACATAAGTTCGTCAAGAAGACGTGTGGACAACTAAAGATGCGAATCGAGGAGAAGAGGGATACGTTCTAACAAGGTTAAAGGTGACATTCCATTAAGATGTGAAGTTTTCTTTAGATGTTCCTAAGCATTCGAGTCAAGACAAGAAGAGTGATCGAACCATTTGCTAAAGATTTAAGATACTGTAAGTTAAGCCTACGAGGTACAAAAAAAAATAAAATTTCAACATTACTAGAGTTATGAGAAGAAGGGCATGGTGGGGATCCACGTGGAGTTGACCGATTTTCATTATGATGATAAGACTAAGAAACGCCAAGAAGGAGGAAGTGTGTATAATGATGACCCCAAGAAGATGAAAGACGAAACAGAGAGCTTTGATCGAGAGATTTAAGATACCAACCAAAAGGAACGCGAGTGGATGCTAGCTAGGGCAATAATATTTGGGAAGATGCTCTTGAAAGACATCAAGGAATAATGGTTAAGTCTATGGAAGAGAGTTATATGAAACAACAAGGCAAAGAGATATAGTTACCTTATAAAGAAGAGGAAGCATGAAATGAAGAAAGAACTAACGGAGTTTAAGGTAGAGTACCCCAAGGAGGGTAGCCTTCGTGAGTATGGTAACATGAGAAGTGTAGTAGAATAATAAGTCGTTGACTTCGGAGAAGGTCAGATACAAGTTAATCGGTGACAACCTGAGAACGCACAGGTGCAGGTTGTCTATTGGTGAGTGTAGAGGGGATGAGTAAACAAAATTATGGGCCTAGAGAGGATCGACAACAAGAGCTTAAAGTATTCGCGATGGTTCAATGTCAACCATAAGAAGTAATATCAACGGAAGTGAAAATGTTATAATCAAGTAGCATTGGTGGGTTCAAGCATATGACTGTAACCTACCTCCCGGGGAGTGATGTTAATGATCCTTTACGACCTTCTTTGGTCATGAGAAAAACATATGGGAGATCAACCCGGATAAGAAGTTTTAAGGTTTGATCATGGTAAAGGCATCTAATAGATCAAGAGGAAGGTGATATTTTCATTGTTTGTGGTGCGTAGATGGGAGTATAATAAGAGGATGCATAGTATGTTCATTCTAATGAAATGGAGGGTATGTTTTAGTGAGCAAAAGATGAAAGAGAGGCGGCAAACTCACACAAAAGAGCCATGGTTGCTCTGGTTTGAAAGAGAGGACCTAGATTAGGGCAACACTTCAAGCTTGGAATTACGATGTTAGTGATTAGTGGAGTAAAGAGTGAATCTTTTTGTGATTATGGTTGGGAATTTTACTTGAAGGCATACAAGTACGGTTGTGAAGCTGTTCATGGATACCAAGAGGTATATAAGGTGGCCAACGAGAGTAAGAGAAGACTGAGGTTTTGAAGTTTGATATCGATATGAGATGTATAAGGAGTACATGAACGGTTGAGGTTAGAGTCTCTACGGTCGGTTTGACGTTATATAAGAAAATGAAGTATAAATTTCTACGCCTACTTGAAGAAAGGATGCTTATGGTGAAAGCTTATGTAGAAGACGAAGAGCTCATTCCATATGTTGGGACGTCATGAAAAGCAAAGAAGATAAGAGCAATTGTTTTGAAAGCACGGTTAAGTCCTGCAGTTTGGACCCTTATGGCTGCACATAAGTGAGAAACCTTAGAAGATTTTACAATCATGTAATCAAAGAGGGAGAATGAGACTAAGATAAAGGAATACTTAAATAAGGCTAGAAGAGTCAAAATACTCGAGCAAGTCTCTCTAGTTCTATAGATGAGGGATCTTTGAAAGAGGACGGTGAACATAGTAGTTACAAAAGGAGCAATAAACGGGTTGAAGGACGTCACCCCAACAAATCGGAGTGGACCACTTATCAAGTGTTAGGACCAGGTTGTGTTGGTCATTGCAAGATAGAACGGATTTGAATGTGGGAGTAGGTGGGTTTTACCATTAAGCTTGCTTTAAAGTTTATGATGAGATATATCTTGAATTCTCGATTTGGAGTTGTTATTGAAAGTATATCTTGAATTCTTGATTTGAAGTGCACGTTAGAATATATCTAGAACTCTTAATTTGAAGTTTATGTTTGGATATATCTTGGATTCTTGTTTTGAAGTTATTATAGAGGACATCAGTTTGCAAAGAGAGAGACGGTTATCTCCGTTTGTACATCGATTACCGTGAGCTGAATAAGATAACAATGAAGAACAAGTATCCTTCACCACGGATAGGCCATCTACTCGACCGGTTGCAAGGGTCGGTAGTCTCTTCTAAGAATGATTTGGTTTGTCACCAAATGAGAGTTCGAGACTAGGGTATTGTAAATATGACATTCCGGACAAACCATGGTCACTACGAGTTGTAGTGATTCCATATGGGCTTACTAATGGCCTGATAGGCTATATTGGTCTACTCTCGAGAAGAGAGAAATTGTTTGACAAGTTGTCTCAGGATGGCAAACTCCGAAGGATGTGAAAGAAGTTACAAGTTTTCTTGGATGTGTTGGTCATTACCGGATTGTGGGGAGATTCTCCAAAGTAACATCATATACGGCTAACCTACTCTGGAAGACAAAAAGGTTTGTAGTGGGACAAGTGCTAGAAGAGTTGTAAGAGTTAAGAGGAGAGTATTTGGGCAATCGTTTTGACATTGCCTCGCGGTATGATGGATTGGGAGATTACAACCAACTCTCCAAGATAAGGTCTTGGTTAAGTATTGATGCAAAGGGAGAAACAACATACGGGTCTTGATAGTAGAAGTAGTATGGAGTAAAGTACTTCCACCATTACTTGGAATTGCAACACAAATTTAGGAAACATAACATCAAAGTTGGTTCGACAAGGACCAAAGCCAAAAGTGTAGATTTGACGTTCGATCTTCTTGGTTAGAGTCAAGCAAAGAGAAACATAAGGAAAACACTGCATTGAGAAAGACCCGAGAAAGAAGTTGAGTTCCGATATATCGGACCTTTTCGAGATCTTGCGCGAGTTGAGAAGTGGCTTACAAGTTGGCGTTGCCACCTAGTGTTTCATGTGTATCAATCGAGAGAGTGCTTACATGATCCCGAGACATGTCGTCAGTCATGATGATATAGTGGCAGACGAGGAACTGATGAGTAACTAGAAGACGGAGGATAGTATCTCTGTTTGAGTTTACGTTGAGCTAGCAGCATGGATAGAATCGACGGGTTAGACGTGGTTCTTTCCTTGGTTGAGTTATGTGCAGGTGTGATGTTATGTGTAGTTTTGTGCCCCGTGCGGGAATGTGTTATGTGACGTGTTATGTCTTGCGGTAGTAGTTTGAGTAGATTGTGTGTATGGATTAGAAGGTTTAAACCTTCCTAGTTTGTGAGGTTATACCTCGGCCTTAGGGACCGAGAAGTTCGGCGTGTGGCAAGTTTCGGGACGAAACTTGTTTTTAGGGGAATCCGATGTAACGCCCCAATTTTTGGCGCGTTTGGATATTTATTCTTCTTATTCGACTTATATCATTACTTTAATACTTTAAATATTTTTACGAGTATTTTCAATTGTATAATTGAAGTTTTACGAGTATATAAATATATACTTGATCATATATTTTCCGTTAATTGTGTTCAGAATAGTTTGGAAAGTTTTTCCGTTCCGAAAATCCCGTTCAGAGTATTTTTTTACCGAATTTAATTTAATTACCGCTGTCATGTGATTAATTAATAATTATTATTATTATTATTATTTTTTTTCCTTTATTCTTCTTTTCTTCGCCCTCTCCTTCCATTGTGATGATGGTCTTCTGCAGCCCTACTCTGCAATGACCTCTCGGCCTCCTTTACAACGACCCCTCGCCCTCCTTCAGTCTCTCACTCTCTTCCTCACCTTTGACGAACCCACTGTGATTACCCTCCACCTCCCTGTTCTCTCAACGTTCCCTAATCTCTGTTTCTTCACTCTCGCCTGCAACCATTTCCCCTTCCCATTGTTACCTCTCTGCAGTGCTCACCTTCGAGCCATTTCTGTCACGCCTCACCAACAACACTCTCATCCCTCTCAGTTTGTTTTGTGAGCAGCAACCTCCATGTTCTGGCCACCATCTGGAAGAACAACAACCCCCCCTGCTCCAATGAAATTCGCCGGAGACCGCCTAGGAACCGACGCGCCTCTCCCTGGCCGTTATCAGTCACCTTGAACTCTCCCTGCACCCGCAGAAACCGGAGAAGCCACCTCTGTCTGTCACCTTCCCTTTCGGACTCCACCTCGAGCCACGCCCGTGCTCCCCTGTTCCCCACCGAAGAAGCTTCGCACTCGCCGGTTCGCACTCGCCGGAGAATCCGCCATTGTTGCCTCGCCATTGCCGGAGACCGGAGGCCGATTGCCCTGCTGCTCTCTCTCCCTGCGCCACCGTCTGCCTTGGCGCTGCCTTCGCCTCACCAGGAGCAGCCAATTCATTGTTGAACCAGCGCCGCCTTCTTGCACAGCGTGCCTTCCATATCAGTAAAGAAGAAGCCCTTTTTAGGGTTTTAATCAAGTTAACAATGGGCCCCCCTTTTCAGTTAATTACAGTTTGTGCCTTATAATTTATATTTGCATTTACAGCCCATATTTCTAATTTGCAGATTTGACCCCAAGTTTTAGAAATCTGAATATATACCCTTACAGATTTACTTATGGAATAAGACGACCCATATGCGGAAATTGTATAATTTGCCCAGGAAATATTTTTACGGGTTTTAACCTTGGAGTTTAAATACGAGTTTATTTCATAATTATCAATTATTCCCTTGTTGGATTTATTTCGGATTTATGGTCCGAAGGTTTATTGGCGGATTATGACAAAGTTTCTAAAATTGTATAAATTGTCCCGGAAAGTATTTAAGCGGTTTTAGCCTTGGTTTTGAAAACGAGTTTTACCTTAGATTTTACATAAGTTATATATTCCGTTCAAATTTAGCATATAAGCTAAATTTGTTTAGCTTTGGTGTTAGGACCGGAAGCGCCCCGATAAAGGCCAACGATTCCAATCTCGATATCCGTAGATCGACTTCCGTCTTTTGACGTTGTGTGAGTATTCCTTTCCCTCAATCTAGTTATGTTTAGTAGTATCATGCTAAGTTGGATATAACATAACTTAGAGTGAATACCAAGTAGTGGTTATGAACCTTAGGTGAGTTTTGAGGATTTATGATTGTGCTAAGACTTGAGGTGTTTGGTTATCTTGTGAGGTTGTTATAAGGCTTTATTTTATAGGGTTGATCTTGTGAGCGTTTTGAGGCTCGAGGTTGGGGTTGTATGATCTTGTGTGATTTTGGAGTTTAGGTTTGGCTTATCCTAGCATGTGGTTTGATGGTTATGACCTTGTGAGATCGTGAGGACTAAGAGTTGTTATCCTAGCATGGTTATGGGTTATGATCTTGCGAGATCATTGGGACTAGAAGTCTAAGGACTTCTAGCATGTGAGAGAGATGCTGATCGTGTGCCTTTTTACAGGCGTTGAGTGTCTTCCTGCGGGAAGCTGAGAGCGGGATATAGCGGGATTATCTTTGGGACGAGGTAAGTCTCTGGACTTACTTAGCTCGTATTCTATGTATTAGATTCGATGTGTGTTTGGTGGTGTGTGTTTTATCGCTTTCATTATAACTTATAAAACCGGAATTAGGATTACCGACCTTTATATATTATTTGGCCCAAGTGTATGATAACGGGCGGTGACAACTTGTCTAGCTCTTGCGTAGAGTTAGGAGGTTCTTGGCGACTAGCCCGTGTGGTTAGACGGTCGGAGGCATCCACCGTTCCATGCGATAAGTGGGGACCGAGGCGAGTTTCGGGAGATTCTCGTGTCACAAAAGAAGTTGAATTAGAACGGGATACGACTTAATAATAAAAAGATAATAAACCGGACTTGTGTGATTTGGTGTACATTGTGTGTTATGTTGATTTAATTGTGTTTGTGCCTTTCACCTTGATTCTAATGCTTCGAATATTAGCTAACGGTTTTATACCGATTGTTGTAGATTGCCTTGCAGGTTAGGATTGCGGCCGAGAGATCCGGAAGAGTGGGCAGCCGGGGTTCCGTACATTTTAGGAGTGGGTTTTGGTTGGAGTCGGGTTGTGTTTTATTCAGCATTTATTATGTTGGTATGCCGCGTGTATGGCGTTTTGGTCTTTGGTGTTGTTTATCGGCTGAAGTCTTTTGTTGTTTTCCTTCGGGTTTCTTATCATTTGCATTAAAAAGGAATTTCGGTTTTGCCTTTATTTGTGCCATGTTGAAAGATCCGGTGAAATTGTTGTCAAGCTAAGGGTCGGGACCCATTGTGAGGTCCCAACCCGTAGCGCCCCGAGTCCCGCGGATTTGGGGTGTTACAAAAGTGGTATCAGAGCCCTAGGTTGACAACAATGGCACTCGCAATCTTCTAAAGGCCGAATGAGGAATAAACAGAACCCACACGGGTTCTGACTTTTCGTTTTCAAAATCACATGCATGAGTCGGGGTAGAATGTACGGACCACCACTTCTTCCCCGGATCTCGACAGCTTAGTTTATTGGATTTGTATATATATGTAGGTATGTAGGTATGTATAATATATGTGGATTGTAGTTGCATGATGACTTGATTTATATGTCTAGTGAATATATGTGGACTATAATACATGTTTGGACCTTGTATTGATGTATTGGATTTCCGGATGTGATATATTAGTAGTTATGTGGACATAAGACATATATATGCTTATATACGGACTCTTATATATATAGTAATATATAGTATGGGACCTTATAGTTAGGACGACGGAAAGATATCATCACCTTTAAGACGACGTTGTTGGCTTAGGATAACATTCATACGTGGAGGAGTACGCTCAAGTATCAAGTTGAGCGTTTCGTGTTGACGAACACCATGGTGTTTCTCGGATTCCTATAAAAGGACATCAAAGAGGAGTAGATATGATGTAAACAAAGGACAACCAAGTAAAAGAAAACTCGAGACGACTTAAGGGGGTCAAGATGGGAGCAATGCAAGAAAAAGGGAGCAACATTAAAGTGTAGAAGTGGTTCTAAAAAGGCCATGATTGGACGACGACGAGACCAAGAGAGAGAACGAACTTAAGTTCTTTGAGAAGAAGCGTGGACAACTAAAGATGTAAATCGAGGAGGAGATGAGTACGTTCTAGCAAGGTTAAGGTGGTGTTCCATTAAGATGCAAAGCTTTCCTTAGATGTTTCTAAGCATTGGAGGGTAGAGGAGAAAAGTGAACGAAACATGTGGGAAGAATTTAAATACCGTAAATTAAACTTGCGAGGTACCAAGAAGTGAAGAGGCAAAAATACGAGGGTAACGAGGAGGATCACATGGTGAAAGTTTGCATAGTAGAATTACCTGGCGGAGTCAATCATTTTCCGTCATTGAGATGAAACTGAGCAACGCTAAGGAGGAAGGGTGTGTGGATGGTGATCTTCAGAAGATGAAAGATAAAACAAGGAGTTTTGATTGAAAGACCAACCTAGAGAAGAGAGAGTAGTTACTAACCATAGAGATGTGGGGAAGATGCACTTACAAGATATTATGAAGAACGGTTAAGCCTATGAACGGGAGTTATGCGACACAACAAGGCCGAGAAGGTATAGTTACCTTATAGAAGAAGAAGGAAGCGTGGAGCGTATAAAGAGTTAACGGAGTGTGTGGAGGGTGAAATAAGCAAGTGAAGTTTAAGACAGAGTGCCCTGAGAGGGTAGCCTTCAGGAGAATGGTAACATGGAGGGTAAATAGAATGGTAAGTCATTGACATTGGATGAGAAGAGTAATTGATGAGAACCAAGAACGCACGTGTGCGGGTTGGCTATTGATGAGCGTATATGAGAAGATTAGGCAAGACAATGGCATGAAGGATCGGTAACAAGAGCTTGGAGGATTTCCGGTGGTTCGGTGTAAGTAGTGAGGAAGTATGTCAACTAAGTACAATTGTCTTAATCAAGTAATATCGCATGGGATCAAAGAAAGCGAATGTAACTGACCTCCTAGGGAGGAATTGTAATGACCCTTTGCGACCTTCTTCGGTCATGAGAACGACATATGGGAGAGCGACCCAGATTAGAAGTTTTAAGGTTTGATCATGGTAAAGGAAACCAGTAGATCAAGAGGAAGGTGATATTTTCATTGTTTGTGGTGCGTAGATGGGAGTATAATAAGAGGATGCATAGTATGTTCATTCTAATGAAATGGAGGGTATGTTTTAGTGAGCAAAAGATGAAAGAGAGGCGGCAAACTCACACAAAAGAGCCATGGTTGCTCTGGTTTGAAAGAGAGGACCTAGATTAGGGCAACACTTCAAGTTTGGAATTACGATTTAGTGATTAGTGGAGTAAAGAGTGAATCTTTTTGTGATTATGGTTGGGAATTTTGCATGAAGGCATACAAGTACGGTTGTGAAGCTGTTCATGATACCAAAAGGTATATAAGGTGGCCAACGAGAGTAAGAGAAGACTGAGGTTTTGAAGTTTGATATCGATATGAGATGTATAAGGAGTACATGAACGGTTGAGGTTAGAGTCTCTACGGTCGGTTTGACGTTACATAAGAATATGAAGTATAAATTTCTACGCCTACTTGAAGAAAGGATGCCTATGGTGAAAGCTTATGTAGAAGACGAAGAGCTCATTCCATATGTTGGGACGTCATGGAAAGCAAAGAAGATAAGAGCAATTGTTTTGAAAGCACGGTTAAGTCCTACAGTTTGGACCCTTATGGCTGCACATAAGTGAGAAACCTTAGAAGATTTTACAATCATGTAATCAAAGAGGGAGAATGAGACTAAGATAAAGGAATACTTAAATAAGGCTAGAAGAGTCAGAATACTCGAGCAAGTCTCTCTAGTTCTATAGATGAGGGATCTTTGAAAGAGGACGGTGAACATAGTAGTTACAAAAGGAGCAATACACGGGTTGAAGGACGTCACCCCAACAAATCGGAGTGGACCACTTATCAAGTGTTAGGACCATGTTGTGTTGGTCATTGCGAGATAGAACGGATTTGAATGCGGGAATAGGTGGGTTTTACCATTAAGCTTGCTTTAAAGTTTATGATGAGATATATCTTGAATTCTCGATTTGGAGTTGTTATTGAAAGTATATCTTGAATTCTTGATTTGAAGTGCACGTTAGAATATATCTAGAACTCTTAATTTGAAGTTTATGTTTGGATATATCTTGGATTCTTGTTTTGAAGTTATTATAGAGGACATCAGTTTGCAAAGAGAGAGACGGTTATCTCCGTTTGTACATCGATTACCGTGAGCTGAATAAGATAACAATGAAGAACAAGTATCCTTCACCACGGATAGGCCATCTACTCGACCGGTTGCAAGGGTCGGTAGTCTCTTCTAAGAATGATTTGGTTTGTCACCAAATGAGAGTTCGAGACTAGGGTATTGTAAATATGACATTCCGGACAAACCATGGTCACTACGAGTTGTAGTGATTCCATATGGGCTTACTAATGGCCTGATAGGCTATATTGGTCTACTCTCGAGAAGAGAGAAATTGTTTGACAAGTTGTCTCAGGATGGCAAACCCCGAAGGATGTGAAAGAAGTTACAAGTTTTCTTGGATGTGTTGGTCATTACCGGATTGTGGGGAGATTCTCCAAAGTAACATCATATACGGCTAACCTACTCTGGAAGACAAAAAGGTTTGTAGTGGGACAAGTGCTAGAAGAGTTGTAAGAGTTAAGAGGAGAGTATTTGGGCAATCGTTTTGACATTGCCTCGCGGTATGATGGATTGGGAGATTACAACCAACTCTCCAAGATAAGGTCTTGGTTAAGTATTGATGCAAAGGGAGAAACAACATACGGGTCTTGATAGTAGAAGTAGTATGGAGTAAAGTACTTCCACCATTACTTGGAATTGCAACACAAATTTAGGAAACATAACATCAAAGTTGGTTCGACAAGGACCAAAGCCAAAAGTGTAGATTTGACGTTCGATCTTCTTGGTTAGAGTCAAGCAAAGAGAAACATAAGGAAAACACTGCATTGAGAAAGACCCGAGAAAGAAGTTGAGTTCCGATATATCGGACCTTTTCGAGATCTTGCGCGAGTTGAGAAGTGGCTTACAAGTTGGCGTTGCCACCTAGTGTTTCATGTGTATCAATCGAGAGAGTGCTTACATGATCCCGAGACATGTCGTCAGTCATGATGATATAGTGGCAGACGAGGAACTGATGAGTAACTAGAAGACGGAGGATAGTATCTCTGTTTGAGTTTACGTTGAGCTAGCAGCATGGATAGAATCGACGGGTTAGACGTGGTTCTTTCCTTGGTTGAGTTATGTGCAGGTGTGATGTTATGTGTAGTTTGTGCCCCGTGCGGGATTGTGTTATGTGACGTGTTATGTCTTGCGGTAGTAGTTTGAGTAGATTGTGTGTATGGATTAGAAGGTTTAAACCTTCCTAGTTTGTGAGGTTATACCTCGGCCTTAGGGACCGAGAAGTTCGGCGTGTGGCAAGTTTCGGGACGAAACTTGTTTTTAGGGGAATCCGATGTAACGCCCCAATTTTTGGCGCGTTTGGATATTTATTCTTCTTATTCGACTTATATCATTACTTTAATACTTTAAATATTTTTACGAGTATTTTCAATTGTATAATTGAAGTTTTACGAGTATATAAATATATACTTGATCATATATTTTCCGTTAATTGTGTTCAGAATAGTTTGGAAAGTTTTTCCGTTCCGAAAATCCCGTTCAGAGTATTTTTTTACCGAATTTAATTTAATTACCGCTGTCATGTGATTAATTAATAATTATTATTATTATTATTATTTTTTTTCCTTTATTCTTCTTTTCTTCGCCCTCTCCTTCCATTGTGATGATGGTCTTCTGCAGCCCTACTCTGCAATGACCTCTCGGCCTCCTTTACAACGACCCCTCGCCCTCCTTCAGTCTCTCACTCTCTTCCTCACCTTTGACGAACCCACTGTGATTACCCTCCACCTCCCTGTTCTCTCAACGTTCCCTAATCTCTGTTTCTTCACTCTCGCCTGCAACCATTTCCCCTTCCC
>BSUD01000032.1:0-55531 GCA_033239045.1 Fagopyrum esculentum | reverse complement strand
GATGAAGCTCAGTCGGGAGTTGTTGTAGTCATATGACCTGGAACCGGTTTGGGTGTTCAAGTTTGGTTATGATTGATTGGTTTGATTAACTACAAATCTCATCGAGTTTTGAGTTTCAGCTAAGAACAAATACTTTAAAAAAAGATTTTGTTGTGCATAACAGCATCATCGGATCCGTGGCGCAATGGTAGCGCGTCTGACTCCAGATCAGAAGGTTGCGTGTTCGATTCACGTCGGGTTCAAAACCCCGGTCCAAAATCCGATTTATTTTTTCAGCTATATAGACTTTTGTGTAAATTACACAAAATCACCCGTAACATGATGACTAGTTTAAAAATCGCACAACAACTTGCAAATTACACGAACTACCTTACAAATTAGTTTATAGGTCTCAGTACCACATAATTGACTATTTTAAAAAATCACCCCCAACAACTTGCAAATTACACGAACTTCCTTACAAACTAGTTTATAGGCTTAAGTACCACATAATTGAATGTTTTTGAAAATCACCCCAACAACTTGTAAATTATACACTCTGTCAGTCTGTTATCAATTAGTTTATATGTTAGAGTACCGCATAGTATTTTCTCTCTGAATTTGTGTGTATAACTGTATATATAAGCTTTTCCTTTTATGATAGGGTGTTTACAGGCTAATATTGGATAATCTGTCATTAAAAACCCTCGCAAATTCTTATCAAAACAAAAAAAACCCTCGCAAGTATAAGAAAGTGCTATATAGTGAAAGGCCTTAACTAATGGGTGATTTTGTGTAATATTTATTTTACAATTTTCTTTTTGTTCCTCACCAAAGGCTCACAAGTTTTAGACCTTAGGAAAAAAAATGGCGACCACCATGTGCACCGGAATTCATCAGCTTGCTCCAATCCCAAAATGTTGCAGCTTCAATCTCTCACTTTCTCCTCCTCTAGACTCTCAAAGCACAGTTCGGCCATGTCTACTACGAGTGTATCAGAGAAGGCCCGTTTTGAAAATCAGTTGCGTTTCGGCCCGTCCCCGGAAGAAATCGGGTCCAAGATCCGATAACGCGGAGACGGTGGAGCTCGTTGATTCTGTCATAAGAAATTTCACTGATAAGAAGCCGTTGGTTTCAACTTTGAACAAGTATGTTACGGTTCTCAGGATGGAACATTGTTTTCTCATGTTTGAGGTCCTCGGGAAGACTGATAAGTGGCTTCAATGTCTCGAGGTTCGCCTTCTCCTCTATCTCTGATTTGGTGCCTTTGGATTTTGATTTGCGTTATTGTTATGGGGAGAAAGAGGGGTTTTTTTTTACTAATTACTTGTATAGAGTAGGCATGTAAAACTTTGCCTCCCAAGTGTTTGATAAATTGCTAGCAACGGACCACCGTGTATAGGGATGGTCGGATGAGTTTAAAGACATTCAAGTTTGTGTAATTTAGACAGATTGTTTGGAATCATGTTCTTAGAAGTAGTAATAGGGTTGATCATGAGTTCGTTACTGTTTTTTTTTAACTTGCTGCAAATTGATCTTTATTAGTATTATGGATTCTTGCTGTTGTGTTATGGATTCTGAAGTTCCCGATGATGGTGGAGCTGAAAACCATTGAGGCTTTATTTGATTTTAAGGTTTTGAGTTTATTTAAAAAAAAAAAAATTTCTGTGGCCATTTATCTGTTCTCTATGTTGGATGAATAGTTTTTAGTTGTCAAGTTCTGCAAAATAGTTTGTTTAGCTGATATTTCACATCCATTTTACTTTAATTTTCAGGTCTTCAGATGGATGCAAAAACAAAGATGGTATATAGCAGACAATGGTGTATATTCGAAGCTTATTTCGGTCATGGGAAGGAAGGGTCAAACACGAATGGCGATGTGGCTATTCTCTGAGATGCGCAGCAGTGGGTGTCGGCCTGATACTTCTGTTTACAATGCTCTCATAACTGCCCACCTTCATTCCCGAGACAAAGTCAAGGCATTGGACAAAGCTCTTGGGTATTTTAATAAGATGAAGGGTCTAGAGAGGTGCAAACCAAATATTGTGACTTACAACATCCTCTTGAGAGCTTATGCTCAAGCACGTAATGTGGAACAAGTAAACACTTTATTCAAAGATCTTGAAGAAAGCATTATCTCCCCAGACATTTTCACATTCAATGGTGTGATGGATGCTTATGGGAAGAATGGATTGATCAGAGAGATGGAATCTGTGCTAGCCCGTATGAAATCCAATCAATGTAAGCCTGATTTAATTACGTTTAATCTGCTTATTGATGCGTATGGGAAAAAGCAAGAATTTGAAAAAATGGAGCAAGTATTTAAGATCTTGCAACGCTCCAAGGACAGACCAACGCCAGCCACATTCAATTCTATGATCACAAACTATGGTAAAGCGCGGTTAAGAGAGAAAGCAGAACTTGCTTTTGAGAGGTTGAAAGAAATGGGATATAAACCCAACAATATCACGTATGAAAGTGTGATTATCATGTACGGGTTTTGTGATCATGTGTCAAGGGCCAGGCAGGTTTTCGACAAGATGGTTGTTCCTGGGAAGGAGTTCAAGGTTTCAACTCTCAATGCTATGTTGGATGTTTATTGCATGAATGGATTACCGATTGAAGCTGATAATTTGCTTGAGAGCGCAAGTAGTATCGGATTTAGACCAGATTCTTCAACTTACAAGCTTTTATACAAGGCTTACACTAAAGCTAATCTAAAGGAGCTTTTGCAGAAGCTACTTAATCGTATGGATCAAGAAGGCATTGTCCCAAATAAGGGATTCTTCCTAGAAGCTTTAGGAGCATTTGGGTCCTCGAAAGCTACTCCACAATCTACAGAAGATGATAAAACAGCGAAACCGGTTGCCACTAATCCACAATAAGGCAACATACTGATTGTGTATATTCTGCTGTCAATCTTTCCATAACAGCCAAGCTGATGTGTGGCTAGCAACGCTGTAATTTATTGCTAAATTAGTCTTTCTGTAAGTTGCTGTAGTAAAATGTGTTTGGTGCTTTTTATTCTCTTCTTGGATCTTTGCCATAGGAGATAGCTTAATTATGTACATTCATTCCTAAATTAGGGTTTCGGTGCATGAGTGCTTCTCTGCCTGCGGTTTGTAACTCTACAAGTATTGCTTTCTCTATGGTCGATGATACAGTTGCTAAATTAGTGTGATGTGTAAGTGAAAAAGTCATTTAGCATGTGATTTTTTCAATTTCAACTCTAGCAGGTGATAAGGTGAAATATAGATTAATTAACTGGTGGTTTTGTGTAATTTACTATAAGAAAAACCTGTACTCGGTATGTTTTTACAACTTCCCTCAAAATTTTGTTCAAATTTTTAGAGGGGGAAGCGTGACATCTTAGGGCAAAAGGGAAGGGATGTAGGAAATTCAACCTGGAATCATCTTCCATCTCTTGTCCCATTTAAGAATCCATAGTACAAAGCTTTAACACAGATTGGTCACCAATGGAGACACCAGGCGCACTTCCGTCCTCTTCTCTTCCTGATCACTACGCCTCACTCCTACAAAGATGCCTGAAGATGAACAACTTAATATCTGGAAGATCAATACATGCTCAAATCATCAAATCAGGTTTCCATTTGAGCCTTTATCTCCTCAACAATCTCATTACTCTTTATGTCAAATCTGGGTCTCTCTTTGATGCCCACAAACTATTCGATGAAATGCCTACAAAAAACACTTGCTCTTGGAATACAATTCTATCTGGGTACTCAAAAGAAGGAATGATGGATTCTGCAAAACATATATTTCAGATGATTCCTGACCCGGATTCTGTTTCTTGGACTGCAATGATTGCGGGTTATAATAAGATGGGTTGTCGTAGAACAGCGATAAGAACGTTTTTGGACATGGTTTGGAATGGATGTCCACTTACTCAGTATACATTCACGAACGTTTTAGCGTCCTGTGCTGCTTTAGAAGGTTTGGATATAGGTAGGAAAGTTCATGTTTTTGTAGTTAAACTTGGGTTTAGTAGTTATATCCCTGTGGCGAATTCTTTGATTAATATGTATACGAAATCAGGTGATTCAGTTAGAGCTAGGATTGTGTTTGATAGGATGAGAATTAGAAGTGTGTCAAGCTGGAATGCTTTGATTTCATTGCATATGCAGTCGGGTTGTGTTGATCTTGCTCTTGATGTTTTCGAAGAAATGGATGAACGTGATATAGTTTCGTGGAATTCCATGGTCACGGGTTACAATCAACATGGATTTGATGTTGAGGCTCTTGATATATTCTCACAAATGATGAAGGATTCTTCTATTATACCTGATAGATTTACGTTGGCAAGTGCATTGTCTGCTTGTGCTAATATACAGAACTTGAGGGTTGGAAAGCAAATTCATAGCCACATTATCACGAGTCAGTTTGACGTTTTCGGGGCAGTGGAAAATGCCCTGATATCAATGTACTCCAAGTGTGGAGAAGTTGAGAGTGCTAAAATGATTATTGAGAGTAGAAGCATATCCAATCTTAATATGATAGCATTTACAGCTTTGTTGGCAGGATATGTCAAGCTGGGAGATATTAGCCCCGCGAGGAACATTTTTGACTCGTTGAAGAACCGTGATGTGGTTACCTGGACAGCGATGATTGTGGGTTATGTACAAAACGGGTTGAACAATGACGCATTGTCGTTATTCAGATTAATGATTAGAGATGGACCAAAGCCGAACAACTACACATTAGCAGCTGCGTTAAGTGTCATTTCTGGTTTGGCTTCACTGGATCATGGAAGACAAATCCATGGAGTTGCTCTAAGATCTGGGGAAGCAAAATCAGTTTCGGTTGGCAATGCACTGATCAACATGTATGCTAAGTCTGGAAATATCCGAGATGCAAGACGCGTATTTGATCTTATTCAGTCAAAAAAAGATGCAGTTTCTTGGACTTCCATGATCATAGCTTTAGCTCAGCATGGACTTGGAGAAGAATCCATAGAATTGTTTGAGAAAATGTTGGATCTAGGAATCAAACCCGACCACATAACATATGTTGGTGTGCTCTCAGCTTGTATCCATGTAGGGTTTGTTGAGAAAGGGAAGAGCTATTATAACATGATGAAGACTTCACACAAAATTGAACCAACCCAGAGTCATTACGCTTGCATGATTGATCTTCTTGGACGAGCTGGCCAACTCCAAGAAGCGCGGGATTTCATAGCACAGATGAATGTCGAGCCAGATGTTATAGCATGGGGATCACTCTTAGCAGCTTGCAAGGTCCACAAAAATGCTGATGTGGCAAAATTTGCAGGAGAGAAGCTTCTTGAGATTGACCCTGGCAATAGTGGGGCCTACATGGCGCTTGCCAACGTGTACTCGTCGTGCAGGAGATGGGAAGAGGCTGCAATGATCAGAAAAAGAATGAAAGAGAAAGGTGTAAAGAAAGAGCAAGGATTCAGTTGGCTACAAATCAAGAACAAAGTTCATGTGTTTGGAGTCGAAGACGGACATCATCCTCAAAGAGATGCAATCTATGTCTTTATGGCGAAGATTTGGGACGAGATTAAGAAGATGGGTTTCGTTCCTGATACGCAATCTGTGCTCCATGATCTTGATGAGGAGGTTAAGGAACAGATTTTAAGGCATCATAGTGAAAAGCTGGCTATTGCATTTGGGCTGATTAGTACACCAGAAAAGACTACTTTGAGGATTATGAAGAACTTAAGAGTGTGTAATGACTGTCATTCGGCTATTAAGTTCATTTCGAAGCTTGTGGATAGAGAAATTATCGTTAGAGATACCACCCGCTTTCACCATTTCAAAGATGGCGCGTGTTCTTGTAGAGATTTTTGGTGAATCCCAGAGAAGAACAAAGTGAGTTTTTTTCCTTCTGAATATTGAACCCGGTCTGGTCCGGTGTTTGTTAAACTGACCGGTTCATACTGGCTCCCGGTTTGATATGGGTGGATTGAAGTAGGGTAATATTACACAAAGTCACCCTTTAAATAGTCAACTTTTCACAAAACATCCTTATAGTTTGAAATTACATAAAATCTCCCATAATTAGGTATTTATTTTATACGAAAGTATTGCCAACTTTGGTACGGGTGGGTGAATGTTTGGAAAAAAAAACTCTTTTTTCTGGGTTATTTTATTTAATCGAGTTATTTTGTGGAAAGCTGGCAATTTTAAGTGTGGTTTGTGTAATTTTCTTCCAATTTGGTCTATTTTGTTATGGGAAATGGTAGTTGTCGGTTCAATTTGACTGAAGGACAACAAAGAAGGCTGTCAGTGTTTAATCGAATTTTGTTCGCTGGAGGCTGGAAGGTGGGGGAAACTGACGTAGTCGGAAGGAATGGGGAGGACGATGGAGTGGGCGGCACGCGCTGATCACATGGGAGGGATACCCCGGAGAGTGATATTCACAGCCGTCGGAGCTTTCGCGAAGGCGGTGGCGAACATTCTCAACTCAACCACCGTCCACAACTCCGACACTCTTCTCCGCCTCCTACGATCTCGCGCTCCCGGCGTCCCGCTCATCACCGTCAGCAACCACATGTCCACGTATCTATCTCTTTCGCTCTCAATTTAATGGAGCTAGGACAATTTTCAGATTTGTTGATGATTGATTGCAAATTATAGTTCTGTCTTTGGAGAGTATGCCGAACTCAATAGGGTGTAGATATGTTAATTGGGCATGTCTCGAGTACTAATTGAGGGTGCAACAAGGTCAGATGATCTGAATGGTGGAGGTTTTTCTAACCATGTTGTTGTAGTCTTGTAGATTCTGATAGTTTCTGGCTTTGAGGTTGATATATGCATTTGCACTCTCATGGGTAACTTATTAATTAGGTATAGAGTTGCTATTTGGGTATATCTTGATAATGTGAGGGTGAGTGCAACAAGCTCAACCAAATGATCCCACTATAGTTTGATTTTGATATAATTGAAATGTAAAAGAGTAAAGTACTTATAGGTTTTCTTAATGCTAAGAGGGAAAGTATGAACCTTCTGAAGATTCCAATTATGTATGGCTTTGAGCTTCACACATACATGTGTACCTTAATCATGGTAATATGATAAGCTCGGATTTGAAGATGAGAAACTTTTGTAAGGTCATGTGCATTCTCAATCAAATGGAGTGAAAACTTGAATATTTGCTATGCTTCCCCCTGTGGCTTTAACATTGGAGCTTACCCACCGTAGAAGGAAATCTAAAGAAATTTGTATTTGCTGCACATGTTTATTTTTTAGTGTATTTTTCTTGGCAACTGTTGGTGGATTCCTGTCAGTCTGATGCACAGTTCATCACCTCAGATTAGATGATCCTGTGATGTGGGGATTCAAGGGCTTTCCCGTAACAGATCCAAAATTGGGTCGATGGGTGCTTGCTGCTGAAGATATATGCTTCACAAATCCAGTGCTGTCTTACCTTTTTCGATTAGGTATCATTGATTGCGCTTTACTTTTGCATGTTATTGCTTATGTTGTCTATTTCGTGTATCGAGCAGTTAGGGAGTACATTTTTAATCTGTCAGCGTAATACAAGTCTTTTTAGTATCATGTTCGTTGATCAAGGTATTCTTTGTTATTCCACTAAATTTGATATATATTATGGGAGCATTTATGTCCATTTTTTGCGTACTTATGTATGGAATCAGGTGATAAAAGAACTAATCAGGAGGGTGCCATACCAGCTATTTTTCTAAACTTGAGTTTTTGAGCTATAAATCGGCTTGTTAAATTCAAAAGAAATGGATATGCTGCAGTTGTATATGTCTCTTGCTGTGCAACCATTTTTTCTCTTGTTTTGAACTGTTTCAATGTTGTTGTTTTAGTATTATGCAGTAAACAATTCAATTTTGTAGCTTAAACAGATATGATTACAGTATGCTTGTAATTGTTAATCATTTTAACAGATTTTTCATGCCAGAAGTGTGGACTCTATTCTGAAAGAGTATCTTCACAGGGAAATGCATACCTATAACTAGAGGAGGTGGAATTTATCAAGAGCACATGAATGAAGCTTTGGAGCGCTTGAGCTATGGGGAATGGGTAATTCCCTTGTACCATTTACCCGAATTAAAATTTTTAGAGTTCTATTTTTCTTTGTGTTTTAGGCTAGGAAGTTGGTCAACTCATGCTGTTCCACAAGAAAATGGCATAGCATTATTTTCCAAATCCTCGTAAAATTCAAGATCCTGATTATCGTGAAGAACTCTGAAGGAATTTGATATTGGATTCCAGTTTCCTGTAAGAACAAGGAGGCTGTAGCTTCAGCATAATCCCAGTCAATTTGCAGCGATGTTCAATTGTTCATTGTGGCGACATCATTTCTATTTATATTTATTATTTTTCATTTGATTTGTGCAATTGACCTCTTTTGTACTTATTAATATGCAGCTGCATACCTTTCCAGAGGGAAAAGTGACTCAAGAAGATGCTCCTATAAGAAGATTAAAATGGGGAACTGCAAGTCTTATCGTCCGAGCACCTATAACCCCAATTGTTCTGCCAATTATCCATCACGGTCTACAGGAGGTAACTTCACGGGCATAACACATGAGAAAGACATTTTTCTTGAATATTTTCAAAATTCAGCTGTTTTCCTTACATTCTTCACGGTCTTTACCGTGCAGGTCATGCCTGAGAATTACTTGTTTGGCAAAAAACCTCCAGTACCATTATGGAACAAGCGCATCAACATTGCAATTGGCGAGCCAATAGAATTTGACATGCCTAGATTGAAGCAGATGGCAATATCAACGTCCCGGAATCTGCAATTTCATGAAACCGGATGGCCTCGAATGTCACCAGACGGACTTGATGAGGCAGCACAGAGATGTCTTTACTCCACCATATCTGATAAGATTCATGCTGCCATGGAAAACTTAAGAAGGTTTGCAAAAACAATCACTAAAACGTAAGGCACTGTTTCGGATGGACGATAACGTCCCTCAGAATACTGTTTCACAGGGCCACAACAGCTCGAATGAGATAGTTTCTGATCAAATAACATTCTTCCTGAGCTGTAAGTTCTCTTTGTAGCTTCTCTCTATTTTCCCCCTCAGTTTTATACCAGCTAGTGAGTTCACAAGGCCTGGTTATTGAGGCTTCTGTAGGCTCTTTAGACTTGGTATGGCGGATAATTGCAGCTTAGCATGGCATTTATAAACTGTTTGTCTGTGAAATTGCATATTTTTGTTATAATAGAAAACAATTAGTATATGCAACTCCAATCGACCTTCGAATATGGTTCATTTTTGTGTTGGTTTTCTTGATTGTTTGAATTTTTTACACTTCCCCTTTGATTAATGGGAAATTTTATCTTTGGGCTTGTGGCATTGTGTAGGGTGAGAGTACGAGACGAGCTACTCGGACTTGTTCAAAATTGAGACGAGCTACTCGGACTTGTTTAAAATTTTGGCTCGACTCGTTTGGCTAAAAAACACTATAAAGGCTGGTATATTTGCTGAGTTACTCAGGGTCGGGCTGGAAAGTTTCATTCTCTAAACGAGACGTAGAACACATATTAAAACCCGTTTAAAATTAGGTTTTGAGTTTGAGCATACCAGATTGCCAATATATATTCATGATCGGCTTGTATAACGGCACGTGCAACAGCTTCTCCAAAAATACTTCAATATGGAGAAAGAATTTTCGTTTTCTCTAAATTATTTTTGTCTTGAACCAATAGTTTCTCCATAATAGGGAGTCATGTATATATTTAATTTTTTATTTTAAAATAAAGATGAAAACTCTAAAATTTTGTAGGGGAAAGGTATTTGGAGACCTTACTGCAAATATAGGAAAACAAATGCATATTTTTTCAAAAAAAATTCTTTAAAATTCTCAAAAAGTCTAACATTTCCTAAAATAGAATTAGAGTTTTTGTTGTATATGCTCTAAGCATGTCAATAAGCTCGTTCGGAGCTTGGCTTGTATAAGCATGTCAATCAGCTCTTTCGGCTTGTATAAGCATACCAATGATCAGCTGGTACTAGGGAAATTGGGCCTAATGGGCTGCTGCTCATGTCGATGGGCCGGCCCATATGCACGGAAAGTCTCGTGACTATTTTAAATACAGATGGTAATAAATATGTGAAACGTGTGGGCACCATCAAACATATTTGCTTTGATGTTAGGTGAGATGTACCAAATTTGTTGAGTCAAAATGTCTTCATCGTTTTCTAAGGGTGATTGCTTTATAGGATAACTAATAACTTTTAATGGACCTACAAAATCACCAAAAACAATATAAACAAAGATGAAATCTGTCTTAAGAGTGTAGATATAACCAATAAGTTAACTTTAATATCTGATAATTTCTAGTACGGTCCTTAGAAAAAATATTTTAAAATAAATATTTTCAATAAATGAATTTATTTTAAAACTTTTATAAAAAAATGAAGTTTGGATTATTTAGTGTATATGTTGCTTTAATTAAGAAAGAAAAATATATATTTTTTTTATAACGGAAAGCGGTTCGATCCCATAGAGGCATAGATAGCGCACCGACTATTGGATCGAAAGGCCGAATAAAATCGGCAGACGGACTAACCGTCATGACGACGGACCACAACAAAGGAGAAAAAGAAAACACAAAAATACATCATAAAAACCCGAAACAGGGACGTCTTCAGGGGAAAGCAGCATAATCCAGTCAGCCGGAAGCGACGAGTATGAACGTTTATCTTCGAAGGAAGTACACATGCAAGAAGTCTGGGGAACAACTGTGTACCCCTCAGATTTGGACTACAACAAAGCCACCAGGAGTCGATCACACATCCACGCCCCCTTCTCGATAAACACTCGAACCATCACCAAGACAGCATCAAAATAGAAAAGACGAAACTGCAACACACGGGTATCGTGATATAGAAATGTGTACAACTTTAATGGTTTAAAGAGTAGTGATTTACAAGGGGAATATTGTTATAAAAGAGTTGGTTAACAACACTCGATTGATCGTTTAAAAAATTAAGAAAGAAAAAAATGTCAGTGAAAAAAGTTAAAGAAAGGAAGGAGAAGAAAGTGTTATATTGGGAACGTGGATTAAAATATATTGACTAATTTGTCTGCTTCTTTTTGTCATTTATGTTCTGATTATGATGCTAATTCAGTAAGATTTTGGTCTTTTTGCTTATCTTTTTAAAAGGATTATGTTATATGGTACTATAAACCCTAATTACAAGACTAACAATCAAACTTTGTCGTTGATTGTTTATATATACATTATTTCATTTGTTGGACCCACTTTTCGTATCATTGTACCTTGAGTTACATTCCAGATATAATCAAAGTGTCGGGCTTTTAAAAAAAAAAACAAATGAAATGAAACATATCATATTTGTTATTTTGGATGATAGGTGAAATACTAACGTGGTGAGTGTCCAAAATTGAGTATTCCTTAGAGGGACATATTATGAAGTTATGAGGTGGCTCGTACACCCCGTCTTTGCTAGTTACGTTTAGTGTTATTGGTAGTGTTTTAGAAATACCTTTCGAAATTCACTAGTTGTATTTTTTTATATGTGTTTTTATTTTTCATGAAAAAAAAACATTATTGCTTCTACAAACACTGCGAAAACACTAGTTTAGTCAATCAAACACTCTTTAGTGTTTTTAAAATAAAGCAAACACTAGTAAAAACACAAAACACTCATAAATTAACTAAAACTCGTGTTTTTGAATAGTTAACAAACGGTCCAAGTTTCTTGGTAGTCATTCTCTTGTATGGTGCAAAATATACTCTAGTTTTTGTATTGTATAAATATATACAGTAGTAGTGTCTTTCAAACTTTTGAGTAGTTATGCAAAGTAGAGATTTGTTCGGTTGATGATTCATTCAACCAAATTAACATACTTATATTGCTCCATTGAAGATAACTATTGATTATATATGAAATCGGATATGTTCCACATCGATTATAACGTAAAGAAATATGCTAAATTTTATGTGCCGACTTGTTTCCGTGTCAAAAGTCGAACAAACAGTCTTATAGTAAAAATGGATAACATGCACTCACCCCTATGACACTTCGGAACTTTGACCCGGTTTAAGAATGAGTTTAACCTTTTTTTGTTTCTTGCCATTTTGAGTTAGTTATAACGAGAATGGTATACTATATCATATGGTTAATCGACCTCAATACTTATGAGTTAACTATAACAATTATTTACACTCAATGGGTGTAGGAAGAGAATCATGAGTTGTCTCATATAAAAAGATTGTATATTAAATGTTTATTGTTTATCATAAATATCGATTAATCCGTTATCCTTTCGTTATTAAAAACGGTCAACCCAAAATTAACTCAATAATAAATACAAGCCTCCTAAACATTCAAAAAGTATTGTACACTTTTATCATTACCTACACCAACAAATGTTTTGAATTCTCCCAAAATATACCTTACAAATGATTTTGATGTTGAATGGGTAATGGAGAGATGAATACAATAATCTATTTTATTAATATGTTAATAATTATATTTTAAGGTTTTAAATCATACAAAAAACATCCCTCCCACTCCCTCTTGTCCAAACGCTATTGCCCTTTTGCTTGTCAGCACGCATCTCCCGTCCCGGCCGGCTTCTTTTTCATTTTTCTCACTTGCTCTTTATTCATCCACTTTAATTTAATATAATAAATAAATGGTAATTGTTTCTCTTTTAAGACAAAAATAGAAAATATCGTGTTATGTCAGCAAATGAGTTAAGATAGATTTTTCTACAGCAGAGCGCAATAAATATTCACACTAGATTTTTCCCAATATTTTATGTCAGTCAAATATAATAAAAAGTATATTTTCAACATAAATTTAAGTTCTTAAATACATCAGCATTTTGATTTTTGGGTTTGATATGACACATAATAAGTAAAGAGAAACTCAAATGTAACCTACATTAACTATTTATTGCCATAATTAATTATTTATATACTCTTTTATATGCAGTAACTTATAATATATTTATGAAAGTCATAAATAATGATAATTAAATATTAAATTATATAAGAGCATGTAAACTAGCTATATGGAAAAGAGGTTTCTATAAGATACTTGTCGTAAACATCAACGAATCGAACCATGTTGATGTTTTTCACAAAATAATAAACCTTTTAAGGGCCCGTTTGGTTTTAACTCCGGAATTGGAAACGGAATGTAAACGAATCTAGTCAATACGTATACCCTTATTCATTAAAATTTTTGGAATCATTCCTTGTGGTTTGTAGTAATTGGATGAGAGTTTGATTACTTTTGATACCCTATAGTGTAACAAAATGTGAAGAAACAAGTGCATTTTTCATTAAAACATGGGGAATGATTCCATAAAATTTCATGAATATGAATATACATATGGACTAAATTCGTTTCCATTCCGTTTCCGTTTCCGGAGTTGGAACCAAACGGGCCCTAAGTCTTTAACCTCCTCAACATATCATTAATATATTTATAATTTCATCAATTAAATATATTTCTAGCTAAGTTATAACTTGTTTATGACTTTACGGAGTGAAATAATTTGACACAATATCTAAATAATATTTGTATACTTTGACATGAAATTATATCCGTTTTAGGCGATTTGACAATTTTTTCTTTTAAATTTATCAATTTTTATAGGTTTCCTCGATAATATGTAAAAACCGGTTAATCAAATGCGTATTTTTCAAAACTTGATGGTTCAAATTTGTAAACACACGATATTAATGGTTTACACTTATCTTGGATATTGTCTTTGTCTTGTCCAATTTGATCGAAAAGTATCGTTCTTCGTCCGTCATGGATACTTGATAGTGCTATTTAGAAAAAATTATTGTTATGAAATTTTAAACTAGAGTTTTTAGAACTACCGCCTAGAGAAATAAACGGTAAACTAGAATCCATTTGTTTACTAGGGAAATGATAAACCCCTCTTCACTCGCCTACCTCCCATAATCCATCTCATAAAGGTTGAAAATTTCCCATAATTTTGATCCTTCTTCGACAATTTTAACCGATTTCAACCGTTTTTTTTTTTTTTATCAAGAAGGTAAGATGCTCGATTACACCAAAGATAATTGGTGTATCGAGAGGCCGAAAAACGGCAAACGGACAGACCGTCATACAAAAAGAAACACCAAAAGGAAAACAAAACAATCACCACAAGCAAAAACCGGAAATGTGAGAAAAATCCAAAAAATCGGAGCAACTACACCTTGGGAGAAGACGCGGAACACTCGAGACTGACAAAATATGGAAAGGACACGGGCTAGATGAATAAGCGCGGTGTCTCGCCGCCGAGAAGAAGGATGGTAGAAACCGATAAATGACCAATGTAAAATGTTTGGAATTCTTTTGTTATAAAAGGAAACAAAATTATACAATAGCAATATAGCATTATTAGTTTACCACCGGTCCACCCCAATGCAACTACTAATGTATATTGTCCAAAATATTTTGTAATTTCTTGTGTTTCCCCAAAATTGTATACTCTTGTGAGCGTTTATTGTGACAGTACTCTCTCTCTCTCGTGATTTCCTCTCTCTTCCCTCTCACACATCTTCTTCTTCCTCTTCTCCCTCCCAATTTCTCTCTCGTATCCATTGAAGTCAAATCGACGCATTCCACTACCTCCACTGTGATCTTCCGCTTAAACCTCTGGTACATTGCTATTCTCATGTTTCTCCATCTATTTTGCTGTTTTAGATGTGCTGTAGTTTCTGCATTTCAGGGATCTATGGATGTGCTGCAGGTATAGTCAAGCTAGGTCAACTTTTCCTATTTGTTTCTTCTTTTTATCCCCCGATTTCTTGGCGTTTTTCTTGTCGGTAAGATGATGATGTTTGTTGGTTGTCAATGGCTACCTGTACCGACTCTTTCTCGCTCGCATTTGGAGCTTTAGATGAGGTTTGAATTGAGAGCATTCGAATTTGCTTTGGTTTCCGCGCTTTCGGTACTGTATTTTGCCTTTCATCGTCTAGATCTGTCGATGTGGGGGCTTTGGTTATTTTGGTGGGGTTGAGAAATGAGAAAGCTCTGATTAATGAATTTAATTCGAGTTGATGATGTTTGGTGGGGTCAATGTTCTTTCTTTTTCAAAGCCCTCTCCAATTCATTGCTACCATGGTGTTTTTTGCTGGTTTTGAAATACCTTTGGTTTTGATAAATTTGGTCAAGAGTTCATCTAACCTGTGTTTGACTCTTCACATTCTGTTCAGTTTTGCTTATTTTGATTCTGGTTGTTTTCTTAATTCAATTGCTAGGTGAAGTCTGATTCGTCACATGAGGTTATAGAGCAGCCAGTGCCTTTGCTCTTCTGCTATTTGTTTTGGAAATGCCATCCGATTTGCCCTCAGATATGGCTTCCCAAAACTCATTGTACTCTTCTTTTAGCACCAACGACAATGAAACACCTTCCCAGTCCAGTGCAGTCTCCAACGGAGATGATTATGACAGTGATGGTGGATCTAATTTTGCACCAGCGTGAGTCCTAATTGCGGTTTCTAACCTTCATTCATTTTTTCGAATCTCAATGATAATGTAAACCGCATGTTCTTATCGATGGACCATTACTCTGGTGTGCAACTGCCAAAGTTTGCTACAGTAGGATAAGACCAACATTGTACGAATATAATCTGCATCTGCTTGGCACACTTCATCTAAGAATGCCTGATACTCTAGTAGTGGTCTTGCTGTCGGAAAACTTATTTTTCATCTCTGGACTTCACTTAATGTATGAAGTTGTAGATATTTGATGATGAGTGATTTCCTGAGCTGTTTTTCGGTGAGCATCTGAGGGATATGGATATTGAAATGGTTGGCCATTTGTCATATAGCTTTCGTTTATGCTTTTTTGTAGACAATAATATTGAATTTGAGTAGAGGTTTTTACCAATCATATCCTTGTATCTTTGCATAGTAGAATGCATTTGTTATTCTGAATAACATTAGTGTAGAAAAAACTACTTTTCTACAACAGTTACACTGATTCCAGAGTATAGCGATTTTGTGTAAAAAATTAATGAACTTTTGATAATTCATGTTTGCTGTGCAGGACCCCAATGACCCTGTCAATGTCCATTCCAGCAGAACTTGCTGGTGCTATACCCTTGATTAATAAATTTCAGGTGAGGAATAGTGGCTTGCTACATACACTTTACTACAAAGAACTGAAAGTAGATAGCACTTCCTTGTATAGGCTTATACTAATCAACTTGTCAGAATTAAATAAATGTACTGTTTGTCAGAGTTGTAATGCTATCAAAGCATGTCAAGGCTTAGGATAATTTTCTCATTTGGTTAATATCTTCTATTCAGGTGGAGGGATTTTTAAGAGCAATGCAGAAACAAATGCAGTCTTCTGGAAAACGTGGCCTTTTCTCTAAGAGATCATCTGGTCCTCAAAGTAGGGAGAAATTCACATTTGAGGATATGCTTTGCTTCCAAAAGGTACATTGCTGTGCATGAAAATTATGACCTTTCTCTGGATTACTTATAACATTATGGATCCTTGGCAGGATCCTATTCCGACATCCTTGCTCAAAATTAACAGTGACCTGGTAAGCCGGGCAACCAAGCTCTTCCAGACCATTTTGAAGTATATGGGAGTTGATTCCTCAGATAAAATGACTCCAACCAGCCTAGATGAAAGGATTGAGCTGGTTGGAAAACTGTTTAAGCACACATTGAAGCGTTCAGAACTCCGAGATGAACTTTTTGTACAGATCTCAAAGCAAACTAGGAACAACCCTGATAAGTAAGTGCAATATTTTCTGTGGATGACGCGAATAACATGTAGAGTGATAACTGTCTAACCATCTTTTTGATTGTGGTTTCAGGCTATATTTGATTAAAGCTTGGGAGCTTATGTATTTATGTGCATCCTCTATGCCCCCAAGCAAGGATATTGGTGGATATTTGTCTGAGTATGTCCATAATGTGGCATATGGTGCAAGTATAGACTCTGACATCCAACTTCTTGCACAAAATACATTAAATGCCTTGAAGCGTTCTATTAAGGCTGGACCAAGGCAAAACATACCTGCTCGAGAAGAAATTGAAGCTCTTTTGACAGGAAAAAAACTTACAACTATAGTATTTTTCTTGGATGAAACTTTTGAAGAAATTACGTATGACATGTCAACAACCGTCTCTGATGCTGTTGAGGTACATAAGAGAATTCCTCCATATCGTCCCTCATCTTATTTGTTAGCCAACTCAAAATAAAAGAAAGTACCAGCGTTTATCTCTGTACTTATCATGCTAGACCAATCATCTAAAGGCTGCTGTTGTCCATCTGTTGTTGATAAGTTATTTTCATTTTAGTATTGTCGGTAATTGTTGTTTTTACCTCAGGAACTTGCTGGAATTATCAAGCTGTCTGCCTATTCTAGCTTCGGTTTGTTTGAATGCCGCAAAGTTGTCAATGGTTCCAAACAATCCGATCCTGGAACTGGTATATAGGTTCTTTGAATTGTATTTTCAAGCCAGTTTGTGAATCTCAGCCATATAATTCATGCATTTTTTTGACAGAGGAGTATATCGGATTAGATGACAATAAATATATTGGCGATCTGCTTGCTGATTTCAAGGCAGCTAAGGATCGAAGTAAAGGAGAGATATTGCACTGTAAACTTGTCTTTAAGAAAAAGTTGTTTAGGGAGTCGGATGAAGCTGTTACAGACCCGATGTTTGTTCAGTTATCGTATGTTCAAGTAAGTAAACCTTCTAAGATCTTTGTAGATGCAATGATAGATTGTTGCTGGTCTCACCAAGAAAAGTCATATTGCAGTTGCAACATGATTATATCCTTGGTAACTACCCTGTTGGAAGAGATGATGCTGCTCAGTTGTCTGCGTTGCAGATCTTGGTTGATATTGGATTTGTCGGTAACCTTGAATTGTGCACGTGAGTTACTGAAACGCATAAACTTGTCCGTGTTCTGGAAAGAGGAATCTGGAGCGATAAGGGGTTCTCAGACCTATTTTATTTTGTTTTATCTTGTAACCTATATGATTACTATTTCTCTTTGTCAATCCCTGAATCCTTTCATTTAATTATTAGTGATTGGACCTCACCCTTAGAGAGGTTTTTACCGAGGGAAATCGCAAAAACACGCGCGAAGCAGGACTGGGTATTGGATATTCTCTCTCGATATCGTCTGATGGTAAGGGTTTCTTCTTGCATGCTTTACAGCTTCAAATCCAGCTTCTTATCTGTTATTTCATCATCACTTTTGGCAAAAAGGGCCGAAAGGCCATCCACCTTCTGTTTGTTGCAAACTCATTCATCATAAGAAGCTTATAAGGTCATGTGATGAAATGCATGTTTATAAGAAGCTGGGTTTATTTGAAAATGGCATGGTAATGTAATTAAATTTGTACAATCAATATTAGTGGCTGACTTTTATTGAAAATGGAACCGTAAAATAATTGATTCTACTTAAATCTCTGCTCTAACTTATTATGTCTGTTGAAATCTATTGAGAAGTCTGGCATGTTCACATTTTCTTATCTATTGCCAACTTTTTGTGAATTGCTGGGGAGCTTGATGTGAACTATCATATCCAAGTTCTTTCAAGCTTATCTTCTCATCTGAATTCTACTTTGAACAAGACCTTGACATTGTCTTGTAGGAGAACCTAACAAAGGAGGACGCTAGGCAACAATTTTTGAGAACTTTGAGGATGCTTCCTTATGGCAACTCAGTTTTCTTCAGTGTCCGCAAAATTGATGATCCTATAGGTCTCCTACCAGGGAGGGTCACCTTAGGGATCAACAAACGTGGGGTATGTTTTGAGCGTAAAGTGTTTGTGATGGTCATTTTGTTATTCTTTACTGAATGTGGTTTGAACATTGTTTTTTCTGTTGGTTTTGTAGGTTCATTTTTTCCGTCCTGTTCCTAAAGAATATTTACATTCAGCTGAACTAAGAGACATAATGCAGTTCGGTAGCAGTAATACCGCTGTGTTTTTCAAAATGAGAGTTGCAGGTGTCCTCCACATTTTTCAATTTGAAACCAAGCAGGTCGATTCACTTTCTCATAATTCTTGTTATCATTTAAAAGTGTGTTAATTCAAGTTCAAAGTTGTCTCTCTTATATCTAGAAGGGATTGATATTTTTTTAAATGTATGTACAGGGAGAAGAAATATGTGTTGCCCTTCAGACCCATATAAATGATGTTATGTTGCGTCGCTACTCTAAAGCAAAAGCTATGTCTACCAGCAATACGAATGGAGACGTGGCGGCAACAAGTTTCAAGCCTGCTGCTACCAGTGCTGAAGTCTATGAGAAGCGCCTTCAAGATTTGTACAAAACTTCTGAAGAGTCGCAGAAGAATGTTGATAGAGTAAGTGCAATCAGCTTTTAGGCCTCTAGTCTAAATCACCTTATTCTGCATTGATGGAAGTATATGCATACCTATTTGTGATCTCTCCTGTAAGAACAGAGTGAGATGCTATTAGGTAATCTGAAAGCTCCTTAAAGTTTTTCCAGTTTCAAAGACCTAATTTTCCGGATGACTAAAAGCACGTGGAATCCTTTATGGATGACTAAAAGCACGTGGAATCCTACGGAAGTTTTTTTTACATCGCTGCTTACTTCTATACTCTTGCAGCCTTTGAAGCATGAAACTAGAGATCCATTGTGGATATCCCAAGCACAAAATTAGTTTCTTAGAACCAGAATATTTTTGCTTAGTTTTATATTGATTTGGATATCATGTGAATACTTGGATAAACAACTAGGTTTATTTTAGAAATTTTAATGGGTGGTATTGACTATGTTTCACTACAACTTTTTTTTGGTTCCTTCAACTTACATCTTTTCTGGATGACAATATGTGTTTTTGCTCTAGTTATTGGAGGAACTGCAAGAAAAGCAGAAGGAAGAAGTGAATTTGCGAGAAGAATTGAAAGGCTTGAAAGAGTCCTTGACAATTGAAAAGCAAAATTTAGCAAAGATGACATCTGAATGTGATAAACTCAGGTCCTTATATGATGATAAGGACTCGGCTCTCCAGGTAGGCATCTCCAGGTCCTTAAAATGATCTCCTAAAGTGTATTGCCTCATTTATGTGACAATGAATTTCTTTTTTGTTGTTGTAATTGTGACCAGGCATCGGTATTGGAAAAAAGGAGCTTGGAAGCGAAATTAGTAAAGCTTAATGATCTATTGGACAACAATACCAAAAAGGAGTCGTCTGGAAATGATAATCAGGTAAGGTTGCAGAATACAATTGGAGTTATCTTTTTGCTGTGGTAATTTCTTGTTATTTATGGTCTCTTCTTGTTTTCAGCCTAACATAGTTATTTCTGGTGTTTATACATCGTATACTAATTGATATCATTTTCAGGCTTTACATAAGATTCAGGATGAGCTAAAGTTACGAACTGAGGAGCTGCAGTCAGCAGAAAAAACAGTGAAGAGGCTAATAGATGACAAAATTTCGTTAGAACAAAAAGTCCTAAGGCTAGAGAGGAAACATGGAGATGCGGTATATTCCGATTAGCCTTCTGTCATTTCTCCATGCTCTTTTTGCAGAGAAAAAAAATCTTATGGTATTAATCTATTTTGAGTACCATAAAATCATGTTATAGGTTGAAATTGTTGAGAAAAGGTATGAGCAAGAACAGCGAACCTTGATGCAAAGGATTTCAGAACTGGAGAAGAAGGTGGAAGAAGTCAAACGGAATTTAGTTGTTGCAGAGTCGACCATTGCATCCAGGGACGAGCAATTATCAACAATACATAATAGCTTAAAAGAACTAGAAGATCTGAGGGAAATGAAGGAGGTATAAAGTCAATAGCTTATCTATATTGTTTTTTTTATTTGACTGTTTCTTTTAAAAACAATTGTTGTTGGGTTGTTTATAGTTGACCCTTTCTGGTATCAATATGCAAAAACTCACAACTGTTCTTTTTCCTGGTTCCAGGATATGGATAGAAAGAATGAGCAAACCGCTGCCATCTTGAAGATGCAAGCATCTCAACTAGCAGAATTAGAATCTTTGTACAAGGAAGAGCAGTCGTTGAGGAAACGGTACTTCAATATGATTGAAGGTATGTTCAACACTTCAAGCGCATCTAATGTTTGGGCAATTGGTTCACTGCCCTTTCCTTTATTTCCTCACTGCTGCATTAGTCACAATATCTTTTACATAATTGTAGATATGAAAGGAAAGATTCGAGTCTATTGTCGATTGAGGCCCCTTGGTGATAGAGAGAAAGCTGATAGTGAAAAGAGTATTGTCTCGTGTGTGGATGAATTCACTGTTGAGCATCCATGGAAAGATGACAAGGCAAAGCAACATATATATGATCATGTTTTTGATGGGAGTGCAACCCAGGAAGATGTTTTTGAGGATACCAAGGCATGCCCAGCAAATCTAAAATTTTATTTCTTTTTCTCATTTCTGATTGACCTCACTGATTAGAGGAAAGCCTCTTGGATCCTAACATTACCTATTCCTGTGCAGTATTTGGTACAATCTGCTGTAGATGGATATAACGTATGCATATTTGCCTATGGCCAAACTGGTTCTGGGAAGACATATACTATATATGGTAATGAAAGAAATCCTGGACTTACACCACGGGCTACATCTGAGCTCTTCAACGTTTTAAAGCGGGACAGTAAGAAATTCTCCTTTTCATTGAAGGTAATTCTCCTTTTATTATGTGTGTGCCACAAAATAGTTTTTAGATCATCTTAAAAAACCATACATTAATCGCTACATATACTGGTTTTGCAGGTATACATGTTGGAGCTTTATCAAGATAATTTGATGGATCTCCTGTTACCCAAAAATGCAAAGCGTTCGAAATTGGATATCAAGAAAGATACTAAGGTGACTATATCATGAAAGAACTTTACTGCTCTTGAACTTCTACCCCACCTTCCCAAGTTTTCTCGTCTGTTCTACTTTGATTTGATATTTTTGGGGTACTTAAATTGACAATGAAATTTTGGTTCCCAGGGAATGGTCTCTGTTGAAAATGCAACCCTTGAACATATCTCAACATACGAGGAGTTAAGAGGCATTATTCAAAAGGGGTCGGAACGGAGACATGTATCCGGGACCCAAATGAATGAAGAAAGTTCTAGGTCTCATCTTATACTTTCAATTATCATCGAAAGCACAAATCTTCAAACGCAATCTGTTGCGAGAGGAAAGGTACGTGTGTAGTTTTTATTTGATTTTTAATATTACTATTTGTTGCATGTGCCTTTATGTTCATAGAATTATAACATATACTGTGCCTTTGCAGCTAAGCTTTGTAGATTTGGCTGGTTCAGAAAGAGTTAAGAAGTCAGGTTCTGCTGGCAATCAACTCAAGGAAGCACAAAGTATCAATAAATCACTTTCTGCACTTGGGGATGTTATTAGTGCATTATCATCCGGTGGACAACATATTCCATATCGAAACCACAAACTAACAATGCTTATGAGTGATTCACTTGGAGGCAATGCAAAGACACTGATGTTTGTAAATGTGTCACCCGCTGGATCAAACTTGGATGAGACATACAACTCATTGTCGTAAGTTCCTCCATCCTTACCGGCATTCCTTTTTCTTCATACCCTTAAGATGTACAACAAAATCATACCCTTATCTGATTTTCAGGTATGCATCAAGAGTAAGAACCATCATAAATGATCCAAACAAAAATGTAAACTCAAAGGAAGTTGCTCGCCTGAAAAAGTTGGTGGGATACTGGAAAGAGCAAGCAGGTAGAAGAGGAGATGAAGACGATCTCGAGGAGATTCAAGATGAGAGATCAGCACCAAGAGAAAGACCCGACAGTCGTCATTCAACAGACAGCCGCTATTCTATGTAAGGTATTACACGACACCTTTGAGATGCAGTCGGGTTTATCCGAGATGGCCTAATCTTCGTCTTAGCCTATAGGAATTGTATAGTCTGAAGAATATGTATATCTAATATCTTGTCTTGTTATTTATTTATTTTTTTTTTCCGCAATTTCGGGAAGATCAATGACGGGCATGGCATTGTAGGAAACTGTCCTCTGGTAAGCTCAAAGGACTCTTTAGTGGTGCAATGGTAGGAAATTGCTATGAAGTGGAACTTTATGTTATGTATGAAGAGTTTTTTTTTGCTGCGTATTAAAGGTTTTTGCGATGTCTAAGTTTCATGGTTAGGGACAACGCAACAATGAGTCAAGTCATACCAAACAGTTCGCCACTTGAATTATTATTAACTTATCTATTCTATTATATATACTAAAACAGAGCACGGTTGATGACGTGGCACGCTGTGGAAAGAGGATTTTTGAAATAGAGCTCCCACAATTAAAGTCAATAAATCTTTATTTTTTAAACTATTTTTAAGCCATACAATATTTTATTATTAAATTAACAATTTTATAGGAACCAATTCACGTTACTTACAATGAATCTATTTTGTGGGACAATTATTTTATAATAAAATTTTGAATAATAACAAAAAATATTAACCAAATCAACTTAACAACCAAATTACCTTAACAACCAAATCAGTTTTTATTAAATAAATATTTATAAAATGATATTAAAAGATATTAACGGATTTGCAATTTATAAATTTAATTAAAACAACAGAAATAAATCTTTATTTTTTAAACTATTTTTTAACCCATAAAATTTTTTAGGGCAATTTTGGTAACTAGGCCTTTTTGAGTAACTATACAATCAGTTCTAATGTTTTCATAATTTTAGTTCATAATTTTGGTAACCAACCCATAAAAAACACATATTTCACAATATCCTTTCTTATTTTTTTCAAAAACCCGCACAAGGTGCGGGTATTATACTAGTTTCAATATCAAGAGAGATCACATGCTCAAAAAAAACTACACTGTATACAACTTTCCAGCTTCAGGACACAGGAAATAGGCCAAAGGCAATGGCTCTTATGCGGAAGAGTGCGGTACTAGGAACACTTGCTTTAAACAAACCGGATATTACACAATCTTCCTCGTACTTTATCTTAAAGCACGTTTGGTTACAGTTCATATCATATTATTGTGGGACATTCCCCAATGGGAGGAATGCACGTAAAAGAGAATTTACACCCAAGTCTTCGGTCTTTGGGTTCATCTAAAGATTATAAATCATAAATTCACTTAAAGGTATTTGATATCATTGTTTATTACTGTACACAAAATATGATAGCATGCACACTAATAAAATATAAATCAATTTTTTAACAAAACAATTTGGTTAAATAAACTATTTTCTATTTTCATTAGTTTTGTGAACTCCTTCCATAGGAGTTTGATTAGGAGTACATTTACTAAACATATTTATACCATAAACTTAGTTACTAGATAGAAATCTCAAAAATGATTACTTAGCTAATTTGACCTTTTTTAACTAATCAAGTTGGATTATGAAATTGAAAATGTAGCCATATATTTTTCTTTGCTTGATTTCTAAACAATTCATTTTAAGTTTTTGTGTAATGTCGGCGGCTATTGATACTACAATTATGAAATGTCAACGGTTGTCGATAAATGTTGTTATGGTCTGTCAACGGTTCTTGACAGTGTAATATAATCGTCTAATACAATTTTTTGAAAAAATTAAAAATAAGTTTTTAAAATAAATCAATTATTTTTAATTAAATGATTAGAAGTCAAATAATTTTTTTTAACAACTATGTTTTTAATCATCCACAAACTTTTTCCAAAAATGTGTTGTCAGTGTAGATGTTATCAATGGTCAATAATACGATATTTTAAATTTCTCAGTGTTAGTATGAATGAGCCTGAGGTTTATTAGTCTGAATGTTATCATTGTTAAATTTTTGTGTGCATGATTACTATAATTAGTTAATTAATTATAAATTTGAGAAAAGTTAGAAGTAGTATTTCACTAATTTGATGTGCTTTTTGAGATGATTGGTCTAATAAGACTTGTTTATATCGCCGATATAAATTGGGTCCTTGTTAATTAAGATTATTTTTAATTTTAAAAACACTTAATTAAAGGTGGTGACAAAGGGTCTAATTTATCTCCTAATAAGCAAACAAAGAAGCTTATTTAACACTATATTAGACAAAAAACCTACTTAGCTTTTTTTTTTCCAACTCCATTGATTTTAGCAATCATATATATTGTTTTTGTTAAGTAGAGGTTATTAATTGTGGGAACCACTCTCATTAAAAAGATTATCTCCCTTAATTAAGAGGAGAATAAATAAGTATTAAAAATTAAAAAGATAAACTAAATTAAAAAGATAAGTGAATATTAATTATGGGGACCACTTTCATTAAAAAGATTCTCCCCTTAATTAATATGACTGTTTTTTAATAAAATAAGAAAAATAAAAGTGGTCCCCACAAATTCTGTATATAATTTTATGTACATAATTTCGCACGCAAGTTATGTACATAATTTTACACGTAAATTATGTACATAAAATTATGTAATTAATTTTAATGCCAACAAATAAGCGATTCTTTGAAAAAAATAAGCAATATTAATTAAGGGAGAGAATTTTTTTAATGTTAAACTAATTCCTTAATTGTAGGGACTACTCTCATTTTTCTTTTTTATTTTAAAAAATTAAGGGGGAGAATCTTTTTAATTTTAATAATTGTAGGGGACCATTTTCATTTTCCTTTTTAATTTTGAAAGTATCTTAAATTATTTTAGATTTTATCTTTTTCTCAAAATTACAAGGGGCCTAGTTAATACAAATTAAAACATAAAAGTCTCCTTAATCTACATTTATACAATAAAAGCCTACTTACCCCTTTTACTCAACAAATAAACACTACTATTTATTATCCAAGATCATAATTAGTCAATTTATCCTTATTATTTTGAATTTTTTTATGAAAAAATTTGGTGAAGTATCTTTTTTATGACCTTTTGTTTTGTATGTCCCTCTAATCTTTATCACTCTAATTGACTTATTACTATTACTCTATTAGGGATATATTTACCAAATGAGATTATGCTATAAGCCTATTTAATATAACAATATTGCTAAAAGGTCCAGTTAGTGATATTGGCCGAACGAAAAGATTGGTCTAATAAGACCTTTTTTTTTTAATCTCTGATTAAAACTAAGCCCTTGTTAGACCAAAATAATATTTTTATTCTAAAAACACTTGATTAAATGGGTGACACAACAAGAAACAGTTCTAGAAGCTGACAAAAACGATCTACTTAACCAATTCACTCGAATAGAAACGGTTCTGAAAGCTGACACAACAAGAAACGGTAAGGAGCAAAATTATAGAAAATGGGATACGACAAGGAAATATAAATAGTATATCATTTTAAAGCTTTTTTAAACTTATATATGATAAAGGAGACATATATGATATAACCGATGACAATTAATGTTCCATTAGTTATAGACATGTTGAGCAATAACTAGATTGGTTGTGCAAGTGATATTAAGGTCATAGTCACGAATACCTTGTTATCTTAAATTTTAAAAATAAAAACAAAACTAGGAATTTTGAATGTATTTTTCATCTCTTTGATTCACATCGAGCCGTCGTCGGTTCATCGTCCAAAATTCCAACACAAAAGACAAGGAAAACGACACTACCTGGAATTTTATTTGCTTCATAGTTGTCAAGTGTTCTCATCCAGTTATCCACCAAACCGACTAACCGAGCAATAAGAATGAAAAAAAGAAAAATAAATTCTTCCCGGGAAAATATTGTAACAACAAAATTGCACTCACATGTAAACCATTTGTGATGTTTGTTCAAAAAAGCCATTTTTTCCTTGAAGCTTAATACAGTACATAATTTGCAACGATCAATCAGTGAGCAAAGCCATCACCGAAAGAAAAAAATTAGGTAGAGAGGCAAAATAAAGGATTGCCAAAAATCGCCAGCGTTGATTGAGAGGAGTACCGAATTCAAACTCTTTGCTGTCCACTTCCGCTAATTCGATGATTGGTTTCAGTAAGTTATCCTTTCATTCGGACAACGGATTTTACAGGAATTTCAAAAACTAAAATCGTTGAAGAACGACGCCAAGATGACGTCCACAGAAGCAATCGTCTTCATCAATGGAGTTCGGAGAGTTCTTCCGGATGGTTTAGCTCACTTGACTCTTCTTGAGTTCATCAGAGGTCAAAGCAGTCAATTTTTGTTTTATGATATCTTTATACGAAGTTTGTGCTTTCCTGGTTGAGTTTGGAGTGATTTGTTGTTGCTTAGATGGTGATTAGCGCTAATTACGCTTTCTGATCGTTTTTTAATGTTCTGCTGGTCCTCAATCGATGCAGATATAGGGCTGACTGGAACGAAATTGGGATGTGGAGAAGGTGGTTGTGGAGCATGTACTGTGATGGTTTCTTACTATGATCTGAAACTGAAGAGATGTGTGTAAGTGCACTTGATTATCTATGTTATCAACGTGAAATATTAGTGTTTGATAGTTAAAGATGGATATCTTTTCAGGCATAATGCAGTTAATGCGTGTTTGGCTCCTCTTTACTCAATAGAAGGAATGCATGTGATCACCATAGAGGGAATCGGTAGTCGTAGAAATGGTTTACATCCGGTTCAGGTATGAAATACTACCTATATAAAGCACGGACACCTCAGGTGGGTGCGATCTCACTTGAGGACACTCGAAAACTCAAGAATAGGGATGATATTCGAGCCAAGCTTTAATATGTTCATATTCATCTTGTATCGAATTGAGCCTAATAAAATTTAACTAAACTCAAATTTATGATCATATTCGGCTTGTTTAGTTAAGTGAATCCAACTCTACTCACATAACAATCCTATTGGTGATTGACTCTTCTTGATGGTTGTTATTCGAGTCAAACCAGATTTGATATGCTCGTATTCAACTTGTTTATAATTTGACCGAGCCTATATTTTTAATTGTGCTTAAAAATGTGTTCATAATCGTCTTGCTTAGAAAACTGAATGAGCTCGGGTAGTTCGACGTACTCCCATAGCAACACCAGTCGAGTACATGTTTCCCCTTTCATAGTCATTGAACGTTGACCTGTAAAAAAAGATATGTATAACTATATTGGCGTTTTGTTGTCATGTTCGTTCCTCCATTGAATGCTTACATATAGCCCAACAACATGGAATGTAGAAGAACAACCGAGGCCTCGTGTTTTTCTCCTATGCTAATTTATTGATAACTTTTGCAGGAATCCCTGGCAAAATCACATGGAACACAATGTGGGTTTTGCACTCCTGGATTTGTAATGTCTATGTATGCACTGTTAAGGTCAAGTCCAACTCCGCCATCAATGGAGCAAATCGAAGAAAATCTTGCGGGGAACTTATGCCGTTGCACGGGTTACAGGCCAATTTTTGATGCTTTTAGAGTCTTTGCTAAAACCGATGATGCTTTATATACTCGTTCACTCTCGTCCAACAATGCAAGTGGTGAGTTTCTTTGCCCGTCGACTGGAAAGCCTTGTTCATGTCATAGCTCTGTTGTCACCTGTACTCGATCGTATCAACCAGTATCCTACAGTGATGTAGATGGAAGTAAATATGTTGAGAAAGAGCTCATTTTTCCACCTGAACTATTATTACGAGAACCGCATGTTCTTAGTTTAACTGGATTTGGTGGTGTTAAGTGGTATAGACCCTTGAAGCTTCAGCATGTTCTGGAATTGAAAGCATCAAACCCGGAGGCGAAGCTGATTGTAGGAAACACGGAGATATGCATAGAAACGAGGTTAAAGAAAATGCAGTATAAAGTGCTAATATCAATTGCACAAGTGCCTGAATTGAACATTGTAAATGTGCGAAATGATGGTTTGGAGATAGGAGCTGCAGTTAGGCTTTCTGAACTTGTGTCTGTCTTGAAAAATGTTATTCTCGAGCGCACAGGTCATGAGACATCATCTTGCAAGGCTCTTATTGAACAAATAAGATGGTTTGGTGGTACTCAAATCAAGAATGTTGCATCAGTTGGTGGGAATGTATGCACTGGCAGCCCTATTTCAGATCTCAATCCCATTTGGATTGCTACAGGAGCAAAGTTTCAGATTATTGATAAAGATGGGAACATTCGAACAACTTCAGCAGAAAGTTTTTTCCTTGGTTACCGGAAAGTGGATCTAGCAAGCGACGAGATATTACTTTCAATAGTTTTACCTTGGAATAGACCCTTTGAATTTGTGAAAGGATTTAAGCAAGCTCATCGTAGAGACGATGACATTGCAATTGTTAACGCTTGTTTTCGTGTTCATCTTGTGGAAACTGATGAAAAGTGGATTGTTGCTGATGCATCAATTGTTTATGGTGGAGTTGCACCTGTTTCGCTTTATGCATCAGAAACAAAAGAGTTCTTATTAGGGAAGGTTTGGAAAAAGGAGTTGTTGAATGGTGCATTATTGGTATTGGAGAAGGATATAGTGCTGAACGAAGATGCACCGGGTGGAATGGTGGAGTTCAGGAAATCTTTGACGCAGAGTTTCTTCTTTAAATATTTCCTTTGGGTTTGCCACCAGATGAGCGGGGAGACGTTTTTCGATGAGAACTTACCCTTATCCCATCTTTCTGCTATACATCCTTACCATAAGCCATCTATCCTAGGAAGTCAGGATTATGATATAGTTAAACGTGGGACTTCTGTAGGGTCTCCCGAGATTCACCTATCTGCAAGACTTCAGGTTTCTCCTGAACAACCAGGCTCCTATTTTTAATTGTTTTAGTGCATTCCCATTTTGTTTACTTTTTTCCACAGTAACTTGATAAATATTATGAAAATGCAATTTTGTAAGTACATTTTTTCATTAAAAAGATAATTTATGGCTTAACTTTAGTGATTTGACATGTTTAAGAAAATCCAAATGAGAAGTTAAATGCATGATTCTATGTTAACTTCATAAATGGCCTGCATTTCTACTTATTTATTTGTGATCTTCTGATTTTAACATGATTATATTTATGTTTCCAGGTGACAGGAGAAGCAGAGTACACAGATGATGTGCCAATGCCTCCAAATGGCCTGCATGCTGCTTTAGTACTGAGTAAAAAGCCTCATGCTCGAATAATATCCATTGACGATTTGGGTGCAAAGTCCTCTCCTGGATTTGCTGGGATATTCTTCGCCAAAGATATTCCAGGAGACAATCGTGTTGGTGCTATTGTTCCTGATGAAGAGCTTTTTGCAACTGAGTTTGTCACTTGTGTGGGACAGGTATCAAAGGTTTTGTGGCAAATATTATGGAAAATTACCTAGTCTTTTAAAAGGAAGAAAAATAGTCCAAACTTCATAGGCTATGGAAACACACTACCCCAACTATATTCTTTGCTCAAAATTCCAGTCGATGGACAATCATTTTCTAGATGACTAGAATACTCATCAACTCTTTTTATTGAATGCATAACTCTATCTGCATATTGGTTCAGGTGATAGGTGTGGTAGTTGCAGATACACATGAAAATGCAAAGGTAGCTGCAAGGGAAGTTCACATTGAGTATGAAGAACTTACTCCAATATTATTCATAGAGGACGCGCTAAAAAATAGAAGTTTTCATCCTAATTCAGAGAGATGTTTACAAAACGGTGATGTTGATCTGTACTTTCAGCCTGGTCAGTGTGATAGGATTATAGAGGGAGAGGTGCACGTCGGTGGCCAAGAACATTTCTATTTGGAGCCACAAAGCAGTTTGATATGGACTGTGGATAATGGAAATGAGGTTCATATGATCTCATCTACCCAAGTAAGAAACTATTTTTATGAACTTTACAGCTTTCCTGAAAGTTTTATATGTTTTATTGATTTACTTTGCTGTCTTTTTTCTTCTTTACATGTTCATGAGCTTGTTAAAAATAAAGTAAGTTGTGTATTTTTGTGTTAATTCAGGGTTACATTTTTCTTCCTGTGTCCTTGCATTCTTGTCTCTTTTTGTTTTGGTGTATGATTTCTAGCTGTAATTTTTGCAGGCACCTGAAAAACACCAGAAGGATGTTGCTCATGTTCTTGGTCTTCCGATGTCAAAGGTTGTCTGCAAAACCAAAAGAGTTGGTGGTGGCTTTGGTGGGAAGGAGACAAGATCAGCATTCATTGCTGCAGCAGCTTCTATTCCTTCATATCTATTGAATCGTCCCGTTAAACTTACATTAGACCGCGATACAGATATGATGATTACCGGGCAACGTCACAGCTTTCTTGGCAAGTATAAGGTCTGGTTTCCTTTGTTATTCAAATGGATAATGATATTGGCTCTTATATACAATACAACTTTACTGTAAATCAACTGAAAAGTAGAGATTATTCAATCCAGGTTGGATTTACGAATGAGGGGAAGTTGTTAGCTCTGGATCTTGAGATATTCAACAATGCTGGAAATTCACTTGATCTATCACTTGCAGTTCTTGAATGGGCCATGATGAATTCTGTTAATGTTTATGAGATACCAAACATCAGAGTTAGGGGAAACGTCTGCTTCACTAATTTACCAAGCAATACCGCCTACCGAGGATTTGGTGCTCCTCAAGGGATGCTTATTGCTGAAAATTTGGTCCAAAGAATTTCTATGGAGCTTGGCAAGAATCCCGAGGATATACGGGTATGAGATATTACCTCTGAAAATGTGAATCTTATGTATTTCTATAGATTGATCTCAGCTCATCAAATAGGTTTAAGTTCTGAATTATCCTGGAATCTGTCAGGAAATGAATTTCCTTGGTGAAGGTTCAATATTACATTATGGCCAGAAGCTTGAGCACTGCACATTGTCACAGCTATGGGATGAACTGAAGTTGTCATGCGATTTTCGAAAAGCCCGTAAAGAAGTCGACCACTTTAATCTTCACAATCGATGGAAAAAACGCGGTGTTGCATGGGTTCCTACTAAATTTGGAGTTTCCTTTACTGCCAAATTTATGAACCAGGTAACCATCAGTCAAGTTCTCACTTATATCTTATGGAATTCTTTCCTAAATATTACACTGTAATTAGTAGCTTATATCTTCAAAGTACCGTCTTCCCCTCCCGTTATTTTGCCTCAATATATTACAGGCTGGTGCTCTTGTTCAAGTGTATACTGATGGTACTGTCTTGGTTACCCATGGTGGTGTTGAGATGGGACAAGGTTTACACACCAAAGTTGCTCAGATTGCTGCTTCTGCATTTGATATTCCGCTGACTTCTGTGTTCATATCAGATACAAGCACAGACAAGGTATAGCAGTATCAAAGCTTATACTGTTATACATGTTTTATGGCCAATAAGGGCTTGTTTGGATAAATAATACTTGTTTTTATAAAGAATGTGTTATGACCTATATTACAGTTCTAAAAGTAGTATTTTGTTTCATTCCACCCAAACTATATTAGTCATACTCATTTTACACCTGATATTGCATAGTTTTGTTTTGAAGTCTGATACTGCATAGCTGCGTCGTAAAGCATGACATCCAAACATGCCCTATTACATTTCAGAAAAACTATTGTTTGCAGCTAATTTTTTACCTTTTTGCATGATGTTCAGGTCCCAAATGCAACACCAACAGCAGCTTCTGCGAGTTCGGATATGTACGGAGCTGCCGTTTTGGATGCTTGTGAACAAATCAAATCAAGGATGGAGCCTGTTGCTTCAAGTAAAAACTTCTGTTCATTTGCTGAGGTACTCTTATGTAATCAAGAAAGTGAAAAGTTTTTTGAAACTGAGCGAAACTGCAATTCTTTATACTCAAGACATGTTACTTTGATCATGAACATATACAGCTAGCAAACGCATGTTATATGGAGAGAATAGATCTTTCTGCTCATGGATTCTTTGCTACTCCTGACATTGGATTCGATTGGAAAACTGGTAAAGGGAGTCCATCTCGATACTTCACGTATGGGGCTGCCTTTGCTGAGGTTGAAATCGACACTTTGACCGGAGACTTCCATACAAGATCAGTGGATATCATTCTTGATCTTGGATATTCCCTTAATCCTGCTGTAGATATTGGTCAGGTTTGTGTCTAGTCTTGCATGGTGTTTAAATATCGTATGGAACGGCGTAATTTAGTTGAGATATCACTTATGAAGATTGAAGGAGCATTCATACAAGGACTTGGATGGGTAGCTCTAGAAGAGCTAAAATGGGGCGATGGGGTTCACCAATGGGTTCAACTCGGCTATTTACACACGTGTGGACCGGGAAGCTATAAGATCCCAACCATCAATGATGTTCCATTCAAGCTTAATGTTTCACTTCTCAAGGTAATATAATGAGTAATATCATAACCTCTTTTGTAAGCCTATAATATGCTTATGGAATTCGCGTATTTGGCAGGGAGCTCCGAATCCTAAAGCTATACATTCATCTAAAGCCGTGGGGGAACCGCCATTTTTCCTTGCTTCATCCGTCTTTTTTGCTATTAAAGACGCCATTATTGCTGCAAGAGCTGAAGTTGGTTTGAAGGAATGGTTTCCTCTCGACAACCCGGCCACTCCTGAAAGAATCAGAATGGCATGTGTTGATGAGATTACCCTCAAGTTCACTGGTTCCGAATTCCGCCCTAAATTGAGTGTTTGATGGTAAGTTGTTGTCAACAAGTTATTGCCATAATTCTACGGTACATTGTGTCTTTTATGCATTCTAGTATAATGTAACTAGTAACTATGCAGGTGAAATTCTTAGTTTAATCCTCTACACGCCAGCCCTGTCAAGTGTCGCACGTCCGAGCACTCGACCAACTTTACTATAGATGTGGATTATTTAATCCTCCGCAATGTAATATCAGGTTTTAGAAGTCTACCCTTTGTAAGCGGTGTTTGTTAATACCACATTGTATTATCGTGGGCATACGAACGCATATGCGCATTAGGTCCAAGTCCAACACATAAACCGATGACGTTTCATCCTAAAACCAATCGGCAATATGAGCAGTAGCCCATCGACAAAACCAATCGGCAATATGAGCAGTAGCCCATCGACCTTATATACTAGGTTAGGAATGTCCCCTCTTTCAACGTGAGAACTTATTATTTCCAACATATCAGGCATGTCATGTTTTTCGGACATCTCTATTTTAAGATTTTGAACACTTTGTATTTTGCTTGTATGCCATCTCATTCAAGCATCTCATATAATTTACTCTATAAAAGCATTTAATTTTAAATTTTCACACATCCAATAAAATTTTGGCACAAACTGACGACCCATTTTTTGACATTATTCTTTTTCTTAGTTTACCTCCAAGCATCTTCTTTTTGAGATGTATTGGAATGCTTGAGAAAACATTCAAAGATGTTTATCTTTGATTGTTTATTTTATTACTTTTTGTACAATTTCTTCAAGATGCTTCCAAGCATACTTGGTATACATGCCTGCCCTTATGTTGAAACATATTAAATATCGTTAATATGTAGTACACAGCTTTGTTATTCGTTCAAAACAAGCTATCCCTTAGGAAAACAAAAATGGAAGTTGAACCTACGATGTACAAAATAAGTGAAAATCATATTCTAAGAAGCATGGACTTCCCTCAATTGAGTTTAAATCGTTGTACCTCTCCCTACCAATTTGAGTTGCTTTCATAAATGTATTAACAAACTTACTACACCAACTACAAAACAATATGTTTAGAAAATATAGGCAATATTTTCGAATCACGAATGCTTGTGTATGAATAAATGATCATATGAACTCATTCTCACCTACACTAGTTCATTGCTTTCCTTCTGTAATGTGTTTGTAAAATATAAAGAACGAGACAATAGTAGATGTACCAACGAAAATAAAAAAACAAGAAACAAAGATCGAAACATATTTAGCAGAATTTTGAACGAGGAACATATCTAACTCTCCTTTATACTGTGCTCTCTGCTTGGGCTATTTTTTCATTCTTTTGTCTTGGCTCCTTCAAAGGTTACATCAGTGTAGCAAATTGGGCAGGCCTGCGAAAACAGCAAAACGGTCACAAAATTTCTGGGTTGTCAATTTATGATTTTATTCAAGTGCTGCTCAGTTTTACCTTGTTGATGCTGAGCCATTTATTGCCACAACCAACATGATATTTGTGTTTACATGGAAGAGTGAGTAGGCGATTTCCGCGTTTGTATTCCATTTGACAGATTACGCACCTGCTTGGTAAAGATTACGTTTGTTAGAGGAAATGCACAGAGATTCAATGGCTGAGATGTCATGAGGTATTAACAGATGCAACGTATGAAAACACAAGTTTATTACCGCTCACACTGAGATATTTTCCTCAAGAGAAAGCAACGTCTGAATCTTGAGATCGGAAGCAGTGCAATCTGTTCTTGCGTCAAGCCTCGACTGTGAGTTCCAACTGCTTCACCTAACTCGATTAGTTCCTGGGCAAGAGAAACAATTTCACAATTCTGCAAGTGGCAGTTTCTAACTGAAATTTTCATTAACACTCTGTTCTTTAATATAGTAGAAACTATAGGATATCCGTTTTTCATATGTATAACACCTATAGTCAGAAGATGATGAAATAAACAGCAATATACAGCATTTTCAAATTGAAAGATATTTCATGAACAATGAACTTCTTTTGTGTTGTGTGAGGTGGAAACTGCTTCCCATTTCTTTCTATGTTTTAGATCAAATAGAATTCTGTGTTGGAGTTCAACAGACTCTTAGATTCTTCAAGGTCCTACAAGACCAAACCGCATGGGAAGTAATAGTAGCAAGTTTATGAAAGAATACACCAGTTGATTCTCATCAAACCTCGTAAGTCATGTCGTCAGGGTCAACGTAATCTTGCCATATAACCTGAATAAAAAGATAATTTTCTAGTAAGAAGATACAGCAACATTTTTTTACAGTAAACTGTGATCCTGCTACATATTTATATGAGTAATAAGATCTGTAAGAATTGTGAAACTGGACCTCAGGATCATGGGAATTGTGATGGCTCCTTGGACCTGAAAAATCCCAGATAAGCCAAATCAGGACTCTTCCATCAACTGATACAATAATACAACCTATCCAATAAGTACCGCCATTAATACCAAGAAATTAACCGATCATATTCCACTTTTTTAAGTAACTACTCTTGTGTGTTAAAACAGAACAAGATTTATCTTCTTTCTATGGTGGTGCGAAGCCAACCAGCAGGCGATGTATATATTGCCAAAGATAAGAGTTCTCATCTACCACACGGTCCACACTAAGCGGAACTTATGTATACAAAGTAAATAGGGAGTCATCAAGATGACTCAGTTTTAACCAAATTATCACAATCTGAATGGAATTAGGCTCATAGCCATTTATTTTGGAATATAGACAACTTACACTCTCTATTTCTTGCACGTGTATTTGTGTTTGGTTCTCCTTCTAATTGCTGGTTTGATGTCATTGTTTGTTCATTAGTGAAGTTAGAGAATAGTTCAACAGGCCCCCTCAACTCATTGGTAGCTGCTACATAATCATAAGGTTCATATGGGCGTGCTTCACTATAATATTGAGGAGTCCCTGATTCCAAAATCCCAAACTTGTAATAACCCATATATAGATGTGGGTATCCACTATCCTGCATCAAAAGAAAAGTATCCCAGGTCAAGATAAAAGTGAATCAAATGATTAGTTGAAGTTGCTAGGAAAAGTAAGGGTTTGTGTAGCATGATGTCACTATTACTTATAAGACCTTATAAGTAACAGTGATTTCGCACCAAACGAACCCTATAATTAGGATGCATTCTTTACTGAAACTGAAAATAGATAACAATAATCCTGGTGATTATGATGTTCTGATCAATTAACTTGGATGAGTCTATGTGGATTTCAGGCGATCAGATGAGCACATGCGAACCTGCATATATGATGACCCGGAAAAGATGAAGTTCACATGGTCATAAGTGAATCCTTCAAAGATGTCCATAAAGCCTTCAGCTGCACCATAAGATGTGCCACCCCCAACGTAATGGAAATCCATTTGTTGACTCCAACTCATTCTCTGAAAATTTTGACCAGTAAATTTTCAATTTCTCAAGATCAAACAAGAAAACTCAGAGCAGAACGTCCAACATAATCCCGGATGTATAAACCAAGAGTCAAGTCTAACCTCCACAAATTATGTGTTTCAAATGAATTTACAAATGCTGAATCAAATCGTCCAATCACACAAATACTTCATCCAATTAATTGACCACCTTGTAAGAATCATGCCACCAAACTACTGAAAATTGAAAAAGAACAGTCAGTCCAGTACACTATCAAGCAATAGCAAACAAACATGAGATGCTAGCTGTAAAATATCTGAGAAAACAAAATCCTCAAACAGAAGACCGCTGAGATTACTCGAAAGAAATGTACATATCAATTACAGTATCAGATAAGAAGAATCCATAAATTAAAAAAAAATGGATGACTTCCATTCATACACCTGACACAAAGTTCTAGCTGAATCACAAGCGCGTAATTGCGTAAATCAAATGGCAACCACGTCGCAATTACGAAAGCATAAGAAAAACGCGAGATACAACAGAAGTGCGCAAAGAGAAATGGCGAAAAGATACCTCATGAAATCAATAATCAGTTAATCACCGCCTATTTCTCAGTTTCTCAAGGATTCGAAATCAACTGACGCCAACCAAAGCAACTCCAACTTCCTCAACAAACAAAGAAAAAAAGCTAATCGGAGTATGTCTGGAAGATCGATCAACTAGAACTGAACAAAAACAAATATTAAGAATAATGAATGTGGAATTGTAGGTAGCAGATCAAGTGCAAGCATGTATAAAGAGAGAAGCTATAAGGAGAGAGAGAGAACCGACATTGATCGACCTTTTGTGAAAGGATCGGATAGCGTCCTTGTTGAAGAACTCTCTTTCTCTTTCTATGAGGCGGGCAATGTGGATGGATTCAGAAGTTCACGCAAGAAACATCAGAGAGGAATCAAAATAAAAGTGGAGACTGGTAAACTGCCATTTTTCACTTCTCTCTCTTGCCCTTTTTAGCAAGGAGGATTGTGATACCAGGCTTACCAGCCACGGCATGTGACCCAATATTCCACGTCATTTTTTTAAAATTTTATTATCTTGTCATTGATTTTTTTATTCCTACTTATTCCATCGAGAAAATGTACAACAAACGTCCATATAAAAAGGGAGCACTAACAAATAAGATCACAACGAGTTGTAATTTAACTTCACACAATCGTCGTCGTCATCCCGTACGGTACAAGGATAATGAAGTCTAAAAAAGCCTGATTCATAATTTTTATCCTCATAACCCTATAGGGCCCGTTTGGTTCCAACTCCAGTAACGGAAACGGAATGAAAACGAATTTTGTCCATATGCATATCTTTATTCATGAAATTTTATGGAATCATTCCTTGCAATTTAGTGCAAAGTACACTTACTTTCCCACATTTTGTTATCCTATAGGGTATCAAAAGTAATCAAACTCTACTCCAATTACTTCAAACCACAAGGAATGATTCCAAGAACTTTAATGAACAAGGGCATACGTATGGACTAGATTCGTTTCCATTCCGTTTCCGATTCCGGAGTTAAAACCAAACGGGCCCATAATTCTTTCATATAGAAATACTCCATGTCGGTTGATAAATGTGAAAATAATAATGAAAAATAAAGGTGCTCGGTGCTCGGTGCACGTACAAGAATCACACTAGAACATGAAATGAACTAAACACTATATTTGAAAAGATAGGGTTAGAATGACCCAAATTCGTAAAAAAAATATGAAACAATTTGGTTTAATAGGTTTTTTATAATTTTGTGTACCTAAAAGGTTGGGTATATTTACTTAATTGAAACATTAAAAAGCCTAGTTACTATTATAATTTTTCAAAAAGGCTTAGTTACCAAAATTGCCCAAGAAATATTAAAATTCGATAATAAAAATTACCGGAATAACTCATTGTTAAATTTTTTTATTTCGCTATATTTTTACTATCAGAGATCGACTTCAATTAATTTTGATTTAAAAATTGATCCCTGATCCTTCATGAATCATGCCAACGAGTCTTTATATGTTTAAAGTCATTAGATTTCAATCATACTCACCGACCCTTCAAACAAACGACTCGATTTAGCCCCTGTTTGATTATAATTTCGAAAACGGGATAAAAATGAATATAATTCATATGTACATTGTTCATAAAATTTTTTTGAAATCAGTCTTTGTGATTTCATACAAAATGCAATTGATTCCCCATTTTATTTTCCATATCAAAGTTAATCAAATTGTACTCCAATGACTTAAACCACAAGGAATGATTCTAAAATTTTTCATGAACAAGGGTATATGTATGAACTAGATTTATTTCCATTGCGTTTTCATTTTTAGAGTTGAAACCAAACGGGACCTTGTCTTTTCTCTAATATCAGATAATACAATTTCTAACAAAAGGGAAACTTCAATGGATAGCTTAGGAATAGCTTAATCCTTGTAGCATAGACTGATAGAGTAACAAGGAGCAAAAAAGAAGCATGAAAGCAACAATCTGGTCAAAACGGAAATGGGCCATGCAGTGGGCCTATATACTCTTTAATAAATTGGACATTGGGGCCCATTTTAAGAATCTGAGGGTTACCGTGATCTATTTCCTATCTCCGCCTTTATTCTATGAGTAGTTGTCATTCAGCTTTAATTTAGATTTAGAGTGGATTGATATCCATTATATAATATTTATTAGTCTTCGGGGTTTCTTCTAGTATTTTAAAAATATATATATATATATATATATAGTTATTTGTTAAAATCATATTATATTTTGTTAAATTTTTCAAAATATTATATTTAATTTAAATATTTATTATTATTGTTAAAATTATTTATAATTTCTCATCATCAAAAATAATATTGTGGCCTTGTGGGATATATATATATATATATAAATACCTAATTTATAAAAATAGATAAAAATGCAACATTTTTCTTTACGGCAACTTATAATAAACAATTTAAGGAATAAATTAAAATATAAATCTTATAATAATATAAGTAACGATATAGTTTAAGAAATAAATTAAAATTTTAAAATATTTTAAGTTAGTAAAAACTCTTAAAAAGAGGGGAAAAAAACATTAAATAATTGATATTTGGGATATTCTTGTTGTTGTTCATACATTTGTAGGTTTTCGGATTTTGTCAATAATTTTTTTAAAGTTCGGCTGGTACCCTCAAATTTTATTATTCTCTGAATTTTGCGCAATTCATGAATGATCCATTAACAACATCCGTTGCTCCCATCAAAAAAAAAAACAAATTAAAAAAAAAAAATTAAAAAGCAATATCTGAAAAAAAAAAAGAGGAAGACTCGAACGAAATGAGGCGAAGAACAAGACTCTAAAACTTTAGCCTCCTCAGTCTCTCCTTCACCAATTCTCATCTCCGCATACATAAAACCGTCATTTTTCCTCGGGTTAGGGTTTATCATTATTCCAATTCACTTTTGCTTATGTAGGACTAGGATTTCTCTACCTCTATTTGTTGTTCCTTTTCTCTTCCGTTTTCTTCAATGGAGCTTCATTTTGTTGTTCAACTACCGATTGCAAGGTTTGCACATTAATCTTCGATTTTGACGGTTTTTCACAAATTGCGGCTTGTTTTGTGTTGGTTGATGATGTGAATGTATCTCTTTTGCAGTTTGCTTCCTTGTGTCTTATACAGGTGTTAAGCGAATTTTGATTTCCAGTTCATTTTCGAGTCTCTGTTCTTTGTCCGTTTTCGGAGTTCAAGTCTTGTGTGAATTGTCACAAGAGGAAGCTTTCTCACTAAATACAATTGAGAGCTATTGTCAAAGTGTAAAACCCGCAGCAAATCAAATCCTCGGCTTTATAGAGAAATTTATTCCTCGTTTTAGAAAAATTCAAGGTGCGTATCTTTGTTCATTTCGGTATATTATGGGGCAACCTGAGAACCTTGAACGTCTCATTTCTAATCATACATGTATTTTTAATGTTTATGCTATTTACATCTGATTGATTTTGGTAGGGGTGGGCATGGGACGGGACGGGACGGGATAGAGGTCGTCCCGTGTCCCGTCCCGCAAGTTATTTGCGGGACGGGACGGGACGGGATTTATGACATTTTTTCTTCGTCCCGTGCGGGCCCTGTCCCATGTGGGACGGGACAAATCCCGCGAAAATTACGCACCGATTATATTTAATATAAATACTTGTTTTCTCTCGTGTTTAAAGACATAAATGATCGGAAAAAAACTCGATACCGAATTATCGATTCATGACGCCTACATTAGTAGTTTATACATTGAAAACAAATTCAAGTTACATCAAAATGTCTTACCGACTCACATTCAAAAAATAACAACAGATAATTTAATGAAAATCATATTTATTTAACTATCGATTAAAATTGTGGTAATCCACAAATACAAGGGCGATGGAACCGACTAGAGTAAGGGTGTCGATGGAACGGACCAGAGCAAGACGGCAAACGGACTAAATCAAGGGAGATCAGAAACTCTAGTATTTTAGATCCAACCGAATGAGTAGTAAAGAATGAGTGAATGAATGATGAAAAATCATCGATCTAATAATTTTAAAAATAAAAAAATATTTTTAAAAATTATAATTTATGTATATTATTTATCTATATAATATTTATAAAAATATAAAAATATTATTTATATATATATGCGGGACGGGACGGGATTAACCGGGATGGGAAGTCTTCGTCCTGCGTCCCGTCCCGCAAATTTTTTGCGGGACGGGACGGGATACACATTTTTTTTTCCAAATCCCGCCGGGATCGGGACGGGATGCGGGACGGGATTAAGCGGGATTTATGCCCACCCCTAGATTTTGGTGTTCGTTCAACAAAATTTTTTTTTAAAGACCTAGTTATAAGTCAAACCTAAATATGTGTTATGTATGATCTTCACATCAACCAAGTCAGTGGAAAGCATATATTATTTTGGCAACTTCCATGTCTCATTCTCGTTTCAAAAGACAAGGAGTTGCCGAGCACTGGAAATTCAATTCCGAAAATGGAAAGAAGAACAAAGACTCGAAATCGGACGAAGAATGGAGTTTTGAAGTTCGTTCGAGAGGAGATTCTAGTTGCCCATACTCAAAATCGGACGAAGAACAAAGACTCTAACTCGAACGAAGAACATAGCCTTGAAGTTCAAGTTCATTCGAGAGGATATTAGGGTTGTCTAGATGCGTCAATCGATCCTTTAGAGAGGAAGTGTAAGTTTTCGAGTTTCTTCGCCCGAGTCTTATTCTCTTTCTTTGGATATTGCTTTTTATTTTGTTTGTTTGTTTTAATTTTGTTATATTTTTTAATGGGTAGATCATTGACGGACTGGGCAAGATCCAAAAAAAAAGAAAGTTTAAGGACACCAACCGAAGTTTAAAAAAATAATGAGCAAAATCTAAAATTCCTCAAACTACAGGGACACTAACCGATATTTTCCTTTCCTAACTAGCCCGGTTCAAATTTTCTTGGGTCAAAAGAAACGCTAAGTAACCGGCCCGGTTCTACTGTCACTGCTTACCTTGGCCGTGGAAGAGACGAATCAGTCCTGCAATGTGCTAAGCACCGAACCATATCGAAGTTTCAGTTGCTCCTAGTGGTCGTCTCCACCTTTCCTGTCCCCGTTTGTTCTTCCATTACCTCTCCTCAAGTCGACTGAGATTCGGCCTCTCTTAATCCACCACCCCGGTAAGTACTGCTTTGGGTTTTTTTTTTCATACAAGCTTATGCCTTGTTCTTCGCCAATTTTGTCTAAAATTTATATGGCTTGGGTCTTCTTCAGTAAAGTTCAGGGATTTTTTTTTGCCTATTTCGCATTCTGATAGTTCATTTCGTATGAAAACCGATGCCTTTTGATTTGTAGGATTGAATTTGAAATGTTGGATTGAATATGAGGTATTATAAGATAGTGATAGTATCTTTCTGTTTGTATAGGGGTTTTGGGGAACAACCACGAGCAGCTTTCTGTTTGAATCTGGGTTTGGAAAGCAACGATCGTGTGTGGCGGAGGGGTTTTAGTTAGAGGTAGTTTAGGTACATTGGAATTTTGGGTTTTCAAGAGGTACTTCTGCAAATTTCACCAAAAATAAGGGATACATCATACCTGTTTTGATAGGAATCTGCACTTATGTTTGTTTGTGTTCATTTGCTCAAAGCCCTAATCCTAGTTTCCCATTGAAGGTCACTCAGAATTCAAATCCGTACTACCATGTCCAAGAATGAAGGCATTCAGCCATCATCAAAATTCTGCAGCCCTAGTTCAAACCCCACATTTTCCCTATCTTATCTCCCCTTCAGCTCGCAAACCCTAACTCCTATCCTTTCAAGAACTCAATCTTCAGTTGATCAATTCTTCAAATCCATAAAATGGCCCCCTAATCCTAGTTTCCCATTAAGAGTTGCTCGGAATTCAAGTCAATATCCTGTCACGTCCAATAATAAAGGCATACAATTCATTTCGTCGTCAATCAAAGTGCCAGCATCAAAATTTTGCAATCCTAGTTCAAACCCACCGTCATCCCTCTCTTCTCTCCCTTTCGGCTCTCAAACTTTAAGCTGTACTCTCTCCATTGCTCAATCATCGGTTGCTCAATTCTTCAATTCAATCAAATGGCCTTCTTCCATGAGCAAGTTTTCAAGCAGAAGTCCCTCCCTATTACTGTGTTCAACGACAATGGTAGTGACACAAGATGGCTCGAACACAATGGAGGTCAAGGAGAAAGAGGCACCGGTAGAGTATGCGAATCTCCCTCAAAAGGAGGACGAGGAGAGAGTATTGATCAGCGAGGTGTTGGTGAAGAACAAAAACGGAGAGGAACTTCAGAGAAAGGACTTGGAAGCGGAGACTCTGACAGCACTGAGAGTGTGCCGACCAAACTCTGCGTTGACTGCAAGAGAGATTCAGGAGGATGTTCATCGGGTTATTGATACAGGATATTTCAGTTCTTGTATGCCAGTTGCGGTTGACACCCGGGATGGCATCAGACTGGTCTTTCAGGTAAAAGATTGAAAATTGGTTTGACTATTTTTGGATATTGTATTTGTACATAGCTTTTTGATTCACAACTATATCCTTGTTTTAGATTATGTTTCTACATTATATTGGATAGAAAAATGTATTATCATTTTTTTTTACAGTTATGTGATTAACCAGTTCTTCTCTATTTCTTTCTAATGGCATAAGGTAGAACCAAATCAAGAGTTTCATGGCTTGGTGTGTGAAGGAGCAACCATTCTTCCATCCAAATTCCTAGAAGATGCATTTCGCGGTGAATATGGTGGGTTGAATTCTTTTTCTTTTCTTTTCTTTGTCATTTGGCCTGTTGAATCTGACCTTGTTAAAAATTATGATGCATCAATTGAACTTTTGCAACATGTTGTGCAGGAAAGGTGGTAAATATCCGGAGATTAGATGAAGTTATTAATTCCATCGATAGCTGGTACAGGGAGCGTGGCCTTTTCGGAATGGTTAGTACATGTTTTTGTTATTAGGATGCCTCTTTCAGTGCACGGTTGATGTACATGTGGTAAATATTAAAGTTGGATATTGATGGTGTTACAGGTTTCAGGGGTTGCTATTGATTCAGGGGGTACAATAAGAATGCAAGTTGCTGAAGCAGAGGTCAATGACATATCTATCCGTTTCCACGATAGAAAGACGTAAGACCCAGTTCCTAGAAATGTTTGTGAAGTCTCGTTGATTGGTCCATGTTTTGTTGCTCCAGACTTGTCTTGTTATATCTGTTCCATATGATGATTTATGTTGCACACAGCCATTTTATATGTGTTTAGTCGTTTTCACTTTATAAGTTACATATGAATAATGATGCTTTGATTTTGCAATTTAGTGGTGAGCCAACTATCGGAAAAACAAAGCCAGGCACCATACTTCGCCACTTAACAACCAAAAAGGGGCAGGTATTCTCTTATGAACTAATCTTATAAATATTGAAAGATTTGGGTTAAATAAGCTATTTTTTATAGGCATTTGGTTTTGTAGACCCCTTAATTTTACCCTATATATAATTCCCCATTAGAGGAAAGGAATTGGGTTGAATAGGGATATATTTTACCAAATGAGTTTATGCTACGAGTACTCTTAATAGGATAATAGTGGTAAAAGACCTAGTTAGTCATTTTACCCATAAATATTTATGATTTTACAGCCTTTCTATGTTCCATAGCAAGTTTCAGATGGTATCTGATGTTCCGTTTTTTTTATGTATCTGAGTGACCACATCGTGTCATTTGGCCTTTGATACTGCTCTATCCTTCTGCCCACCATCACAATTCTGTATATTAGCACCAACTGAAAAGTAACGAGATTTCTGTTAAAGCACTAGGTATTTGTTTTGAATTTGTTTTTGGCTGACTAATTTGACTATGTTCATGACAGAAATATGATGCATTTTTGTAGAATAAAGTTTGTGGATCCTAGGCTATGATACTTGTCTATTGCATTTAATTGTGATTTGATTGGTAATAAAAGTTATATGTTGGAATAATATGTGTATTCTAGCGTAGATGATCCATTCAGTTGAGATCTAGTAACTATTTTTTTAATTCCAATGGGATTCCATATATGATTGGCCGTGTTTTCCAGGTCTACAACTTGATTCAGAGTAAAAGAGATGTAAATTCTGTCTTAAGCATGGGAATTATGGAGGATGTTAGCATTTTGCCACAACCAGCAGGAGGTAAGAGTAATATGAGCTTGTCAACTCTATCAGTTGATAAATTGATTATAATATTTTAACCAAAAGCTCTTTTATTTTTCCTAGGTACCCAAACAATAACGTTTGTTTTTTATACAAAATTTTCTTCTATTCTTCACTATATTTCCTTTTTATTCCTTCACAAACAGATTTCCATTCAAACATCCTCATCTGCAATTCATTTATTAATAATGCTTTTCATTTCATTATTGTAGACACCGGAAAGGTTGATTTGGTCACAAATGTGGTTGAGCGTGCTAGTGGGGGATTCTCTGCTGGTGGTGGTATTTCAAGCGGGTAAGTTTAGTTTCTTTTTTTTTTTTTCTATTACAGGAAACTCTTACTTTGCTTAGCCATGACGGTGCTCTTGGTTTTCAGGATAATAAGTAGCCCGTTGTCAGGCTTGATCGGAAGGTATGATTCTTCTAAGTAGGCTTGTTTTACTTGTCCCATCTTCAATAGAATTTTACGTTATAATTTTCTTGCACTTATTTGCAGCTTTGCATATTCCCACTCAAATCTCTTCGGTAGAAATCAGAAAGTTAACATCTCTCTAGAAAAGGGTCAGATTGACTCGATTTTTCGAATGAATTATACTGATCCCTGGGTTGAAGGTGATGACAAACGTACATCGAGATCAATTATGGTTCAGGTAACAGTTAGTCAATTTATACATTATGGCTGGTTCTTCATGTATGAATATGCTCTGATTTGCTGATTTTTATTTCAGAACTCTAGAGCGCCTGGTACCTTAGTCCATGGTAATCAACCTAACAATAGTAATCTGACCATTGATCGTGTCACTGCTGGCATCGAATTCAGTCGGCCGCTCAGGCCAAAGTGGAGTGGAACTACCGGAATTACTTTCCAGGTACCCCAACAAGCTCACAACTTTAGTAGTTGGTAGTTAAGTTATGTTTGTTTAATTTTGAAGCCCACAAAGTTGACACAGTACATACTTAGGTGCTAGATTCATCGATAGTTTGTGAAATATAACTTCATGTCTATGTTAACTAAGATTTGTTATGCTACAGCGAGCTGGTGCCCGTGATGATAAAGGAGATCCTGTCATCAAGGATTTCTACAGCAGTCCTCTTACTGCAAGGTATTAATGCTTATAAGTTTCTGCTTTTGGTCTCCCTACTTCGTATGGGTATACATAGTTTCACATTGTTGATTGATTATAATTGCAGTAGGAAGACCCATGACAATACGCTGCTTGCTAAAGTAGAGTCCGTCTATTCTGGTGACCTTGGCAGGACAATGGTCAGTTCATGTACTATGATCGACACTCGGCACAAAATTTCAATTTTTTTTTCCCCTTATTTTACTCACTGGGATTCTACATGCAGTTTGCAATTAGCATGGAACAAGGTCTTCCTATCTCGCCCGAGTGGCTGCATTTTTTCCGGGTGAATTCTCGTGCTAGGACTGGGATAGCACTCGGGCCAGCTTCTGTTTTGTTAAGGTATGGCTTAATCAATTGAGTTAATTCACAGTACTTGTTCTAGCTTTTATGCCTGTATGTTTGGTATGTGACCCAACTTACCCGTGCTCGTAATACTGACATCTGTTCTAAGATCAGATTGTCAGATGCAATTTACGTTTGCCACCGGAATATGATAAACCAAACCCGAGTGGTCTTGATGTATGCATGTCTTAAAAAATTGTCAAAAAGGATAGAACTAAATCAATAAGTGCTTCAGCTAATAGAGTTAATGGAACTAGTCAGCTAGAAGGTATATAGTGTTGAGAGTTAAGATGAGACCAATGGAGACTTGAGAGTCGCGCAAACAACCAATCACCTATTTCTCCATAATTGATATAGACCTTGTTGAGAGGCCAGTGGAAATTCGAAGACATAGTAGCACAAAACGTTGGATCGTCAGGGAAAGGATGCTAAACTAATCCGACTTGTTCTTCAAGTACATTTGAGTCACTTCACTAGTGCTACATTAGAACTGCTTGTAAGAACATTGGAAATGCTTGTAAGATTAGGGTTTAACTAGACCTTTCTTCTCCCTGCCATTTCGAGTATTAACCCTGTTGAGAGAATCAATGTCAGAATAATTAAAGAATCAATTTGGTGTTTTTGTCAATTTGTTATGTTCGTGAGTCCCTGCTATCAAAATTGCAGAGCATTGGAAAGGGGGGGAAAAATGAACAATACTAGGCAGTCATAAAATATCCAATCAAGATAATATTTAGGATCATTAGGATCTTTCCAATATACTTTTATCATTTAGTAAGTGAATCATTAGGGTTGTATATTTTATTTTCTTTATTATTTAATTCCAGTGAATTATGTATGTGCCCTAATTTGCACCTTGAATAATTGATGGTGTTTTGCAGTAAAATTTTTGATGTAAATGAGTGTATCAACTACATATTGCTGAAACATTGAAATACGGAAAGAAATTATAAGAAAAATAGTATTAAAAGCAATTTTCTCGTAATTATTTTCTTGGCCATATTCTCGCACAAGTAACGTAAGTTTAAAAATTGCTGCCTTCTAAAACAAGAGGCGGATAATATTTATTGCATTTTCATTATTGCTGGGAACACAAAAAATAAATTAAACTAACACATCCTCTTACATCATTTTACACAATTCCCCACTTTATCAACAAAATTAAAAAATTTAACTAAATTGTTTTAGCAGTCATGTCCATTTCACTGTTTGATATGGACACGTATGCAGTATATAATAAAAGTTAAGTATGTATTAATGAAGGAATATTATATATGTAATAAAATTAGTGATTTGAGTTAATTTTGGTAGGTAAATATAATTGCTGATTTTATTGAATAATAGTGTTAGTTAGTGTTACTTTGAGTAAAAAATGGTTATTTTAAGTGTTTGGTGATCTGTCTTTATCACACTTGTTTTTTTCCACATTTTGGAAGAATATAAACAAATTTAGGGCCCGTTTGGTTCCAACACCGGAAACGGAATGGAAACGAATTTAGTCCATATGTATATCCTTATTCATGAAGTTTTGTGGAATCATTCCTTGGGGATTAATGCAAAATGCACTTGCTCCATCACATTTTGTTACCCTATAGGGTATCAAAAGTAATCAAATTCTACTCCAATTCCTTCAAACCACAAGGAATGATTCCACAAACTTTCATGAACAATGGTATACATATGGATTAGATTCGTTTCCATTCCGTTTCCGATTCCGGAGTTAAAACCAAACGGGCCCTTAGTGTACTATTCTTACCTCCCTGACAATGATCCTAAATATTAGGGTTTAACTAGATAAACCTGAAAAACTTATTTCCGCTCATTACATTGATTCTTAAATTTTTCTGACATTTATTTTTATTTGTCATTGTAAATTGTTGAAGAAACTCTCGTGTCCTGGTTGAAAATGCTCTAAGAATCTTGTGTTTTATTTCCCTTGTATAATCGTTAATTGTCATTTTGCAGTTTATCTGGAAGCCATGTGGAAGGAAATTTTTCTCCCCATGAAGCATTCCCTATCGGTGGAACAAACAGCGTCCGAGGATACGAAGAAGGAGCTGTTGGGTCTGGTCGATCCTCTGTAGTTGGTTGTGGAGAAATTTCTCTTCCTTTGGTAAGCACCAATTTTTTGCAGTCTCTCTTCTGCTTCTACATTTTTTTACTCATTTTTTCATTCGTCCCGTTGCAGTTTAGTTCAGCTGATGGAGTCATCTTTGCTGATTACGGGACCGATCTTGGGTCCGGCTCATCTGTGCCCGGTATGTCTCTCTTGTTAAACAGGACATCTTGTAAATTTAGCTTGATCAACTATTGTAAATACCATGTGAAACAACTTTGTATTGTAATGCTGACTGAATTTGCGGCTTGGCTGCTGAACTGGATATCTGTGATGTCAAATAGGTGACCCTGCCGGAGCAAGGTTCAAGCCTGGAAGTGGATACGGATACGGGCTCGGCATTCGGTTTGAATCTCCATTGGGACCGCTGAGACTCGAATATGCTTTCAACGATAGGAATTCAGGGAGATTTCATTTTGGTGTTGGCAATCGAAACTAACAATCTGTATATTTATATGTAACGTGTCATTTGACCTGATACACATATATAATGCGCGATAATATTATTAAGAGTAAGACAATCCTCTGTTGCGGCTTTAGTGAATAATAAGGTGTGATTTACATAATCATCATCATTTGACCCGAGACAAAATCATCACTAAAGGAGATTAATTGTAGATTTTGCTCCCTGTCAATTCTCGAGTTTAAACAACCTTACTAATAAGATGATAAAACATGTTAATGCAAATTATAAAGAGAGAGATAAATAAGATCACCTTGTCTAGTTCTTCGGGAAGGCTGAACATGTCCAACAATTTGTCCATTAATTTTGAATATGTGACTGTAGTGACACAATTCATAACTGAATTCACCGAGGTGGTGGAGAAGCCAAGTTGTTTAAGAGTAGTCTCTAAGAAGTCTCACTCAACACAATCAAAGGCTTTTGACATGTCTAGTTTAAATGTCATTTCATGTCTGCTTGACCTTTTATGTTTCATATGTTGAAAATATTCCTATGCAGTTAAATATTTATCCATATCTTCTTTCACAAAAGCACTCTGTTAAGGTGAAATGATATTCGGGAACATATTTTTCAAACGTCCAATGATGTGCATACGATAACGCCTGCAAGTATAACTGGGTTAGTTGTAGTATATCGAGAGTCGAATCACGGGACTACGTCACAGAGGTGGATGCCAAGGATCTTAGCCCAAGCAAGAGAGTTTTGGATCTATCTCTCCAATGACTCGAAGTGTAGTTCGTTGATGATGATGTGGGCACATGTGGTTGCGTGAGTGAAGCTTTGATTATAGATAAGGTCATTTCGGGATTTCCAAATGAAGTACATATAGCTAGTGATGGTGGAGATGCAAACATGAGAAGCCAGGTCGTTCTTCTGAGGGCTAAGCTTGCTGATCCAATCCTAGATGTTATGACTGTAGGGGTAAGGAGTGGGTATTCTAAGCCATTTTGAGATGAGGTCAAGCACAAGGGCAGAGTAATTGCAATTATGCAAAAGGAGATCCTCATCTTCTGCTTGAAGATTGCAGAGCTTGCAAGTATCCTCCTGGATGATGTTCCAGGAGAGAAGCTTGGAAAGAGTAGGGAGACGTTTATGGTTGGCCAGCCATGCAATGAAGCTACATTTTGGCACATTCATACCTTTTCAAATGATCCCGAGACGGTAAGGAGGGAGAGGGACATGAGGCTTCCGACATAGATTATAGGCTGTAGTCGTGGAGAAGTTGCCATTAGGTTTGATGGTGAGGTTGTTGAAGCTATGGCCGTTCACTGAAGCCACAATCTCATCCCGACTACGTCTGATTTGGAATTGACTAATAGTCAATTATGCTAAGTGAAGGGAGAAGAAAAAGACTAATGAAGAAAGTATCGGTTTTGAAGATGTTTCCACGTTTGTCAAAACGACAAAAGCAAACAACAATGATAATATAGAAATAAGAGAGGACACAATCTAAAGAAACATGTATTCCCGCTATAATGAATCAAGATATAACCATGTATCTGAATATAATGAACTTTAATCAATGAATATTAAGATAACTATCAAAGTAGCTTTTGCCACAAACAAATAAATACCGTGCTTAACTCATCCTGAAGATGCGCTCGCAGTTGCAACATGCATAAGAAACACCATGAAGCATATAGAAAACAGCTAAAGACCAAGAAAAGCCACGGTCTCGCAAACAAGATAGAAAAGGTATATACATCGGAACTTCTATGATAGTTAGGACTCCTCGAGGTGAAAGGTAAACGACATCCCTCAAACCAAGCTCTTCTCAATAAATCAATAAAGTCAGCACACTCTTGTAGAAAACTAACTCTATTTAGTTCCTAGAATAAACACCACTTCTTAACGAAGGTAAAATAAGGGGTAAGAATGAAGCGCATCAAGAAGAAGCAAATTATGTAGATCTCAATTCAAGAATTCATATACGTAATTTTAAATCAATCCATCGTAGGGTTCAACCAATCCTTAAATCATAAGAAACTCAATCATTCATAGTAAAAGAAAGACATAAATTCATAAAAGGGAAAACTATATTGAAACTCACAGTGTTTGATTCAAGTACAACGAGACGAACCTTCAAAAATTACAACGGTTACAAAATATGAAATCTATAGGTCTAACTTCGTATGCTAAACCTAAGACTGATACATGTAAATATATAGGTCAAAAATCGGATATCAGAATATATACTTTATCCTAATACACAAATATAAGATCGTAGTCTTTTATCTCGCACAAACTACGAGGGCGAGACGACCACCAGACCGTCATGAGCCATGCATGAGACGGGCATCTTGCCCTTAAGGCTCCCCATTTAAATTGAAAAGGTAAAATCTTCAGATGGGATGTAAACGGAATTCAGACAGCCATAGACGGACAAGAGAAGGTCATGATGCCCGTCTGGACTTGCTCTGGTGCCCGTCCGCGCCATGTTTAAGCTTTTGACACTTCATTAAAGCTTACTTTCCCGGTACTCTGATTGGAACTAAGAGACTCACAAGTACTACTTTCAAATCTCTTTCAAAGATCTACAATTTTACAGTTGACACAAATGTCAAATTCCAAAGGGAAGATGGCCGGAATCGGGAATCTATCAGAAATCATCATAAATCTACATCCAACTCCAATGAACTCCACTTGGCTCTTCAATCTTTAGTCGATCTTGATGTTTCCATGCACTTTCCGACTCTACGGAAAATTGAATCCTTGTGCTTATATATTTTCATATGATTATGCTCCATAAATAACCTCGAACGCTTGAAACAAGAAACAAACCGAAGTAACCATCATAATATGCAATATGAATGCTTTCTACACTAATTGAATGCAAAATTACACTATCAATTTTAATGATTCTAACCACTAATATGGAGGAAAAATGGAAGACATTATCTAACTATGACTTTAGTGATGATTTTGTAGAGAACGTTACATAAGGTGATAGGTCAAAAATCTTTAATTTTGGTAGGAGAAGATACCTTTGGGATAAGATAAATAATTTTGTTATTCCGATTACCAAGCTGTAATTCACCTCGCTGCTAACTTTGAATAAAGCTTGTTAAGCCTTGACATTTGATCCTCCAAAAACGTTTGAAGAAACCTACATGGAGTCTATCAGGACCTGGAGTTGTCCAAGACTTTTAGTAATCAACCACATTATTTTTAATAGAGATATCATCTTCAGCCCAAGATCCATCTACATTCCCGATCTTGTGTACTTTTATTGTCTTTTTCTCGCGTGGCTTTGTGATGGAAATATATATGATGTGTTGTGGTCACCACACGATCTTAAGAACCAATGACTTTCCTCTTCATTCTTTGTGTAACTTGTCGAGATTAGAGTAAATATCTTTGCCTCTTTGAATATAAGCTTTTGTTGTGTTACCTCTTTGTATAATAGCCAATTCCATATGTAAAGCTTTAATGTCTTTCTTCTTGTTCAGGTTATACTTGCCTCATGTGGAGAGAGCTTGCATTACGGAGGAGAGTTTGCTTGAGACTTTATTCAACTTCCATTTTTCGAAATGAGGCAAGCTCTACTTCTGTCTGTACTCGTGTTCACCATTGGTGTCAAGAGAAATAATGTTGTGGTCAGAACAATATCTGGGGTAGTTGTAAACATTGTTTAAGTGATGCTTGAGCTTCCAGTTTTCTGAGATAAGAAAGCAATCAAGCCATTCTTTTACCATTCTGTTCATGTTTTTACCTCGCTCTCAAGTTAGTTTTTGCCCAGTTTATCCTGCATCAATAAGACCATATTCACCTATAACATATTGAAAGCATGTAAGTAATGGTCAGAGCAAAGAGGACCCTTTTTTCGTGCTGGAACAAGATTTGATTGAAATCTCCAAAGATGATACCCTACCAAATAAAAAAGATTTGCGACGGAACGCAGAAGGGTCGTCTCCGTCACAAAATCCTTTTGACGGGTTGGACGGCTTTGAGCCGACGCAACTGTGTCGCAAAGGTATAGGCGACGGCAAATCCCGATGTCAATATTTTGCGCCGCCCTTTTGCAATAGCACATGTTGTCGCATATGTTGCTAAAACTGCTTAAAAAAAGAGTGAACCCAGGACAATATCCGGGTTATACAATGTGTTTCTTTTTTCTTTTCTTTTTGTGTGAAGAAAAGTTTGTGGGCTCCGGCGCATCTGAACGCGCTCCTTATAAATGAAAAAGGCTAAGTAGTAATAACTCGGGGATAGCCTGACCCTTTACGTCGTGAAGTAAAAGATCAAACACACCCTTGGGAGGGTCAAGCAATACGCTTAGTCCGACAGGGAAATTAAAAGCTATACTAGAAAGATAATCCACAACTTTATTTGCCTCACGGAAGGCATGCCGGTACTGGATATCTCAATCTCTTCTGATGAACTCATGACATTTACACACCAGACTAGAAAGAGGATGACACCCAGGAACCGTCCTTCCAAGAAGCAAAATAGTTAACTGGGAGTCCAATTCGATGATTACCTTCCGATATCCACACTCCTAGGCGAGCTTTAGACCATGGTAAATGCCCCACAACTTAGCCATTGGTACAGTGCACATACCAAGGTTAACCACGTATCCCCGTTTCCATTCACCGGCGTTATTCCTAATAATACCTGCCGCTGTGGCATGACCGTCGCTTCTCACCGCTCCGTCAGAGTTGACCTTGGTAGTACTCGAAGGCGGCGGCTCCCACTTGATGTGCTCAATCCTCCTCGAATAAAGGCAACCGGTGTTGAGTTAAGCTTCCACGCTTTGACGTATTCCAAGGTTCTCTCAATAACGAAGGTATGCGTGTCACTCCTAACCAGGACTGCTCTGAAAACTTTCTCGTCCCTCCACTTCCAAAGCCACCATATACCTACATACAAAACCGCGCTCCAACTGCACATACTATTAAAACTAATCGTAGAAGAAAAAGTTACCTCGAATCCAGGATGCAAACGAAGATTCAAAGAAACCTTCGATCCTATGGTGAGCATTGAGACATCTCCAAAGTTGTCTAATGTGCTGGCAATCTCTGAAGAGGTGGGTCAGGGACTCGTTGTTTTCTTGACAACAAGGGTAACCAACAGAGGTCGTCAGATGCCTCCTAAATATGTCTTCATTAGTCAACACTCCTCCCCACAATAATTTACATGCGAACATACGGATGCGTTCTTGGACGTGCAATCTCCAAACTGATTTGAACACTATTCCATCTCTACCGACCTGTTCATCGCTCTGAGCATTTTGTAAGTTGCTTGTACCGTAAGGGTCAAACAATACACTTAGTTTCAATTGGTAAGCCCACTAGCTTTTGGCTATAAAGTAGTCAACAAGAAAAATGGAGGAGAAAAACAAAAATTCTCCATTAGTGTCATTTGCACTATTTTAAAACTTCCCATTAGATAGGTGAAGATGATTAATCTAACTTTTTTTTTGTTTAAGGAACAAGCGAAAGCGTTTATGCATATATGGTGGTTGGCGAGATTTTTTGACGAGGTTGGTGCAGGTTTCGCCAATATTATAATTGTTTTTTTTTTCAAAATTCAAGTTGTAATTGAGAACTTAGGATCATTTGACTATGGTAAACCCATTGACTATTCAAAATCAAAAGCAAATGACTTGCTTTTGATTTATAGTTCTAAAATTGTTATATGAAAATTTTAAAATAATATTGTCTTAGACAAACTCATTAGAGATTATTTATATTTTGGTGTATTTGGTGTCATTAGACCGCCGGTAGGCCGAAGTCGGTACCGTTAGGACGAGATCGATGTCGTTAGGCCGCATTATTGGTGCCCATATGACTAGGTTTAACTCTTCTTCTTTTTTTTTGCATAGAATTCCAGAACAAAAGTTATGTAAGCCACTTGTAACAGTGGGGTGATATGAGTTTGTAGCCCAGAGCAATTGTTGAGTAAACCGATTGTGTAGCAATA
>BSUD01000031.1:140087-151974 GCA_033239045.1 Fagopyrum esculentum | reverse complement strand
ACGAGTGAAAGTAATAGTTCAAAACTTATTAAGGAATAATTCATAACTTATAAATATTAAAGAATACTTCATAACTTATAAAAGGATAGTTCATGAATTATAATAGAATAGTTCATAGTACAAAATTTATAAAAAAGTGAAAGTAATAGTTCAAAATTTATTAAGGAATAGTTCATAACTTATAAAGGAATAGTTCAGAGTGCAAAATTTATAAATGATAGTGAATAACGTATAAAATGATAGTTCATGAATTACAATTGAATATTTCATAACATATAAACGATTAATTTATAAATAATTTGATATAATATATTAAAAAGTAATGGTTTATGAATTATATGAGAATAATTCAAAGTTTATAAGTGAATAGTGCAAAAATTATTACACAATAGTTCAAAAAAATTTCGTTCGTTTATGAAAAAAAATAAAAAATAAAAAAAATAATACACATGTCAGCTCTACGTTCAGCCGCACGTAGCACCACAACCACTAAACCAACTAAGTATTGGTTAATTCAGACTTTTTGAGTGCGCCAACTACTTCCTCACGCATAACGTATACATTTAGAAGCATTTTCCCCACCTTAGCCACATGCAGAGTATGTGCACCAAAACACATTTTTTTCGCAACTCTAAATTTTGTTTTCAGTTCAAGTAAAAAGATATACACGAAAATGTGGAAATTATTTTTACTCTTACAAAAATAATCTAATAAGACACCCCTTTCTATTATACGTTTTGTTTCATATGATGGGACTTGGGACCGTTTTTTTAATGACAAGTCGGACTTTTGTCAAAGACCTATCTCATAGGGGGTCAATTTCAATATATTTTGGTATAAATATACTTAATTTAATCCAATAATAATTAGTTTATTAATTTATGCAAACTTAATAGTATCATTGGATATATTTAATTTATAATAGTAAATTATTGGGATTGAGAGATAAAGTTTAACTTTATTGAAATTTTTTTACCATTCTCTTAATTTTTAAACTTTAATGTTTATGTGTTATTTTAGGGGTTTGATTTTTTTTTTTTGTTCATGGACCTTATAAGTATTAAGACCGACACTATTCTCTGGATCGGTCATTCTCAAAAGATCAAATTCTATAAAATATAAGATTTTACCAGTTTTTTTGTACGTAAGAACTTGTAAGTAATTGAACGTACGTACTTCATATACAATAATTACATTCTAACATAGGTATGGATGTAGTATGAGACAAGCTATTTGGATTCGGTTCGAGCTCGTTTATTTTCTAAACGAATCCAATACTAACATATTTCAAAGCTCGTATAAAAATACGGCTCGGCTCGTTTAAAAATCTGGCCCTTACACTTGCCCGCGGCAGAAATCGGGGGTTTGGACCTTGATGGTAACCGTCAAATTTTTGTTTCTCCTTTATTCCTCTTCGTTACTTTCTAATTTGTCATTTGTTTGGTTCTGATTTTGCTGCTTCTTCTTCCTCTTTTGCTGGTTTAATGAATAGTTAGTTTCCGATATTGCCCTTGTAATGGAGCTTAAAATGGTAAATCGGTAAATATAATATGATAAATCTGTAAATAAGTTGAACAAAATCTGAGGTGGATGATCATATAAGGTAAGTTATGCCGAAGATGACCCGATTATTTTTTAATTTTTCCTTATACATTACGTTGTTTTGTTTGAGTTTATAATATGTGCTTTATAAAACAAGTATTTTAACTACTGAAATTTTGTAAAGTTATGTTTTGATGCAATTATAAGTAATGAAGTGTTACATTTTTATACGCCATGTATGTAAATAATGTAATTACAAATAATAAAGTAGGCATAACCGAATAAATACTAAGGGCCCGTTTGATTTTAACTCCGGAATCGGAAACGAATCTAGTTTATATGTATACCATTGTTCATGAAAGTTTGTGCAATCATTCCTTGTGGTGTGAAGGAATTGAAGTAGATTTTGATTACTTTTGATACCCTATAGGCAAACAAAATGTGGGGAGTTAAGTGTATTTTGCATTAATCCACAAGAAATGATTCTACAAATTTCAGGAATAAGGATGTACATATAAAGTAAATTCGTTTCCATTCCGTTCTATTTTCGGAGCGGGAACCAACGGGCACTAAGTGTAAAGAGTATGTGGATCGTTTCAAGTGGTTTTGTTGGTAGTCTTTCTAGCTACCTGTTTCAGTGTTTCGTAATTTGCTTTCTGTTAGGACTATTTCATATGTTTTAGTTGGATCATAATAGTTTATATTCCATCAATTGCTATATCTTACAAATCAGTAGGTTCAACTAACCTACGAACAATCACCTTAAAATAAAGGAACCCACCAATCTGATAAATTGACTAAATAAATCATTTTATTTTTGGTAAGATAAATTAGGTTCAATGTGTAACGGTGATTACAATCACCTGATTCACCTTTACGATTTTAAAAAAAACCAGTTAGTTCAAGAATTTAATCTGAAAACTATAAACTAATATCCATTTATCTCGTTAACCCAAAATTTGTCATTAGATCATGTGTGTGTATATATATATATATATATATATATACCTTATGTATAATTTTTTTTGTGGGAAGGAGATTCGGTGGTTTCCGCCGCATCTAGTCGCGCTTATTATATATAAAAAGAGGGTTAAGTAGTACGTAAGCGGGGGATAGCCCGACTCCTTACATCAGCATGCAAAATATCCACTATATCCTATGGAGGGTCACACAATACATTAATTCCCAAGGGGAAGTCAAAAGCAAAGGAAGCTAACGAGTCCGCTACTTTATTAGCCTCGCGGAAGGCATGGCGGGGCTGGATAATCCAGTCCCTTCTAAGGAAGTCTTGGCATTTTATAACCAGACTGGCAAGAGGATGATACTTGGGTAACGTCTTCCCGAGAAAGTTAATAGCCAGCTGTGAATCTGATTCAAGAATCACATGCCGACTGCCACTCTCCCAAGCGATCTTTAACCCGTAGTAGTTTCCCCACAGTTCAGCCATAGGCACTGTGGATAAGCCCAGGTTAACGACGTAACCAAGTTGCCATTCTCCTGCATGATTTCTACAAACCCCCACCGCAGTGGCTTTCCCGTCTCATCTAACCGCTCAATCAGTGTAGATCTTCATGGCATTGAGTGGTGGTGGATCCCACTTCACCTGAGTAACCGTACTGGTCCTAGCTTTCTTGGCATTCTTGTTGTTCTTCCAAGCTCTTCCATACTCAAGGGTCTTGTTGATGACAAAATTGGCCCCATCCAGCCGAGTAGTAGCGTCGCTAAAGACTCTCTCGTTCTTCCACTTCCACAACCACCAAAGACCCACTACAAATAACGCACTTCAATCGCAATAATTATTGAACTTAACGGAGGAGAGAATATTACCTCTAATCCACACGGCAAACGGGAGGCGGAAGAAGTTGCCGGCATATCTTCTAGCGTTAAGTTTCGTCCATAGCTCCCTGCTTATAGTACAATCTCTAAAGAGGTGTTCTAGAGATTCCGCCGGGTCTCTGCAGGCAGTGCACTTATCGTTGCTACTGATCTTTCGGCGAAGGCGTTCGACGTTAGTCATGATTCCTCCCTGCAGGAGCTTCCACAAGAACGCTCTTATCCTCTCCCGGATCTACAGCTTCCAAATGCGCAAATACACCGGTCGGTCAGTGCAATGATTAAGGCTGTCCATTTTGATCATATTGTATGTAGAAGCCACACTGTAATTTCCATCTGCACTCCATTTCCACGAGAGTTCATCTACAATCGGACGGCCATCTTCCCCGTTACTCTCCATACCAGTCGACAGCCTAGTAGCACCAATAGTGAGGATGATGTTGAGGGGTAGAAACTGGTCCATGAGGTTCCATCTCCACCCGACACCATCGGTCCAGAACTCGCACACTTTTTTGGATCGTAAGTCGTCGCCAACATGAGCAGTAGTTAATTCAATAAGCGGTCTATCAGTGATCCCCACATCCTCCCATAAATCGATCTCCTTCCCGTTACCTGCAATCCACCTATGTCCAGGTTTTACAATTGTGTTGATCCCTTTCTGGATGCTTCTCCATATTGGTGAGGGGCTTGAATGGCTTTGCCCAATCGCTCTTATGTATTTACTCATAAGATGTGTAGACCATAGGCTAGTATCATCTCTCATCATGCGCCATCCTAACTTCCCTACTAGAGCCAAGTTCAGCTCCTCAATCTTTTTAATCCCCAACCCTCCATTCTCTTTATTTGCGCACATGATGTCCCAAGCCACTGTGTGCATGCTTCGATTGTTATCATGATGACCCCATATGAAATTCCTGCTGGCCTTCTCTATCTCCTCACAAATACTTTTCGGTAACAACAAAGAGGACATTGTATAGATAGGCAGGGAGGAAATGACATACTTGGTCAAGGTAACTCTTCCAGTAAAGCTCAAGTTTCTGCTTCTCCATCCACTAAGCCGTGCATTAATCTTATCCAATAGTGCTTTGAACGTCTCCTTGGTAACTCGGCTTTGTTATAGTGGCATGCCCAGGTAATTGCCAAGCTTATTCGTTACCTCAAACCTACTCCTGGAGGTTCTTTCGGAGATCATTATTGACATTAGGTGAAACGAATATTTTTTACTTCTGGGAGCTTACTTTCTGTCCTGATGCTCGACAAAACATCTTCAAGCAATCGAGAACCACCTTAAAGCTGCTCCAGACTTGCCTCAACAAATAAGGTCACATCATCCGCAAAGAAAAGATGCGAGAGTTGAGGCCCTTCGCGCGAGAGCTTTATGGGTTTCCATCGCCCTCTATTGACTTGCTCGATGATAAGATGGCTCAGTCTCTCCACACAGAGGACGAACAAGTACGGAGATAACGGGTCTCCTTGTCTTAATCCTCTACTAGGAACAAACCGTTCAGTGAGCTCTCCATTCAAATTCACTTGAATTCTTGTGGTTGATATGCATTCTCTTATCATCCCACACCACTCCGAAGGATAACCAGCAACTCTGATAGTATCCTCCACAAATTTCCAGCGATTCCTGTCGTAAGCCTTCTCTAAATCGAGTTTCAAAATCATCCATTTCTTCCCGGATTTATTTTTCCTCGTAGAATGAATAATCTCTTACATCAACACTATATTGTCCTCAATAAATCTTCCCGGTATGAAACTAGCTTCCTTGAGTCGCCCCAACCTGACTATCAATATTAACCTGCATACGCTGGACCATCACTTTTGTAATGATTTTGTACAAAACATTACATAGAGCGATGGGGTATACCTTATGTATAATATAATCATACGTGTTTGAAACTCGTAATGCGTTTCTTAACAAAATGATTAAGTTGGTAGGTCGATAATGCAATGTAACGCTTAATATTAGCATGCATTTTACACGAGAAAGGGTGCCCGCACTTGAACAAATTTTTGTGTCGCTATGAACAATTCAAAATCCTCTAGCTCCACGAGGACCACGACCTAAAAACATATAAAAAAATATACATTAAATTTATAATATAGCACACACGACGTGGGTGGTGGAATCCTACACGGAAATATTGCTTCTCTTCTATGTTACATATTATATGATGAACAATGTAGCAATATATATAGAGAATAAGTGGTCAATTATTATGTTATTTAGGTGCATTTCCCATTGGACATTATATGTGAAAGGTGACTTACTAGGATCCAACATTACATGCACGTCTTTCTACTTTTGTCAACATTATTACAAAAAATATGTCATTCGATTGAAAACTAATAACCTCGGCTTCAATACGAATTTAGGTGTAACATTAGTTTATGGTATCACTAGGTTTTTTTTGTCTCTTCAAATTCAATAGTATGTGAAAATGATATCCAACACAACAAAATAAAAAGAAGAATGATTGATTATGAATGAATGAAATGAGAACCTACATTATCCTAACATAATGGATATCCGATATTACTTCCCATTATGCAGACAAGACAAAGTTTTCATATAAAGGCTTCTTCAATTGTTGATATTTACATCCATTCAAGTAAACCCTTCAACTTATGGTATTGGGCCTCATTGGGCTGGTTTTTCCTAATGTTGGACCCTAACAACTGGGCCGCTTGTCAGTTATGGGCTTTTTTCCTTCAAATACTGGGCCCTAAATGTTGAATAGTGACCATCCAGGGTTTAGTTATGGTGAAATTCTTGAAAAAAATTTCACCTGGAATTGAATAAATCTCAACCATTAAATGATGATTCAATGGTTAGATTAAGTTTATCTTCTCTCCAAATCTTTTTTTATTTACAATTATCTTTTATTGAGTTTGAATGTTTCTATAGGATTTTTGGAATTTCACCTAGAATAATTATAGGGAAACCGGATCCTGTATGATTATAGGATAATCTTAACATGTTGGCTTATGCTACGTTAAAAGTTTGACTTTGACTAGTATTTTTTTTCAAGGTGGGGAAAACTAATTTGATGATCCGTCCGAGATATATTTTGAATCATTGGATGTGGATCACATTTTAATAAAATGGGTATTCACATATATTCGGATATAAACAAATGTATGTTAATCTACTAATATTTGAACATTTGTAATAAAAATTTTATTTAGTTAATTATAAATGTACAAGAAAAAGACAAAAACTTTTTATTTTAATTATGTTACATAACTTGGATCAAAAAAATTATTATTATTTTAATAAATAAAGTAAAAAAAATATTTTTTTATATTAAGTTGTAGGTTAATCAAATAGATATTTTTATCCACGGATAATTATCATATACGAATAAAATCATAACACTAAATTAAAATATTGTTAGAAAACTCTTATTTGGATATTCGAATAGATAGATACGTATACCTTTTGTAAATCTTCTTTAAGACCCTAAATACTTTATAACATTTGACTAAAATGTTATCCTCCTACCTTAATTTTTCCATAAAAAAATTACAAAAACCTACTTAAATTAACTAGATGGTCTTTACCAAATTCCAACCACTTTGACGGTTTGGAATGACATTTGAGCGATTGATCAACTAATCTCTAGAATAAATTAAAATTAAACAAATCTTGATTAACAATGTTGCTTTCCATGAAAGACTAACTAATACACCTATTTAACATACCACCAAAAAAAATGATAATTATTGTTAATTAGGTAAAGTGTCACTCCTTCACCAACAAGTACACATTCTTAGCTTAGTAGCATAGATAAGAAGCACATGTCAAACCTTTCCAAACTTCCCAACCACAATCACACTTATAAAACTAGCAATGTTATTTACACTATTTTATAATCACCAAAATGTCATTTTATATATTACTTTCATTATATTTTTACGGAAGTCGTATTCGTACGATTCAAGATTTCGTTATTGCACCACGTATGCGGATCCCGTAACCGTGAACTTTTGGTCCCGGTTACGGAACCCGTAACCGTCATGATTACGGGTTCTAGATCCGTGATAAATTTCTACATGAGTTCTAACCCGAAAAAAAAAATTCTGACACCATCACGGTTACGGAACCCGCAACCGTGGTCAGAAGATTTTTTTTTTTTTTTTTACAGTTACGCAATGTGTAACCGATTGCGTATGAGTGGTGCGTTAATGAAATCTTGAACTGTGCGAATAATACCCTCTATTTTTATTTACTTTTTTGTTCAACCTTGGTTTTCATCTATTTTTATAAGTTTTTTAGTTTGCAATAAATAAATAAATAAATCCTCCTAAGCCTAAGGTGGGCTCTTGATCCCAAATCCAACAACTCTATAATTGCACCTGTAGAACCCACAAATCCAAGTTTGCCAACAGCTGGATCACTGATGGCTAGCTTATGTTCTAGATCTAGAATTTAAGCCAATGAGAATAAATAACTCTATAATTCATGAAATTTGTGAAATACATGATAATAAGTATATAATGCTCATTATTATATATTTTAGTAATCAAAATTAGAAATATAATTAGAATTAAGAATGACACAATTCGATTTCTAATATAGAAATCAATTCAGTTAATACAATCATTTTCATTCTCATTTTTAGACTTACTAAACATAAGTTAAACAAATATGTCGTCCGGATGCGACCCGAAACAGGCAAATAACTGATATAAGTTGTCAATTTTTTTAAAAGTAAATAACACTGACCTAATTTAGGTTGTTTTAAGGCTCAAGCGTTTATAAAACCACGTACTGATATCCATTAGATCTTGACTCTATTTGACACTTGAATAGTTAGTGTAATACAACAAAATCCTATACATTTTATTGTTATTTTATTCGTTATAAATGATAGAAAAAGTAAATAGAAAATAAATAAATAAATTGGTGTACATGTTGTCCATTAAATCATGTGCAACACAAATTATTCACAAGTAAGTTTATGAGGACGAATAGTTCTTGTGATGGTGATGGGCTCTTCAATTAATGCTATGGTTCTTTAGATTTGGGGACTTTTGCATTTTAGGTTGAACATAGATCTCATCAATTTATGCGAATATGCTATTCAAGGCTATTTTCCCCCCTTTTCTGTATTGTAATTTATGTGATATTTTAAAATTGTGGTCAAATAATCGTGATAATTTAAAGTAATATTAACTATTAAGATAGCAAAATGAATAGATCCAAGAGACTTCTCTAAAAAGATAGTTAATAACTTCGTTTACTTTTCACTTGTCTTGTCTAAAAAAATCTAGAATAGATTAATCCTAGATTGATTCACTACTACAAAAATATACTACTTTTAAATAGATAGTGATATTTAGGGCCCGTTTGGTTCCACTCTAAAAACGAAAACGGAATGAAAACGAATTTAGTTCATATGTATATCTTTATTCATGGAATTTAAAGGAATGATTCATTGTGATTTAAAGAAAAATGCACTTGCTTCCCCACATTTTGTTTCCCTATAGGATATCAAAAGTAATTAAACTCTACTCCAATTACTTCAGACCACAAGGAATGATTCCAAAAATTTTCATGAATAAGGGTATACGTATGAACTAGATTCGTCTTCATTCTATTTCAATTCCGGAGTCAAAACCAAACGGCCCCTTAATGTATTTGATATAATCAAGTTGACATTTGTGAAGGTGGGCAAGGAATATGTGAGCATCTCTTTAAAGGCCTACAAAAGTAGACTACAAGTTTGTCAAAAGTTAGAAGCAATATCTATTTTAGTTTTGGTTATTATGAAAATTTATCTCCACAAATAACTATTAGTTGATTGTGAAAAATACACTTTATTATCATTAAATAAAGTTATTTTGCATAAAATTACTCTTTAAATTGTAAATCATACAAAACTATTAATACATAGTTTTTTTTTCTTTCAACCTTCAATAAATCTTTTTATGGTTAATTTTTGGTGAAATTTTTTAAACAAGAGAGTAATTTATGAAAATTTCTATATAGTTTTTAATGCTAGAGATGATTTGTATCAAAATTCACCTAATTTAAGGGTAATTTTGTTTACTGTAACGAAAATATTTAACCATGGTATGGGTGATGGGCCCAATGGGCTTTTAGGCCCATACGTCCGGTTTTTTTTATTTAGAAAAGGTGAAAAAGTAAAAAATATCAGTTAGGCTGTTAGCAGCAGAGTTGGCGAAAGCTCTATCTGTATATCTAAAATAATCTATCCTCGCCCCTCCTATACTCATTCTTCATCTTCCTTGATTCTCACTTCTTCAATCTCTCTCTCTATTTCTCGATTTTCGGTGACAGCCGCCATAACCACCGACGCCTCCACCCTGATCGAAGCAAGATCTCTTGCACAAGTGGAGAGAGATGAGAGAACCAGTAGGAGTTGCGGTTGACGGCAACGGTCATGCTTCGCCGACACTCTCGCATTCTCCGCCGCAAGCGCTTCTCGAGAGGCTTAAGGATTACGGTCAGGAAGACGTCTTCGCTCTCTGGGACGAGCTTTCATCTGATGAACGCGATCTTCTCATCAAGGATATCGAGGTCATTTTGTTTATTATCCCGATGTTTGCGTTTCGTTGACGAGCTTCGGAGCTCATTGTTGCTTATTTGACTTTACTTTCGTCGATCTGGTTTGATTTTTTCGAAATTGATGCTTTATTTGACGGAATTCGCGTGTTTAAAACCGCGATTTCCTGCTGTGGTGTGAAATATTTTTATTACTTGGTTTGCAGAGCTTAGATGTTCCAAGGATCGACCGGATCATTCGATGCTCGATTCGATCTCAAGGTGTCTATGGTTCATTTCTGATGTTAATTTAATTTTTGAACTAAAATCTGTTTATTAACTCCTCTTTTGTCGGCAATAGCATTGCCAGTGGCGGCAATAGAGCCAGTGCCGGAGGCAATGGTTTCGACTGTGGATGTGAGAACTGCTGAAGATAGAGAGAGATGGTGGAAGATGGGGATGAAGGCGATCCATGATGGGAAGTTGGCTGTTCTACTTTTATCTGGTGGCCAGGTATATGATCCTCATTCCTTATATGTTAGTAATGATACCTTAGTCTTGTTAGTGCTTTTTGTGCAATCATCACTACTGGCGTTACCATTGTCATACTATTATTTTTGGCCGATTTGTGCCTGTGACTCTGTGAGAGGTTATTCATTCTTGCTAAAAGTTGATTATTCTACTAAGTTTTTATTTGTACAACCGATTGCTATTTCATGAATAAAAAAATAGGAGATGCTTTTCGTGTGTGCTTCCTACTTTTTGGGCTCTGTAATAATGTCGATTTTTTGTTCCTTTGTATTATTACGCCTTTAAGTAGATATGCTCATAACTTATATTATTGAGATGTGAAGTTTATACACAATAATGGAATTATCAAAGTTGGTGTGCTCTGTTCACCTTTACACTCATGGTATTAATAATGATGGGGGCCTTTTATTGGGAAAGTAGGGCATATTGTACTTATGCACAGCCATCCTTTTGCATAATTGGCATGCATCTAAACATAATGAACAACGCTAAATTTATATCACTGGTCCGTTTAAGTTCCATGGCGATTGACACTTGATAAATGTCTATTTCATGTTTCATTGTGATGAAAAAAATGATACCGTACAGAAAAGTTCCCTATTGCATCTCTACTGTATAAGTGTTCAATTACTGAGTGAACATCCAGGAATTGGTCTATAATCTAGGTAAAGATTTTGCCATTACTGCCTTTCAATATTTCTCATTATTCAATTTTGAAGGGCAACCCAAGGTCTCACTCGTTATCCTAATCTCTTAAATGTTTGAAATGCCAAGGCAATTGTTTAGTTGACAAACAGAAGGGAGAAATAATGTTTTGGAAGAGCTTAATTATGCATCAAAGTTTTCTTAGATACTCTAGAATTCAGCATGTGGAGATGCTGAACCCTTTATAATTTCCAATGAGATTGAGTACACATGCCCAGTTAAATCCTGTGGACTTGCCTTCTCTTCTTGACAACATCTTATGTGATTTTGGATATTGCGTTGCTGATTTTGCTCAGTATTGTTGCCACTCTTATTTCTGATTATATCTGTTATTTGAATCTCATGTTGCTTTCGAAAATTCAATATAACATAATACACTATCCATTTCAAATTAGTACTTGTAATTGGTAGAAAGAGTTTGTTGTCTTTCTAATATGGTCAGTCAACTTTACATGTCTTTGAACTCAAAAGTGTGGTACTGTGGTTCAATATTTGGTGTATGGAGCAGAGGGACTCTGTTAGCAATGGTAGCTCTATTAGAGCTGTCATAATCAAACATAATACACGATCCATTTCAAATTGAACCTTTTGTCCCTTTTTATATAAATTTTTATTTTTATTGGTCATGTTGGAAAACTTAATATATGCTTACTATGTCAAATCATAACCAAACCAAAACCACGTTGGGTGTCAAAGGCTTTGTACTTGTCCCTACGATTCTAGAAGAATGCATCCTCTTTTTTTTTTTTTTTTTTTTTTTTA